>JAQMYM010000018.1:9160633-9185906 GCA_030014255.1 Parauchenoglanis ngamensis
CGGCGCCCTGGCTCCCGGTATACACCTAACTGTAGCTGCTGGTGCCCCTAAAGGCCTGGCTAATTTCACGTGCCTTAAGATAGAGTCTCCTATAACCAGAGCTCTTTCAGGTTTCTCAGCGGGCGCTTCACTGAGGAGAGCAAACCTGGTAGACACGTGACGCGGAGAGGAGTGGTGTTCCCGTGGGTGAGCCTTAGCATTAGCTTTGGCTCTGCAATTATGCCGCCGAGTCGTCACCCATTCGCCCCGCTGTGAGGGCTCTAATGCTGGAGCTGGGGGGATCACTAACTCCACCTGAGGCATACAGACTTTCCCCTACAGACACTACACTGCTCTCACTCTCACTAACTCTTTATAAAGACTGGATGCGCACCTCTAATGCTGCAATCTTCTCCGTCAGTGAGCTAACTAATAAACACTTATTGCCATTAAAGCAATGACGGAGGAAGAATGAATGCACTCCTCAATTGAACAAGCTGAATGTTTGCCATGGGAAATGTTTAACGTACCTTAGTTGAAGTTTTGTTGATAATATTTTCGGCAGATCCGACGTGGATGGCCTCCACTTGCAGCGTTTAAACAGGGAGAAAAATGAAAAAGAGAAAGACCACGTTCTCCGAAAACAAAGAAGAAAAAAGATAATGCATATACACAATATGTATGGCTTATAGGAAAAGTTGATCCTAATCATCTTTTCCTTTTCCCCATTGATCATTTCAGTTTAAGTGGCAGAATGCACAAATCAGTTTTTGACTGACAATGAAATTCTATTCATAGGTAGATGCAAACAATTTTACTTACTTACTTAGATGCTGGCATATGCACTGATATGAACTGATTCAGAACATTGGATCAGAATTACAGCACATACATCCTTATATTTTTAACTAATAATTTGTTTTTTCTGACCACTTTAAGGTAAAGTGATCCAGAAGAAGAAAACACCCTGGCAGCAGACAGAGATACAGGCGATGGAAAGGCACATGAATCGATTAATCATATCCGGTATTGTACCATAAAAGAATGATTGTGATAAATGTTTAAGCGTTGAATCAGAAGCTCTTAAGAACCGGGACTGGCAGAACCTGATATTCTACGTTTATAACTGCATTACCTACATTGCCTACAAAAGGGAACTGCAACATAAATAGCCTGAAGTTAACCAGTTCTCTGGTATGGCAGTTTAGTTTCCATTTGCCATTATATTGTTTTGCTCTGAAGTGCAAATAATAGCCAAAAATGCAAGTTATTTGTAAGGTTTAATTATTATTGAATTTTGCAATTTAAATGCGAGTTTAATGTCTTGAAATTCAAGCAGCAGTTGTTTCATAATGGTACTGTGGTGGAATTCCCTTTACCACCAGAGGTCCAATCTTCTATTCACCCAACAATTATTTAATAAATAAATCTTGAATTCAACAATAGGGACTCCACCATTATCCCTTCAAAAGAGAGTTTCATTGCATACATTGCATCACTAGTACCATTTGCAGGCTTCATGCTACATCTCTACATTACCTATTAGGGCATGTCAGTTATGGCAAATATCATAATCACAATTATTTTGGTCTGTACTGAGATCACAGTTATTTAACACAATTACTCATTGACTCTGGAAACATCATGTATTTACTGAACATAAAAAATAAAAAATAATAATCACATCTGTACAAACATTTCTGTCATGCATAAATTCTGAGTAAATTGATTGTCACTTTAAGAGGAAACTTCAGTTTTATGCAAGAGGAAAACATTTTCAAAGCTGATGAGCATTGGAGACATACAGCTTTCTTACCACAAACATCTGGCGTTTAATTTAAATATGTTCTGTTATATAAAATAAATGGTTCTAATCATATGTGGAATGAATGACTGAAAGGAGAAAAACATTGTGATATGGAATGTACTGCATATAATACAAAAATATATAATATACAATAGTCATTTTATCTCAATTATCTTATTTTCATATCTGCTGGAATTAAAATTCAAATTTGATTAATTGCCCTAATTAACTATGATCAACTAAGAAGCTAAGCTAAAATTCAATACTTAGTTGTAGATTAAACATTTTTTTAAACAAATGCAGTAATCTGAGGTGCTCGTCATGTGTCATTAGTATTACACTTATTGTTGCAAGGTTCTCACTAATCAAACAGGAATTTGTGTGAATTATGCAAATGAGGCCCCCACTAATTATATTAGAATTTGTGTGAATTATTCAAATAATATGTAAACAAGGTCCCGTTTACGAAGTTTTTCATAAGTAAAGTCAAGCCATTACTTCATTAATTCGGATATTTGAAGTCATGTATAAGCTAACAAAGCTGTGTACTTAATTTTTTTTTTTTTTTTTTTTACTTCTAGAACCTTTAGAAAGGGTGGTCCCCACTAGTAATGATCAGAAGGTTGGTCCCCATACAACATGGAAACACACATGGGGTGTGTGTGTGTGTTTGTGTGTGTAGATTGGATGCACCTGCATCCAATCACAGTCATGTGATAAGAAGCCTGGGAGTGTGTTGGCCATCTTGGATGTGCAAGTGCTCATGGCAAATGGAGTTCATAAAGAACATGCTGTGCCAGTAATAAGGGGCAGATTTATGACAGCTTTAAGTGAGAATTCACTTGATTTTTAATTAATCACACAAGGTTACATGTTCCCCCAGCAAATTTGTTTCAAAACATTTTCTCTGTTATTTTCTGTTTGTTGTTCCTACAGTGAAGCACAGAAGTTGCATTGCTCTTCTTCTGTGCATTAAAGCATTAAATTCTACCGTGTTTCATGCAATAGTTCCTTCTAGAGAAGATGTGAACTTTATATGCAAGTATAATGTTTTGGTCTTAAATATTTAAATCTAAAATATTTTGGCCTTAATTTCACATTCCCTTTATGTCTTATATAGCAGCCACTTAAGTTGTAGTAATATATATTAGTTGAGCTCCCTCATATTCCAATATTCAGAATAAACCATAGGGTATGTTATGACACGTTACTGTTAAATATATTTTTCATAGTAATATTAAGATGGAAATTACATTTTCTGAATTGTGTAATGTCCTGTTCCTAAACAGGGTTATTGTTTAGCCTTCAAATTATAAATGAGTAAAATATTTTATGTAAACCATCTGTTTTTAAAGAAACATACAATTTGCAAATTTTATTTTTCAATTTGAAGAAAACTGTTGTCATGGATTTGGATTTTGTCTTTTTGCCTGCCCTCTGTTCTGTTTGCTGATCGCCCAATCTTTCTTCTGACTTTGGATTTAGAGTTTGCCTGCTGTTTGTGTACTTCTGACTAAATAAAAACATTTACTTTTACTGCCATCACCTACTTGCACATGTGTCCAGCCACACCCCACATACATGACAACTGTAATATTTGTGTACAGCTTTATATTTGTATATTATTGTCATTTCTCATGAGCTGCCCCTCGCGGCACGCACAGTGCGTCCTGTGAAGCCGATCTCCGTCATTCATGGCAACACACACTTCCACATTATGCTGTGAATTACTATTATGGACTACAGTTCCCAGTATGCTCCCAGTCAAGCTAGCCAACAGACACTCCATAGTGGACACACAAGGCATGACAAAATATGAACATTAAAAATTAAATGAAACATTTATTTCACTTTTAAAATGTGTACAGTTATTGATGAATAGAATATGTCTTGATTGTTAAGAACTGGTATTAATGCACTCTCTAGGAGTTCATTCATTTATTTCTTCATCCCGGTCTTTCTATTTCCCCTCCATTTCTCACTTTCTTTCTGAAGCATTTTCTCTATCACTGTGCAATTTCTGCCACACTCAGCGGCATGTCCTCGCAAAGGCAATGATTTCATGACTATAAGCAATGTTTTTATAAATTACATTTTTTTTCTACAACAGACATTTCTATAAGTTCTAATAATATATTTCTATAAATTGCAATATTAGCTACAAATACATGATTTCAACATTACTATTCAAATGCTCAGACATGAATTCACAAAATGAGGTCATGGTGTATATTAGGTGTAGCATCATTGTGCATTAAAACATTAATAAACATGAAATAAGTAATTAAAAACACACTGTGAATAATGAAGCATACTTAGTAACATGCAATAGAGACATAGGGAAGAAGAAAATAGTTATTTCATGTTTATTAAGACACTTATTAATTCATAATTATGCTGCACTTAATATTTACAAGTCACTTTACAAGGAATAGGAAATAATTTAGATTAATATGACCGTGTGTGTGTGTGTGTGTGTGTGTGTGTGTGGGTTTGACTCCATTATGAAAAGGATGATAAAATAAAATCCATCTACAAAGTTCCAATGAATCATATGTCCACCCCATCATGTGCTTCTCTACCCTGTGAGGTCTAAGTGGTCGACAGGGTGGACAGTTTGGGACAACAATTGGGTGGGCTTGTTGGGCAAAGCACTTAAGTTGAGTAATATCTTATTTAACAACATAATAATATGTAAACAAAAATGTTAAATTTTATGACTTTTACTCACACTGAAACTGAGTGAATAGTCTGGGCCTGCTGCCAGTGGAAACACACTATCAAACAGCTGAACAAAGATACTTCTAAAACCACTCAATTCAAGCTAGATAATGATGTTTACTATGACTATTACAGAGTTTACTCTTTTCAATAGATATTACCCACAATGACTTATTTTTGTTTCAGACTATGTCATTATTAATGTTATCCTGGCTCACAAAAAATATTAATGCATCTTTTAAAATGCTTTAAAATTTTTATTTTCATTGTCAACTATTCTTTCTATCAACTTTTCTTAACAAGCCAGCATTTACATTGCTGCTAATAAAACCAGAAAGGATAAATGAAATTTAAATGTATTAGGACTTTGTTTAAAATGGCTACTGACCAATGTGTTCCTTTGTGGTCTATAATTTCTTAATATTCTTACTGTACTGCTCCTGAATTCACCACTTTGGTGATACAAACTGCATTGAGGAGATTTTGGATAAGACAAGTATAACATTAAGCAGTATTTCCACCTCACTGTCAGGCCACACATATGAATCCTTGTTTCTGTCATTTCATTTCAGAACTTTTGGCCAACCATCACCCTGAGCAGGAAAGCAATTCCTGAAAATAAATGAGCTTTTAACCACCTTGATGTTTTTTTTTCTCGCACATTTCTATTTCTCTATCATTCAATATGCATGCTCTTGACATTCTTGACATCAAGTAACAACTTGAGACAAATTAAGTCACTTAAATGTCATGTGCACTTATGTAAACGTAAATTCTTACTATTTGCATGATGTTCCTAATCACTAAACATAATAATGTAGACAAATTCATACTACAAATATTATGAAATCACAACCTAATTAGCTGGTGATGTGTCACATGTGGCCATGTGAGAGATGGCTGGAGATATAAAAAAAAAAACAGTTTGTGAGGATTAATCAGATGCACCATATGGCCCAAATTATGTGGACATCTAATGAGCACACCTATAGAGTGGATATGAAAAGTCTACATGCCCTTATTAAAATGGTAGATTTTCCTGAAGTACTTGGCAACATTTCCCCAGTCTTTCTTTCAAAAACATTCTACAACCTTCAAATTGTGTGGGCATTTCCTGTGCGAAGCTCACTCCATAGATTTTTAGTGGGCTCTGGATAGTTTACGCCATTCCTTTGTTGATTGCGATTGGCCATTGTCATGCTGAAAGGAGAAATTCCTTTTCATCTTCAGCTTACTAGCAGACACTTGAATGTTTTGCACTAAAATTTTGTAGCTATTCATAATTCCCTTCACCTTGATAAAAACCCCAGTTCTGGCTGAAGAAAAGCAGTCCTAAAGCCGCCACCACCATGGTTCAGCTTGGTTGTGGCATTCTTTTGATGTACTTTTTTGCACCAAACATCCATCCATTCATCCATTATCTATACCGCTTATCTGTCAGGGTTACATGAAAGTTGAAGCCAGTCCCAGCTGACATGTGAGAAGCAGAGCACACCTTGGGCAGGTCAAAATCTATCACAGGGCTAACACAAAGATGAACATCCATTCACACACACATATGGCCAGTTGAACAAATCAGCATGTCTTTGGGATATGGGAGGAAACTGGAGCACCCGGAGGAAACCCATGCAGGCACAGGGAGACCATGGTCAGTCACCATGTCGTACCACAGAATCTTCTTGCAGTGAGGCGACAGTGCTAACCACTGCACCACCCTGCTGACCTTTGTGCCAAAAATATCTTTTGTAATTATGGAATTCTTTTACTTTTTGGAATAGTTCTTATCAGAACATAAGACATTTTGCCACATGGTTTAGGGTGATTTGGTTGGGCTTGGATGTTTTTTGTGAGAAAGGGCTTCTGTCTAGCTACCTTGTCCCATAGCTTAGACATAAAGAATATGAGAGATTGTTGTCACATGCAGAGAGTAATCACTACTTGTCAGATATTGCTGCAGCTCCTTTAATGCCTCCCTGGTAAGTTTATGTCTTGTCCTTTTTTATAATTTAGAGGGATCTCCTGTTCTTGATGATGTCACTGAGATGATGGCCTTCAATGTGTTCCATGGTACATCTAACAGTTTGGATTTTTTTTTTTTACAATTCTCTCCTAGTTGATATCTTTGGTCAAGTAAAATACCATACAGGCTTTGTAAGCTCTTTGCAGACCATGGCTTCAGCAGTCAGATGAAACTTAGATAATGTCAAGAAAATTCTTCAGAAACAGCTGGTCTTTATTTGGGCTTAATCAGAATAATTTCATTGATGACAGCTCTTTGATAATTACTTTTGAACATGAGCTTGAATCCATCCATTATCTATACCGCTTATTATCATCCATCCATTATCTATACCGCTTTATCCGTCTAGGTCGCTGGGAAGCTGGAGCCAATCCCAGCATCTAGGGTTAGAGGCGGGGTACACCCTGGGCAGGTCGCCAGTCCACCGCAGGGCCGATTGTTTTTCACTTAATTTTTATATGTTGTAATTTTGTGTGTCTGACATGATTGATCATAGTTTTTTTTTACTTTACATAAACCTGCTATTTTAACAGCGGTATGTAGACTTTTTTCTCCACTGTATGTGCTTGTTGAACATCCCATTCCAAAATCATGGGCATTAATATGGAGTTGCGCCCAACCCCTCCACTCTTTCTGGTTATATTTTGGAATATGACTGTAGTGATTTGTGCCAATTCAGCCACAAGAGAATTAGCGAGGTTGAGCACTGACATTGGGTGAGAAGGCCTGGGGTGCAGTCAGTGTTCCAATTCATCTTAAAGTGTTCAGTTGGTTTGAGGTCAAGGCTCTGAGCAGACCATTCAAGTTCTTCCACACCAACCATGTAGGGACCACACTTTAATGACACACATAGTTATGCTGGATCAGATTTGGGTTAGGCCACTTATTTCTAGTGAAGGGAAACTTAATGCCACAACATACATATAAATTCTAGACAATTATGTGCTTCCAACATGGTGGCAACAGTTTGGAGAGCCATCTAGTGAGCCATCACATTCTACACTGAGCATGCTCCATCTACAGGCCTACATGTCAATAGTGCCTGAAGCATGAGCTGGTTAAAACATTCCTGAAAGGTCTCCAACCGCCACACAAAATGATGGCCCAACTGTGGGATATGAACTGAGTGGCAAAGAAGTTTATGTAACTTATGAACCAGGGGAAGATACAGATTAAAATTAGCTTTCAGTTTAGGCAGCTTTTCTGCCCTCTGGCACCCTTTTCTGTGGGTTGGAAAATTGCATACATTATTGGTAGGCATCAATCAATCTGCTCTTGATGATGATAATATGCCCAGCCCAGCCCTGCATGCATAAAGCATAAACATCATTAAAATCTAATTATCTGAAGCCAGACAAACACTAACTGGTTCTTGATTTCCTTCAAAATCACCTGTTTTAATAGTTTGTTCTAGCCTTTTAATTATTGAAAATGCATTTGTCTACTGGACCTACATGTAGATCCTATTCACACATAAAAATACATTGCTCTTGGGCTACAGTCTTAAAAATAATTGGTTCAACTAATACAGGAACTAAGAATTAATTAAGAAACAAATAGCACCCACTCAACCAAGAATAGCAGAAACCATTTTAAGACTCTGGCTACACTAACAGAAAACTTTAAACAAGTTAATCATTAAGTAAATTATTGAAGTTTACATATTGTACATTTTTGTGGGATGTTTTCTATTGCTTGAAAACGTCTTTTGCAAGAACTGGTCCGCAAGCTATAGTGATTCCTGATTAGGGCTTTAAGGATTCACTCCTCCATCTCCTTCTTTCTACAGTTACATCTTTTACTCTAGTCCTTCACTGTCATCCATGGCTTGGTGCTGTGGCTGTATTTAAAAACCACTGTGCACTACCATTTGTTTGCCAGTCGGTTAAAGTTTGGCCAAAGTGCAGGGATGTGGTGAATGGCGGTAGGCATAAGAGCTCTGACAGGTTCGTGGCTGAAGAGGGCAAAGCAGAAAGGAGAGGAAACTGCCCTTGGTTTGGATTGGCCTGAGAAAAGGGGAGTAACTTTGAGAAGCAGTAGGGAAGTGACTTTGAGGAGCAGTTGGGGAGCAGCAAAGGGTGAGAGCCTGATGGTTGAGCTGTTAATAGACATATACCCATGAGTGTAAGTGATTTGTAATAGCTGAAGATATAAGCTAATTGTTGGAAGATAAGACATTTTTTTAACCAAAACTGATATAAACAAATATGGCAAAATATACAACAAAACAAAGATAACACTAGGCATCGTTTTACATACTGATACTGTATATAAACAATCAGGGAAGGTTTACAATACCTCTGTTCACAGGTGGGTTGTAAAGTGATCCCTCAGATGAAAAACTAGAGAATGGGAGAGAGTTTCCTGATTGAAAGACCTATGAGAGAGGAAAAGAAAGACACACTACACTGTGCGCTACATACTTTATTCTATATTTATAATTTATTTGATATGACACATACCTGTTGGCAGCTAGGCCAATTGGGATACTTCACCAAGATCAGTTTACTGAAGTTAAACTTATATGTGAATCGCTTTCCTTTGGTCTTATGGAGAATCTGCTTATTGTAGTAATATCTGTCAACAACAGAACAGTGTTTATTTTGGCAAGGATTTTAAATTTAGTTTAAGTCTTAGTCATTTACTGAAAATTGTAGTTACATTGTAGTCACATTTTAGAGTTTTTGCTTTGTTTTGCACTAATGTTTTGTAGTTATTCATCATTCCCTTCACCCTGATAAAAGCTCCAGTTCCCGCTGTAGAAAAGTAGTCCTAAAGCTTGATGCTGCCACCAAGGGAATGGTGTTTATGGTGATTATTTTTTGCACCAAACATCCACCCATCCATTCATAGACCTTACACTTATCTGTCAGGGTTACTGGAAAGCTGGAGCCAATCCCAACTGACTTCAGTCAATGGAAGTTTTAATATTAGTCTAATTTTAGTCAAATTCTTCTTTTTTTTCTTTTTTTTGGGGGGGGGGGGGGCAGTGTCTTGCTGGATTTGTATTTAATTTAGACACAATTGGTGGTGGAGTTAGTCACAATTATTTTATTGTTTTGCTAGTTATGGAATGAAGATGGCACACTGTGATAGTGATGACCACTATTTTTATATAAAAATAAAGGTTACTTAAGTCAGACCAACACTGTCCTCAACACCTGACTCATATACCAATTAGAATCCAGGAGCATTGTGAAAGCTCTTACCAAGCCTAGCAAGCCAGATTCCCTTGCTTCCCAACCATGGTCAAGAATGTAAAAACTGGAAAGGTAATATATTATAAATACATTATTTATATAAAAATATTGCTGAAAGATATTTCTCGTAGCTGTAAAAATTCCCTTGAGAAGTAAGCTAGGTTGTCTGCCCTAAAAGTCTTGTCTTTTTTCGTCAGGGCATAATGAATAGAGATTTTGCCAAAATTTTCTTTATTAAATATTTTTAATGTTGTTATAATTTAATCAGGAAATAAAAGGTCATATCGTCAAAATTTTCATTGACAAAATTAACACAGCAATAGAAATACACTGCATGTACAAAAGTTTGTGGACACCTGACCATAACGCTCATGTGCGCTTGTAGAACATCCAATTCCAGATTTAGTCCCTGTTTGCTGTTATAATAACCTCCACTTTTCTCAGGAAAGATTTACACTAGATTTTGGAGAGTGGCTGTGGGGATTAGTGTCCATTCAGCCACATGTGTGTTAGTGAGGTGAGACACTGATGTCAGGTGAGGGGTCTTAGGGTACAGTCTGGGTTTCAGTTCATCCTAAAAGTGTTCAGTAGGGTTGAGGTCAGGGCTCTGTGCAGGCCACTCGAGTTCTTCATGGAGCTAGCTTTCTGCACAGCAGTATTGTCATGCTGGAACAGCTTTGGGCCTCTTAGTCCTCTTAGTAAAGGGAAATTGTAATGCAACAGCATACAATGACGTCCTAAGCAATTGTATGCCTCCAACTTTGTGGCAACAGTTTAGGGAAGGACCCCATACTGGTGTCATGCACAGGTGTCCACAAACTTTTATCCATATAGTGAAGTATATAGATATACATACATTAATAATATACGCTCCTTAGATTTCCAATGTTTTTGTCATGGAAAGCTTCCTTAGAATTGCATGTGTGTATGTGCAATTTGATTAATAAAAGTTTAGTGTGTGTGTCTGTTTGCATGTATATTTACCTTAGTGCTCTGCTCAGTTTGTCATAGTTCATATGTGGCTTTCCCTTCCTCTCTCCCCAGAGCTTGGCCAGTCTCTCAGGATCTTGGATTACAAACTCTCCCCATTCACCACCCCATGTGATAACTTCGTCCTCACCCCGCCCTAACAACTCCAACAGGAAATGCCACAGTTGGACTTGCCGAGAACCTGGAGACCAGGCTGGTTTATATGCCCAATCAGGAAACAACACTACAGGAAAGAGGCCAAAACAGTTAGCAATTAGCCCATGAGTTTTAATAAAAGAGGGATTAGGTGTCTTTGATATAATACAGGGTTAGGCAAAAGTCAGACAGATTGTCATTTGCCTTGGTTCCATACATGCAGGTCATAGTTCTTTTTGTTTTGCAGCTGCACTACTGGTGTACCATGATGACTTTCACTATCGGCAAAGTGGGCGCAATTTTCGGCAAAGTGGGCAGGCAAATCAGTTGTTCTCCACTAACTGCAAGACCTCGAAATCGAAAAAATAACAGAGCTTATTCCTGAAAAGTAGGACACTCCACCAGCAATTATGAGTACAAAAAGTAAAAAGGATCAATTTAAAGTCACTTCTTATCAGCTAATATGATTTTGTGAATGACTCAATGACTTGATATTTCATTTATTTTTTACCTTTTATTTTCACTTCTTCAATGGCAATTTTGGAAAAGATTGTGAAGAAGGAGTATAGGCCAGTGTACGAGATTTATTTCAGATGACATGAAGCAAAAACATCTCCCTCCATCTCTCATGGTAGAGTAAAGTTGATTGACTGGTAATGCTGGACCAAGTTCATGGTTACTAAGAGGAACATAGGTTTTATTGTTCAATTGTGAAAAGTACATGGATTCTACAGGTCATGGGCAAGACTGATAGTCCAAATTCAAAATATTGGAGAGAGTTGTCCACACCTGGCCCCTCCTCCCCATACTCAATGCTCACATGAGTTGGGACACTAAACCACATGTGCAACATTAAACTGACAATGGTAGGTGAGGACGAGTCCTACACTATAAGTTGATCAGCTAATGACTATGTTTGCAATGTTTTTATTATGTGATGGCTGGTCAGGTGCTGGTGATATGAGAGGCAGAGAGCAGAAAGGATGAGCTAGCTCCTCCAACATGATTGATAGCAGTTAGCGTTTTTTAGCATGACGGCTTTAGCCAGTACTAGTAGGGATCACTTCACTGGTTGTGTGTCTCAAATACTTGCTGCCTTGATAACCCAGCTGCACACAGACCACATGAATGAGAGTACTCTAGAATTTTATAGGCATTTTAAATTAAGTAAAATTCCTATCTGTACTAGAAGCTGTAACAAATTAGCTACTGTTAGCTTAACTTTTGTCAATTAGCTTAGCTAAACTCAATGATTACCTGTTCAGAGGAAAGTTACTCTGCATCAGTCTTAAAATACTTCTGGGCTCTTAACTGTTTCCATCTTTCAAACATATCTCCAATATTTACCCAGGTTTTATTGCGTTTCTCATCATGGAACATTTTAGAAGGATGTCAAGGCTTTTTAGGCTAGGTAAACTCTAACATTTCTGTTCCAGTCCATTTGCTTTGATAGCTGCCACAGGCTGTGGAGATTTCTTTCATATTTAACAACTCGGGGTGTCAAAATGGCATTGGTAAATGTGCAGTGGGGAGGGATTACACAGCCAAGAAATACAAACAGAAGTTCCAAAATGGAAGAGAAATTTCAAGCAAGAATATAATGGCTGTAGCATTGTTGGTGGAGAACTTGGCATGTTTCCTTAATTTCTGATGACATATCATGGTCATTTTATAATTTATTAGAGTAAATAAATGACATATTGATCCTCTAAAGGGGTGTCACCTTTGGTATTATTGGATCTGGGTGATAAGAAGTGTTAAGCTGAAAATTTGAGAATGACAGAGTCCACTTACCTTGTCTGAGCTTAAGGCAATGCTATGATTGACACATTCAAGGTTTCTGAAGTCTCCGTGAATGACGCCAAAATTTTAAGGCAATGGTGACCACAATTAACGCAGTATAAGTCCTTTGAACAGGTGAGAATTTATATGAAAGGAAAGCTACTGGATAACATATAGCTGGGATTCCCTGACACAGGTAAAGCACGCCTCCAGTCCCCAGTCCTTGAAGTATACACTACCATGAACGACAACCATGAACGACAAAAAAATGGTTGGCAAATGGTGCAATATTTATACATACTTATATATAGGCTTGAGGAGTAACGTAATACATGAAACAGCATTATGTAAATAGGATACAAAAAAGGTAACTGTATTCCATTATAGTTAAAGAAAAAAGATGTAATCAGATTACAGATACTTTTAGTAAACCCGGATTAACAGGATTACAATATTATGAACTGCATAAGGGCTGCAACCACTAATCAGCAAAATCAATAAAAATTGCTAAGAAAATAAATTGCCAATAATTTAATTATTAGATGATCTACATTATGAAGCACACTGCGCATGCGCTACATCACTTCATAAAATCATATGAGTGAAATATAGGAGCAGAAACATCAGTAGGACAGTTAAAATAGCCTATTTTTCAAAATCTTTGGAGTCGATTCCACACACTGAAAATGATTCACCTAGCAAAACATTCAGCTGATATTTATTTTATCTTTATTTTGAATTTGCCTGTTCGAAATGTGAACAAATAATGGTTTACAATGCAGACACACAGTTGTAAAGTGTGGTAAGTGATTAAAAAAGTGGTAACAATAAACAATGTAGGCTACATACCATCACCTATATTCAGTACCAGTTACATATAATGCTTATACTGAATGAATATAAACATTCATTTGGTCAATATGAGCACTTCATAATATTCTCATGCTGTGACAGTTTATCTGATAAATGTAACTGATGTTGTAATTAGTGAAGTGCTATTTAATTAAGTCTAGTTAAGAAAAATGTTCTGTAGTGGTGCTGATTTAAATGATGCAAATTAATATTTTAAATAAATACCTTAGATATATAATATAAAAATAAATAAATAAAACCAATTGAATAATCAAGGGAAGATTTTTCCATTAACATCCTAACGATAATCAGATAAAAAAAAATTATAAAATAAATAAATAATAATAATCAGTAGTTGCAGCCCTAAATAAGAATGATACACTACATGCACATGTGTACTCATTACAACACTTCACGAGTATCACATCACCACTGTGGTCTCTAGTGAAATCATAGCTAATCTTACAGTCACCAATTCATTATCATGGCCTCTGGTGAAAAAAAAGTGTTCACTGGGTAGAAATTCCACCATTATTTTGTCTTTTAATATCACAGTACAGTGCAAGTTCTGCCTTCCAGCTGTGAAAATGCAGTCATCACCCACATATTTAGGTAATCCAAAAGTAACGGAAAGTATTCAGTTACATTACTTTAATTTTATAATAATTAGATTAAGTTACTGACTACATTTTTAGAAGGAAATTAGTAATTGTATCAGAATACATTCTTAAAGTAACCCAACTCTGATTATACAGAAGATGCAGGTTCATATCACACAGGAGAAAGGGGAAAAATGTGATCTGTTGCACGGTTGGTGGTGCCAGATGGGCGACTGCAGAATTTCAAAAACTGCAGATCTCCCTGGAGTTTACCCAGAATGGTGTGGGGAAAAAATCATCCAGTGAGCAGCAAGCAATATTTTGTTAATGAGAGAGGTCAGAAGAGAATAGCCAGACTGGTTCAAGCTAACAGAAAAGCTACAGTAATAAACTCAGAAAACACATCACTTCAAAACTTGAGGTGGCTGCAACAGCAGAACACCACATCAGGTTCCACTCCTATCTGTCAAGAACAGGAATCTGAGGCTACAGTGGGCACAGGGTAGCCAAAATTGGACAGGTGAATACTGGGGGAAAAGAAGGCAACTGTCCCAAAGAAAAGTTTTTCCTGTTGTTTGAGTAGAAAGGGTCAATTATTGTGTTTATTTATTTTATTGTGCATATTTATTTAACATTTTGTAATGATCATTTTGCTCATTTTTATAGAGGGTGACAATAATTCTGGAGGGCACTGTGCAGTAGATATAAAAGGTCTACACACCCCTGTTAAAAATAGCAGGTTTGCTATTAAAACAATGACTTTGCTTTGAAAACTGTAATCTAAAATCAGTTATTTGCATGAGTTATTTGACATATTTAGCTTTTGCTTCATGAATACCTGCAGTCTAGAGTGTACACAACACACATCTATTAACAGTTAAACAATAACCACATTGTAAGTCCAAAACAAATAAAAGCAATATTTTATTATATATTTTATTCTCTTAATTATTGGTTTTGTTTTAGTTCCTTGCATTAGTTATTACTGTGCATTTGCCATGCTTCTGCTTTATAGCATATTCTGGCAAAGATGTACTGTATATGCTTTTTAAAGTGAAAAACAAACGAACATATGTTGTGCACATCATATGTAGAAGAAACTCAGAAAACCTCTGAAGTGTTCTAATTCTCATGCACATCAAGGTACCAGTTACATTAACACACATAGATGAACACTTACTTTGGCTCCAGTATGGTGAAATGATGGGTCCCATATTTGAACTGCAGCTACAATGCATCTAAAAGATGATTTTAAAAAAATGTTAGTAGTATACATTTTGCTTAAATTTTACAGATCTAACGTAAGTTCTACTTCAAATTTACTACAGGAATTGTCTTAGTTGAACTATTAAAATGAGCATTTTAATTTTACCAATGGCAGTCCTTTCATCACTGAATTCCATCCACAAGACTATTGTATTTATAAATTTATATTTACATTATATACATTAAAAATTGTTATTAAATTATGAGTTAATAATTAAATGCGTAACTTGTCCCAGTTTTTAAAACTTATCTGGAAACCAACAACAGCCAATTAAACTTTCTACTAATTCAATGCATGTTTTCACATTTATATTAATTAAATTACTTTCTAACTTAACAGGAGAACAAATATAATATTAAACAGGCATTGTGAAATTAAATTGCAGTCCTTCTGTTTTAACAGCATATATTCAGTGAAATATTTACTTTTCACTGACATTTCTAATTCCAGCGTTTCACAAATTGCTTCCTTGGAGTGCACAGATGTTTAAAATTTCTTGCTCTCTTCCAGTTCTCCACACACTTGAACCATGTATTCAGTGTTCCTGAGTGTTTGGTTAAGATGGGTTAATGAAAACAAACAAACAACAAAAACCAAAACTAAACAAATATCCATATTTACAATTTCACCTTGGAAGAAATCAACAATCTTAGCGGTTTGCTACAATCGGGAAACATGAAAAATACAGTATTAAAAATATTAAACTAAAAATATGTAATACTTAAATAAATCACCATGTTCTTACATTGTGTAGAATAAAATAAACACTACTTCTAGAAGCAAACAACAACAACAAAATAATAATAATAATAATAACAATAATAATAACTTTAAAGGAAATCCAGGACACTTCATTATTTACAAAAATGCTATTTGAAGTATTTGGCTAAATTAATAAAGTGAAATTCTAAGGTTTTATTACCTTTTTCAAGAGTGGAGCTCATTGGTCCTCATCAACAACAATAAAACAAGTGATTGGGAGACAGAAGAAAAGGCATCAGTCACCCCTTGTCTCTCTCCCCCCTCCCCCCTCCCTGCTCCTAGATTATGAACCTCTCCTGTAATTTATCACAGAATTAATGTGGAAAATTGATCAGAATCTAAATTTATATTTCATTCTCTTTGTGTCATTAGATTGCAATAGCTTTATCACATTTTATTTTAAACAACTGTAATTGGCAGATTGCTGCAAAAATATGTAGACTTGGATACACATTTGACATAATCAATCATTATAGTACACTCTTAACAAAAAAGGTTCAGTATATATCTAAAAAAAAAAAGGTTTAGAGACTTTGTTACAAAAGCAGAATGCTGTTCGGTGCTGTTAAGAACCTTTTAAAGAAACATATGCAAAATGATCCCCACAGAATCTTTTGGGTGCTATAAAGAACATTATAGAGTGCATAAAGAAGATCTTTTTTTAATTCGCTTGGGCCAAATGGATTTTCCTTTTAACATCACGCTTGAAATTATAATATTTTATTTTGCATAGACTATTTCATAAAACAAATATTTACCCTGTTTTCACCCAGATTAATATGCAGTCTTAAAAATATTTCTTTTATCAAATATTATGTATATACATCCATACAAACACATATATCTGTACAGAAATATAACAGTCAATTCTCCAAAGAAAAGTGACATACTGAACAAAGCATACTCATGTTCTAGCATTGCTGTTGATTGCATGTGGGTCGGCAAGTGGTAATGTAAAAGTTTATTCCTGCAACGTTTGTTACTGTTTCTTCCAGTAGATCATAAAGAATAATAGTAGTATATTATTATACCTCATATTAAGTAGACAAAACACACAAAAAAGCTGAATTTACAAATGTATGCAATCCAAACAGTAAGCTGAATGAAACAGGTGCTGAAACAAAGGGGAAAATATTTTCAAGTGAAAACATTAAGAGGTTCTTTATTTATACTGTAAAAAAAATTCTCATTAGTGAACAACCAAATGGCTGTTTCATGGTGGTTACATGATTGCTTCAGTTTTAAAATGTGTTCAAATTAATCATTTATCATAAAGAAATTTATCATATTATTTCTTCAACATACAACCTTTATGGATGAAACCATGTAATGAGAAATAAACCCTAACACTGAACAGAAAACCAGTGCTATATTTCTTGAAAGCTTTTTTATCTTTAAAATCTCTGTCACCAACTATTAAAATAAACAAATAAAGATAGATAAGCAATTAGTCAAAGTTATTAATTAGTCAAAGTTACAAATTGCTTAGCTACAACTTTGATGTCAGCAGATTTATAGCAGTATTATAACAATTGCAGTCAATTATACTTTAAATGGTTTATGCCAGAATATTCTCTGGCAAGTATAAGGATAGCTATTTAGCTAACTAAATTTATTTTTAAATCACTCTCATGTTTAAGTCAGAGTTTACATGCACTTCTCCATCTCAATTGAAATAAAGGCTTCATTTTGTTTCTATTTGTTAAAATAATACTATCAGTATGAATATTTAGCTAAAATTAAATATTTAAGAAACAACATACAAACTTGAAGTCCTAACAATATACAGAGATCTATAAATTCATGTCTGGAAAAAATAAATTGAGGATGGGATAACTGCCCATAACATTCAGACAAACACAGATCGCTATAATAATTCCTAAAGGGATATAAAATGCCCTCTGAAAGCCTAAGGGAGGTTTTGGTATCATACCAAGTATACATTTCACAAAAACACCACATTTTGTTTGAAACACCAAGAATAATTTTGGAGAAACTTTAATAGCTTACTGTTTACTGTGTGCTTAGTAAAAAAAAAAATATGAGCTGGTTTCTCTCTCGCTCTCTCTGGAGTATGATATATGACACCAGAGGCCTTTAATTCTACTGTAAAAACAAATACATCTCTAGACAGATATTAATAATGCATACCACTAATTGAGTTGAATGCATGCTTTTAGTGATGGTGAGACCATACAGTGACACACACCCCACATTATGGTGTGCAGAGATGGCATAGGTAAGTGAACCTCTACAGTCAGAAAGATTTTCAATTATGAAAGCTAATACAATGTATCCGTTCACTTTAAAAATGAGGCCTTCTTATAGCAAGAGTAAACTGTCAGCAAGATCAGGCGATTGTTTTCACACTGACTATTCTAAAGCTGCTTAGCCCTCCATCTCATCCACATCTCCCTTATCCCTTAGCAAATCTGTCAATCCCTGTCTTTCTAAGCCTCTCTGTTAATTCCTCTTCAGGCTGGGAACAGACAAGTTTTAATAATGAGTGCAGGGCCATGCTGCTTGTCTTAAAAACTGAATCCTTTTAGTATTGAAGAGGATGAAGTTGCCAGTGTGTTTGTGCAGGGTCAGTGATCCTTTGCAGTAAATGGGGAAAAACGTCATGGTGAGTTTTTGTTGGGGACATTGCCCATATAGAGCTTACAGAAGGCTTATGCATATTTCAGTAGGATATATGCATGTGGTAGTGATCACGGATTGTGTGTTCAAGGAGGGTAAGCATGCTAACAAGTACTAGCTGAGCAAAGCAACTTAAACAGAGCTATAGGAGAAAAACAAACAGGCAGACATACTTCTCTCCTTCTGCTCTCTCTCTTTGCATCTGAGAGTCACATTCTTTATCAGTATCTGTTCCTTTTCTTCCATTAATGCTGATGTTTCTCTTTTACCCCCTCCTACACCTTTCTCTCTGTTATCTCCTGGGCTAAAGGATTTGTGGTTTCTAAAAGCTTTTTGTATGTTTCCCATGTGTCATACCCTCTGTCTGAGGAAATAATACATCCCCATGAAACAAGAGACAAGTGTGTATATGTCTGTGTCAGAGAAAAAAGTCTACTGGATGAATTTTCCTAAAATCTGATAGCTAAATGTCCAAGTAAATTAGTGAATGTGTGTGAATAAAGAAAGCACAGTGACTAAAATTACTGTTTTCTTATTTTTATATTGTCCTCATTAATTGCCTTCATGCCTTGTAACAAACTCATCATTTGCAAAAAGAAACTAGAGAAAAGCATCATTCTGGTCTAATTGCTCTTGGCATAGATAAGATTGGTATCAGTACCCTTAAAGCATACAGTTTAGGACATTAGGCACCTCTGAAACTGGATTCAAGGATAAAACCCTGAGATGTTTCATCTAATCAGCCATCTTACTTCAGAGTAGGCATGAAGCATACTGAAAAATGTATGCATTTTTAGTAGTATTTATACCAATACATTTTAGATCTAGATATCTTAGATCATTGTAAACCATCACACCACTAATCATAAAGTAATATGCATTCAAGCATATAACTCAAATGCATGCATTTCAGCATGACACCACATACTATTTGTACATGACCTTCATTAAGCCTTAAACCCAAACAGTTCACCATGATTTTACAGGAAGCATCAATTCACCATTTAAAGCAGTAGTTTTCACTGCTATTTCTGCACTTTTGGACATCATACAATGTATCAGGCGACAAAGAGTTTTATAATTACCTGATTCTTTGAATCAAGTGTGTCAGAACAGAAATCATGCATTTTTCTCACAAAATTGTAAAGACCAACTATTCACAACTGTCAGTTTAGTACAGAGATCCCACAAAACTGCTAGAATTAGAATGAAAAACATTGATTGGAAAAATGTGGCCTACCTACACAAAGTGATTTTATTTCAGCCATATTCAGGTACTCATTGTGCATTAAACAGCAAAACTTTCTGCAAGGGTTTTTTAACTAAAAAATTAAGAGGTACCTAAAGTCCTAAACTTAGCTTTAACAAAGCAGTTAAATGCAAAAACATAAATGTGATTAGCACATTTCATATGACCATAGCTGTAGCATATTCAAGTTAATGACATTTTTATAATGTCATGTAATGGTGACTTCAACATCATCCTTCAGATCATAAATAAGAGAATACCTAACAAAACTTCCAGCTCTGTTGTCCCTATCAGGCAGAGTGTATAGATAGGGCATACAATAATTCGTCACATGGTTAGTACATGAACACTGTAGTGTTTAAAAAAAAAAAAAGGTTTTCAAGGAACTGTAGTAATTAAAAGAAAAACAATTAGTTACCCCGAAGAAAGAAAAAACAAGAATAAAAGTTATTGTTGTCTACAGAAAAATGAGAGACTATGTATCTAGGTATATAGATATGTCAAAATCATGGGATTTTTATTTAAGCATGAGGTTTTGTACTGTCTGAAAGCAGAGTATAAGTAAAACTAAAATAGTGTTACTTCAGCACCCCCTTACAGAATTTAGTATGTTGGTGACAAGATTCTGTATGTGCATACGTGCAATTCTTATATGAAAGTTATTAGCAGTATAACAATCATGCTTTCTGACTATACTATGATGTTAATTGTTTCACATATACCTGAAGTGAAAGCGCATGTAAGGAAACAAACAAACAAAAAACTGAATTTTTGTACCATGTCTGGCAAGCATGTGAATACAAATGAAAAAGTACCACAGGACTTTTGCTCTGAATTCTCAATTATCTGATAATCTGATTTATGGTATTTATTAGGTCCCAAAATTTCATAATATATGACAATTTTTGGATTAATGGTAACTAATTTAATATCGCAGTGTGTAGTTATGCCTATGCATAATCTCAGATTAGGAGTAATGATGTGTTTATAATGGACTCATATGGACTGAGAGTGCAGACGGGTGTGGATGGGTGTGCTGAAGCAGAGCCCCACTGTAAAGGACAGACAACAGTCTCTCTCTGTCTCTCTCAGGCCTCTTGATGCTTTGGACTGCAGATGCACTTATATCAACAGCATTCACAAATGCACGTATTCTAACATTTATGACTGTACGTTACATCAAAAAACAACTAATCAGCCAAGACTAAACTCTATTTGACACCTCTGGTGCTCTTGTGTTGAGGCAAATGTCCAGTGGTGAAGTCAAACACAGTCCATGGATTAGAGGTGTGTGAGAGTATGTGTCTGTCCGATCTCAACTGTGCCAAATAATCTGCTATATTCCTAACACCATTGATGACACTGTCAGAATTTTTTATTTCAGTATGTGTTACATGTTAGATTAAAATATTCATGGCCACAGGAATTTGGTGTCAGTATGATGTCAGTAGGTTGGCGCACAGTCATCGGTAAAACCACTGGATCCAATGTTCAGCTTAATAAATATTTACTTAAAACAAATAACTATTTTCAGCCCAATCCTTCAATCCAGTCATCCAGCTGTCACAGAACACAATCCTATTCTCTTTCTCATAAGTCATTCTTTTACATGGCTTAATGCTTTGTTTCATCCGTCATGCATTTATCAACAGCTTTCCCAGACGACCCCCCCTATGTGAAGTTCTGCAGGGGTTGGCTAACCCGTAGGCAGGTCCAGTACAGTGCTCTGGCCAGAGTCACCACGACCAGTAGCAGCATGGCCACCCACGCAGCATAGATTCCTCCATACATTTGTGCCTTAGACCATGTCCCCGCCTGCAGAGAGAATGAGGTATTAAGACAAAGGAATATTGGGGAAAAGGAAAAGCAAAGAGAAGGTGGTCAAAACCTTGAGAGGAGAGAGAATTAATATCTGTTTACACTCACAATAAGTCCAGCAGCTGAAATGCTGAACAGCAAGCAGAGGAGGAAACACCATAGACTCCGCCTCCTCGGGTATGTCTGGCCAATGGAAGAACTGCAGCAGGAGAGATTCAATGATAAATGTTTATTGAGATTTCCAGCCAGATATAGTAGGTGAGACAAAAAAACTCAAATAACTAAAGCTTTTGTCAGTCAGCAATATGTCAGTTGTTTGGTTGGCAAACAGGCCTAGTTAAATAAGTAACAATCCAGAGACATGGCCAGGGATCAGACAAACAGGCTAAACTTTCTGTTAACTACCTTGAGCCGCAAATCAGGTTGCACCAAACTGAGACTGTGTTTGTTCCCTGAGCTAAACAAAATTGTAGAAATGCACAAAGTTTGTTTTAGTAATCTAATTAACATAAAATTAGATCAAACTATATACTTTGCCCTCACCAAACTGGAAGCGGAGGAGGTGTTGTAATTTATAATGATATACATAGGCATCATAATGTCTATCTATGCATATTGAAGTAAGGTTGGGTGTTCCACAAGTCTCTGTTTTAGGCTGCTCTTTTCTCTTTGTAAGATAAGATCGTTGATGAACAAGATGGACTTAACATCACTTACAAAGAGTGGGAGTATGTTTCACGAATCTCTCCAATCAATTTCACCATCTCTCTTCAATGAATCTCCTGGCTTTTTTCCCCATTCACCTCAGCTCTTTTGCCCTCCTTCCCCATCATGACATAGCTCTCCAGGGTCAGTTATCATAAAAAAGGAGTATGAGAACCTGAGAGACCTGACCTGGCCTCAGCCCCAGTGTGCTCAAAGCATGTGCTATTCAGCTGTGCACAGTTTTTCAGAAACCTTCAACTTCAACTACAAATCTTCAACCTGAACCAGATGACTGTCTCAGTTTTGTGGAAGACACCATGCTTTGTTTCTGTTCCCAAGACAAAGCACCCAAATACCCTCAGTGACTATAGACTAGTCCTGAAGCACCTCTATTCACTGTTTGAGCCATCACTTGACCCCATGCAGTGAGCCTGCTAAACAGGGCTTATACTCTCATATGAATGAGACAGGCAGCATTGTGAAGGTCATTTTTTTTCAACTTCTCAAGTGCTTTCATCACCATAAGACCTGCCCCCCTCTGGACTAAGCTACTCAACATGCACGTAGATGCTCTGCTAGTGGCCTAGATCACCAAATACCTAACAAGTTGGCCACACTATGTGAGGCTGCAGAGCAACATGTCCGACATAATGGTGAGCAGCATGAAGGTACCTCAGGGGAAGGTCATGTCTCCCTTTTTATTCACTCTCTACCTCAGACTTCAGATACTTCACACAATCCTGTTACCTTCAGAAATTATAAGATGACTCTGCAATTATGGGTTGTATCAGCAGGACAAAGGAGGCTGATTGCAGGAGTGTGGTGGACAGTTTTGTGGAGTGGATTGAACTGAACTGTGTGAACTACTATTTCTTTTTTTCTTTTTTTTTTAGTTTTCTTGCTTTTACTAAATGTATCTTACTTTTATTGTTATTCTATTAGGCACTAGTGTTACATTTATTTATTACGCTATTGTTTTTTTATTCTAGTGTAATTTTTAAGCAACCTCTAGGATATCCTTTGAAGAATATCCTTTGGGATGAAAAGTGCCATCTTATCTTAATTTTCATAAACATGGCATTAGTTTCCACAGCTATATACACCCACAAATATGTTTCAGCAAATCCAGATGACAGCCAGTTTTACAAACTCGAGGAATGTATAAAAGACATTAGAAACTGAATGCTGAATAATTTGCTCCTACTTAATTCTGAGAAGACAGAAATATTTCTACTAGGACCACAGTTAGGTTGAAGTCAGCTTTGTGATTTTGTAGTAACTCTGGATGGAATTTCAGTTACATAATGTGCAGAAGTGAAAGACCTTGGTGTGATCCTCTCAAGGTTTCTTCATGTTATCTCAGACAGATTTTCTTTGACACCACTGCTTTTGGTTTGCTCATTAAGGGTAAATCTAAATCTAAATCTACATTCAGATATCTGTGCTTTGTGACAATGTCCATTGTTAAATGTGTTATATAAATAAAATCTTAATGAACTGAATTGCATAACTGGAGACTCACACTTTTCTGCAGTGGGGACATCGGGCCAGTGTCCTGTCAGTAAACTCTGTCCACTGCAAAGTTAAGAACACATGAACTGTTATTAATGAACATGATAATGATGATGATTGTAAAGGAAAGTATAGCTGTGGCACAATACAAAAAATTTATGGGAATGACTGTGATATGTTGATGATGACTAATAGTCATTTTATCATGCACTTTCACACAATCAAGGATGAACTACCGTTTCTCCTATACCGACAGCATTAAAAAAAAAACAACAAAAAAAACAGTTGATACTAAATCTATCACTATTGCTGATAATTAAAAGGAGCAACAATACCAGCTATGTTGATAATGAATTGTGGAAGTATTAAATAACCAGGATTCCAACAGAAAATCGTTTGTACGCTCATCAGGGTATTTCAATGTTTGCAACTCGAGGATGCCAGTTAGTGTTTTCTCCGAGTGTATTATTCTGCCCTGTGACACAGTCTTTGCTGCAATTCAAGAAGATGAGGTGGCCAACTTCTCTATGGGCGGATTTAAACTTCTGAAGTAGGACGTCAATAACGGATGCTCACACAGTGCTAAGTATTCATACTTGCACATAATGTGAGCATGTCCTGTAGGATGCACTGTCTGATAAACCACACCATAATTTGCTGACTTACACAGCAAAAGAGAGCTGAAAAACAGTGCTGGGGGGAAAAAGGAACCAAACATGATGAATTATAAACCAAATTCTTACTGAAAGCATTTGTGAAATGTTTCAACACTGTCTGTATTGAGCAGTATGAGCAGCTTTTGTGTCAAAACACTTAAATTCAACTAGGGTTTAAATCCACAATTATATCAATCAGGGAATTTAAATTTACTTTTACGGAGATGCCCTTATCCAGAGCTACTTACATAGGTGCATGATGATGCTTGAATTTTTAATTTTATTTAAGTTGCTGTTGTTTACATCACCTATACGGTGTGTTTATTGGGAGTTCTTTAGAAGAAGTAGGTGAAGTGTGTGATCACTTACTTGCACGTGAAGTGTGTGATACTGCACAGAGTTTTATCAGTGATCTCGCTGAACTATCAACTTTGATTGCATCACCATCGAACTCCACAGAAATCGATCAGGAAACTAAATGCTTAGAGTCAACATTTCTCTTTACACTAGATAAAGTAGCCCCACTTAAAAGGAAAATATTTAGAGAGAAAAAATTAGCACCCTGGTATAATGATGACA
>JAQMYM010000018.1:9223922-9240056 GCA_030014255.1 Parauchenoglanis ngamensis
ATATGCTTAATTGGTAGTAGGCTTTCGAGCCTATACAGCTTGGAGTAAGACAACATGCATAAAGAGGATGATGTGGATAAAATACTCATTTGCCTAATAATTCTGCACTCCCTGTATGGTGAACACATCTTGTGACCAGTTCTGTGAAATAAGCTGCAGATTCAGTGACCCTCACTTTGGTAAAGCAGTTGCAAAAAATAAATGAATTAATTAATGAATGTGTCCTCCAAGTTTAAACTACTGCTTCATTTCTATAATTATAAAAAGAAAAATAATAACAGAATAGAGTAAATTTGCATTGATTTGATTAATATTTATTACTCAAATAAATGTGTCCTATAAATATGATCAGCAACAGAACTGTATCCGAATGGTTTCAAAATATAGCTGTCTAATGTCTAATACTGGCTATACAGCTGCGGTTGTTATATCTAGAAAAGTTAGATGGTTCATCTTATTTTATTTGGAGACCAAGGTCTTAAATGACCACTTCTGTCTATAATAATAATAATAATAATAATAATAATAATAATAATAATAATAATAATAAACAAATATTTGTTTTATTGAAATATTGAATTTTTATGAATTTGACATTTAAAAGTACACTAAAATAAATACACTATCTATTCACAGGGTGAAACTGAGGTCCAAAGTGCAGCATCCCCAAAGAACACCTCAAAAGGAGCAGCAGGTGGTGAGGCATCTATAGACACAGCTGAACCTGAGATCTTAATTTCTGACTCAGATGAGGAATACATGGTTGTTGAAGAAGCTGACTCCACAGCAGCCAAGATGAAGAAGACTGGCCTGAAGCGTATTGAGAGTCTGAAGAATGCCTTTTCCCGTGAGAACATGACCAAGACCAAGGAGAATCTGGGAACCAAGGTTAATAAGCTGGGAGAGCGCATTGTGACAGCTGAGCGTCGTGAGAAGATTCGCCTGTCAGGTGAACGCCTGAAACAATCCGGAGAGCGTATTAAGGAAACCATAACCAAGAATGTCCCAGCAAAGCTGAACCTGAAGAAAGAGAGAACTGTAGCTGAGGGTCAGGAAGGGGCTGAGGGTACCACAGAGAGTGTGGTGCCCATTCCACCACCCAAGGGGCGTAAAGCTAGTCAAAATGTGACTTACACAGAGCCAACACCAAAGCAGGAAGGAGCAGAAGAGGGCAAAGCAGATAAACCAGAAGTGCCAATGTTTGACATGAAGGAGCTTTCATAAGCAGCAAGCCAGTGGACTCAAAGGAATATTTGCAGGTTTGGGTCATGTTTGAGAAATTTACAGTTCCTGATGACAAGGCTGATGAGAGGCTTGTAGCACCTGTTGGTAAAAACTCGGGCCAATCGCATAAATCTAGCAGCCCTTGTGCCAAAATATTATGGCTGGATGGTAACCTGAAGAAATGAATAAGGGAAGTCACTTAGCATAAACATAGAATTTAGCTATTTTTACACTTAGTATGGACTTGGATATATTACATGGGTGGCTGTTTAAAGATTAAGCTGAAAAAAAGTCAGAGGAAATGAGCACACTGGGGGTGTTAGATTATTCCCCCAACCTATTGTAGTGTTAAAATATTCTAGATTTTGCATGTAACATTATGTTTGTGTTATTTCCTGTGTTACCGCATTGTACTTGTCTTTTACTAACCTTGATAATCTTGCCTAGCCATTTGAAATAAAGTCAACTCAATCAGGTGGTTTCTAAGAAGTCTTCAAAAAAATGACAGCTATACCGTGAGGTCAAATATTTTATTTTTGTAGTGTAATATAGAGGATATTCATTTTAAACATTATATATGTTAAGGGTTTTAAAACAGAGTTAATTAAAAAGACACATTTTGTTCACATATAATAATATAATAAGATTAAACATACATAAATAAACCTACATATCAGTTGGAAAAACATATATAGCACATTATACTGGAAAAACAGTTGGGTAAACATATACAGTCAGGCTTGGGGAGTAACGGAACACATGGAATGGCTAGGATACAAAAAAAATTATGATACAAAAAACTGTATTCCATTATAGTTACAGAAAAAAAGATGTAATCAGATTACCTATACATTTAGTAAAAACTGGGATTATTTACAGGATTACAATTTTATTACAGGCATAAGGGCTGCAACAACTAATCAAAAAAATCAATAAAATTCGATAAAAAAAATAATTGCCAATAATTTCATTATTAGTTGAACTGCATTATGAAGCACACTGCGCTCGCACTGTGACACTTCATGAAAAAAACATTTGAGTGAAATGGTGGTAGAAACATCTGTAGGACTTTCTCTACAGTATGAAAGTCTTTACAGTACACTACCCTGCTGGCCTCATGACCTACCTTGTGTTTTAATGTGATTAATATTATCATTCATTTGTGGGAATGTGAGGGGAAACGTGATGTTCCTGATTGAATTGTCCAGCTATGTTTGTTTTTGTTAAGCAACAAGTAGTTGCTGAATCAATTAGCTTAAAAAAGGTAAAAAGATAAACTAGCCTATTTTTCTGACCTTGCTTTTGGTTCACAAGTTGATCCCAGAAAGAATAGATTCACTAATCTTGGGCATTGAAAACTGCAACAGCTGAACTTGTCTGTTCAAAGTTTGAACAATTCATGGCTTGAAATACAGACACTCAGCTGGAAAAAGTGTGGAAATTGATTTGAAAAGTGCTAAGTAGTACAGGATGTGGGCTACATACCATCACCTTGAGTTAGTCTGAGTTTATATTCGCTACCATTCTTATATAATGATTATACTGAATGAGTATAAACATTTATTTGGTTGACATGAGCATTTGACAATATTGTCATGCTGTGACAGATTATCTGATAAATGTCATTAATGTTGTAATTAGTGAACTGCTTTTTAATTAAGCCTGGTTAAGGAAAAGGTCTGTAGTAGGGCTGATTAAAATGCTGCAAAAAATATTTTAAATAAATATCTTTTGTATATAATATTAAAAAAAATAAAAAGAATAATGAAGACAATATTATTCAATTAACATCCTAAAATAATCAAATAAAAAAATAATTAAAAAAAAACAAAACAAAAAAATGGTAGTTGCAGCCCTAAATAAGAATGATACTACATGCACATGTTGACACAACATTCAAGTCTTTCAACACCACTCGAGTCTCATAGCTAATCTTACAGTCACCAATTCATTATTATGGACTCTTAAAAATTTTGGTTCACTGGGTGGAAATTTCCCCATTATTTTTTCTTTTAATCAGAAAAGGGGAACATTACAGTAAAGTGCAAGTTCTGCCTTCAATCTGTGAAAATGCAGTCATCATCCACATATTTGGTATTGATGTAATCTAAAAATATTGGCAAGTAATCAGTTACATTGCTTTAGTTTTATGATAATTAGATAAAGTTACTGAGAATATTTTTAGTAGGTAATTAGTAATTGTATCAGAATACATTTTTAAAGTAACCCTCCCAACCCTGTAAACAGTACAGTATATTGGTTGTTACTTCAGAACATGTTTTTATGCAGGTGAAAACATACAACTATTGGTAGTTGTTCATTAAGTAAATAATACAGTCAATTATAATACTTGGGTCATATGTGGGTCATTTTACAAACATATCCCATCACCACAGAACATCAAATATATGATTTCTCTGAATTAGCAGTATTAAAATTTATTAGAAACTTTTAAGTTGCAGAAAACATTCAGGTCTTGCAGTTCCAACTCCAAAAAAAAGAAAAGAAAAGAAGACTTCATCATTAAATTATTTGCGGTTACAGAGTGAGGCCACACCCCTTAATGTCCAGTGGTCTGGGTCATGTATGGTCCGGAGAAACACAGTGAATATGAAGTTGAGGTTAGTGCATCTGGGCTTCCTGTATACTGGACAGGAGTATAAGCTGATGCCCTGAGGTAACTTCATATCTGCCATATTGACACTGGTGACAACATAGACATGAACCACTGGCATAGGGGTAAAGACAATCTGCCATGTAGTGAAAAATGGAACGTCTCATGCAAACTAAAAGCCTTTTTACAAAACCCAAAACAATCACTATTTGACACAAATTTATCACTGTGAACACATTTCAGCACAAGCTATGGCTGCCTTACATTTGCCATACAGTAAATTTGGTTTACTACATTTAGAAGAGTTTTCACCATACATTCCTCTCTGTATTTTCTTGAAAATACCTTAAAAGAAGATTCTGTTTGCTTGCTGTTCCATTTGTCCCACCCTGCACCATCTAGAAAGAGTCCATAGATGTAGACCCCTCCTACATTTACATTTATGTCATTTTGGCAGACGCCCTTATCCAGAGCGACTTACATAGATCTCATTTACACAACTGAGCAGTTGAGGGTTAAGGGCCTTGCTCAAGGGCCCATCAGCGATAACTTGGCAGTACTGGGATTTGAACTCACAACCTTCCGAGCACTAGTCCAAGGTCTTAACCACTGAACTACCACTGCCCTGGCTGAGTTTCCTCCTTTGAGATGCTTTGTCAGGCCTTCACTGCAAAAGTACAAAAATTGCATCAATGTCCAAATACATATGGACCTGACTGTATATTGTACATACACACTGTACACAGCCAGCCACCAGAAGATAATGCATAACAATAAGTATCAGTACCAAAACAGCCGAAATGTGTAGAATGAAATAATAATATATAAAAGTGACATTAAATTTCTTATTCTAGCAATATTTCTGAGATGAAAGAAGTCTACCATAGTAATATTATTTACATACGATTCAAACAAGAGACTGGAGTCAATAATCACACCAAGGTCTTTTACTGCTGCACATTATATAACTGAAAGACCATCCAGAGTTGTTATGTATTCAGAAAGCTGATTTCTAGCTGTCTGTGGTCCTTGTAGAAGTACACATCTGTCTTGTCAGAATTAAGAAGTAAGAAGTTATTCATCATCATCCAGTGTCTAACGTCCTGCTGATGCTGATGTCTCTCATCTGGCTTTGCAGAAACATATACAGTAGTTGTGTGTCAGCAGCATAGGATTGGAGGATAATACCATGTTTACAGATGATTGTACCCAGAGGTAGCATGTACTGTATGTAGAGAGTGAATTACTCTTAAGTGAATTATCATAGATTACTTTCTGGGATTCTTCCTATGTTTATCAGTCTTTGCTGGACATGACCATTTGTGGCTAATGAGCTGTTTATGCTGCAGTGTTTGGGTCAAATTTGACTCAAATGAGCATGGCATGTTGAAAATTGGCAACTCAAGTGTTGCCACTTTATCTATTTAACTTCACTATGCATGCTGAAATAATGAGTGGTCTGTTATGTACAGGGAAAATTCCAGCCATGTTAGCTGTGTTACTGGAAAGTTTAATAAACAAAACATAGAACATTGCATTGTACGGCAAGGCAAAACCACTCAACAATGTTAGTAGCACAGGCTCTACAGGCTTCACAGGTTCATGGGTCAGTTAAAAAATTTATTTCAATCGTTAAAGTATTTAAGGCTAAAGTGTTAATGATGAAAGTAAATAAATTGGTGCAAAATTGTAGAAAATAACAAATCTGTTCGTCCTATTATACTAATTAAATAGCAGTTCTTTAAATGCACTGATGTGATTGAGCTCCAGGCTTAGATGAAATTGCTGATTAACTGATTAAGAATGCAGCGTAGCACACTAACTCCTTTAGCTTGAGGATGATTAAATCCTAGCTTAATAATGGATGGAGGATACAGTGTTTTTCTAGCAGCATCGGTGTGGTTTTAATGCCATGTTCAATTCCAAGCTGACTGCAGAATTCATCTAGTCTGACTGAAATATTTTCAGACTACAGTATATTTACAACGGATATAAAAAGTTTATACAGCCATTTTAAAATTGCATTTTTTTTGTGATAAGATAAATCATGTATCTCCTGTAATCTAGAAACCAAGAAAATTCAAGTGAAAAAGAAACAGAAAGGTTTTATAGAAACAAGAGAGAAACTTACAATCACTTGGTTGCATAACTGTGCACATTCTTTTATAATGGGGCATGTAACTGTGCTCAGAATTAAACACTGATGGAATCTTATGTTCAAAAGTAATTAACATGCACCTATCGATCATACACATGTCATTCGGGTATTGATCAGAAAAGGGATACAAATTTTTTTCCAAAACAATAGATGCATCATTGAACACCATGAAAACCTTATTAATACAAGTGGACAAAATGGGGCACCACTGTGACATTACTAAGAACATAATATCCCTAAAAAATGGATGAAAGGACAAAAAGAAAGCTGAAGAGCAGGAATATTTGGCAAGTACTGATCACTCTTTGCATGTGACAACAATCTTTTGTGTTATTAACATGCCTGGGCTATAGGGTAGGGTGGATAGACAGAAGCCATCACTCACAGGGGAAAAAAATATCCAACCCCAACTATAAATCACTCCAAACTCTATGTATGTTTGGCACAAAAACAAAAGAGTTAATCACCCAAACAACACCATACAGTGAAGCACAATGGTGGCATGATCATGCTATGGGTCTGCTACTCTTCAGCTGAAACTGGAGATCAACATACAGGGAATCATACATAGTTCTGAATACCCAAATATTTTAACACAAAACCTGAAGGCACCTGTTAGACAACTGAAGATGGAGAAATTTTGCCTGCCAGTACAAAAATGACCCAAAGCACAAATCCAAGTCAACAAAGGAATGGCTTCAAAAAAAGAAGAAGAAGATAAATATATTGGAAAAGTTCAGTCAGAGCCCAGATTTAAATCCTATCAAACACCTGTGGAATGACTTTTAGACGGCTTTGCACAGATGATCCTCTCGCAATTTGATAGATCTTCCGCGTTATTCAGAGTGGAATAAAATTCAAGATAAAAATCAAGATGTGCTAAATTGGTAGATTCTTATGTAAACAGCTTCATTGTTTTCAGTCTTCAAGTATTCAGGTGATTCTCAACACCACTGCCAGCTGGGAGAAACTTATTTTTTGTCTCTTTTTGCCTGAAATGGTTGCTGGTACCCATTTTCGTGAGCCTAGGTAGATATCACATAAACAGGCATCGCCTATAAGTATCACATAAATTAATACATATTATATGTAATAAATGTGTTCTGTGTCACAGAATAAGGTGGCGCTGTTTGGAGCAGATAGCAGTGGTTGTGCAAGAATTTTAATGTCGCAATAAATGAAAGTGATCTAGAAGACTTTCTGGAAGAGGTGAAAAGGGAGAGCTGCAACACAATGTAATCAAAGAATAAAGCAATGTTTGGTTGTCTTCAGATATTTTGGGAAATCTTTTTGGTGACTACAGCTTCTGCAATCCAACCAGACATGGCTGATTTCCTTTCTCTTCATCATCATTTAGTGAGTCATTCTTTATGAAGCTCATTCCCCTTAGTTAAAGATCTTCAACCTCTGTGCAGTCTGGTTGGTGTATGAGCACTCAGGAGGCAGGCGTGAGAGAGAGCGGCATTATGTTTATTTTTGTCTTTTTTTTTCCAGGAACTGGAAAAACTGTCTTAATAGAAATAATAAAGAAGTCCAAAATTCACACACACTTGCACAAGCTCAGCAAGGATACTGGGCAAAGTCACACTGCTTTGCACTGCAAGCCGTTTCTTCTTGGTATTTGTTCCTCACTGGAAGACACACAGCATATAAGAAGAGCATTGTTAATCACACACAGATGTCCACCCATTGAAGAAACTACAGACTCCTTCCACCCTCCATTCACAAGTGGTGCTCGACTACGCCCCGTCGCCACACTCTGTTTCCTGTGGATATTTTCCGGTAAACATTCATGGATACTGGTGATGTAATATTGTTTAATTGTTTTCTGTGCTCTGTTACAGTTAACCAAACCTAGAGCTAGCTGGTATTTGAAACTGTTATATTGTATGGGCAGATCTGATTATCAATGACGTATGTGGGTGATGTTTGTGCTTTTGAAAGAGTGGAAAAAGGGTCTGGAAAGAAAACAGCTGACTGCTAAAGTCTATTAAGTATTTTTTTTCTGGATGAAATTTCCTCTGGAAAATAAAATACATTTGAATAGTTATGTTTAGTAAGCTTTTAGTGTTTGCAAGAAATAATTGCTTCCTGGATGATGACTTGAATATAACAGTCCTGTTTTAGCAGTGAGTGGTAGGGTGAAGAGAGAGAGAGAAGAACAGTCAGAGAAAAAATGAAAAGGGAAACGCCTCAGTCTGTGATAGAGAGACGTCATGCCATTTCCATATGGCCGGCTCTGCTAAAACATTTAACATAACAGAAAGCAGATAAAAGCTCCAGCCTGTTGTCCACTCCATCTTTTGCTGGTCTCATGCAAAAATGGCAGGCATTTAAATTAAAACTCTCTTATACACTATACTGGGTCTGACAGATTTTTTAACCAGATTAATGAACTGATTGAATTTATAGAACTGCATATTTTGAACAGAGATTTACACATGTTTCATCATGCCTAAACAAGCTATAATTTCAACACAAACTAGCTCTTTTTGTCTCACATAAGAAAAGAGTAAATTATGTTTATATTCTGCACTTTTGGAGAACAATAGTTGTGACAGAGGGACTCGAACTAATACAGAATTAGCTCAATCTGCCCAAGTAAATGTCATTAACTACACATTAAGAATGCTCTCATGCTCACTTCACATCTGAACAAATATAATGAGTAAGCTCAGTGTTCAAAATCCAAAAGCATTTTAATAGTATGTTAGAAACCAAGTTGAAGAGGTTCTGGTTTCTGCCTCTCCAAAAGAACACACAGTTCAGACACAAGTACATTTTTTCCCTAGGTAGACAAGAATGTTTCTAAAAAGAGCTGATTTTTCCATGTCATGCTTACTTTGTTTCCTGATCTTTACAAGAGCGGGAAGTACGATGGACTGGAGTCGCACTCAGGGTACATTCCTGCCTTGTGCCCAGTTTTCCTTTTATAGGCTACAGATCCACCTCAAACGTGACCAGAATAAAATGATTAGTAAAGATGAATGAATGAGTCAGTCTAACAATGAACATACGTAGCTCCTAGTACTTCTTGCAAATCTGTTAATAATCATGTAATATTATTACTCTACAAGGATGATATATAATATAATATGGCTTTGCACATCCACAATTCATTTCACACACACACTGTTTGAGAGTGGTCTGTTGTGCTGTCTAACACATCGCTCCAAAATTTTCATTAGGTGTTCAGTTGGGCTGAGATCTGGAGGCATATGATAAAGCCTTCACTTAATGTAGTATTATAATCCAAAAAAAGCCAGTCTGGATGCAGTTCTGTTCCATACATGCAGTTACACACCTGGTTCCAGTTTAAAAAGTGATGCAATGCCAACACTGATTAAATTTGTCCAATTAACAAGTTGTGCAACTAGTTGGATTAAAAGTCTACACTTAAAAAGATTCCTTTGTAAGCCACATCCAAGCAAACCAAACTTATAGCTGATCACTGGTAGTCCGTTTTGTCCATCATCCAAAACACTGTTCCTATGCACTAGCATCTCATATTTCTGTCCCATTATCTATTCAGTTTGAATTTCTGTTGGAATCCATGTGATATATATATATAGAGTTTTAAGTGGAAAACAATAAAACTGCATTTCAGGTAACCGTTCAGTTATATACAGCATGATAAACATGTGTGAATGTACTGTACATATGGTGCCGTTTTCAAAAGACGATAAACTGATTTGCATCATATGTGTGCCATGTTCATCGGCTTCTTCTGTCACTTAATACTTCTTCTGTCACTTAATGTTGTGGAGTTGTATTGAAAGCCTTTGAAGCACTTTGTACCATCTGCTGCTTCTTCCAGTCATAATGTGTACATGAGTGGACGTAAGGGAGTCTAGACAGGATTGATCTCTTCATGAACAGTTTGAAGCTTTCAGTATAAATTCAAATCTTGCCAAATCAATGCAAATGTGTAGACTGCTTTGTGTACAAGTGACATACAGTCCTTTTTGTAAGGGACCAATTGTAAGTACATTATAAAATTCAATCTAAAATACATTTTGCAACAAAAAAAAAAACTCTACGATCTTGTGACTTCTGACAGCAAACCTACACACGTGTAAGTAAGGATTTGCAGAAGATCTGTAAATGACTGACAACAGTGGTTTTTAAGCCAGAATACTGTGACACACCCAGACACAGTAGATGGCAGTGTGGTCCAGGACAGAAGCCTCCAAGAAAAGTGAATGGCTTATTATAGTCACACATCACTGAACTCAACAACCCAGCTTGTTTAAATTCAGAGTAATACATATTACATGTTGTGATGCTGTTCTCCTCTTTTTTAAATTTTCACAGCAAATGGCAGAATTCAATTACATACAAAGCAATCAACAAAAATAACTGCAGGACAACTGGTGGAAATTAAACATTTACACAGAAAGCTTTTTTTGTTTGTTTCAGAGGTAGCAGTAGTCTTAATGAGTTATCTCTCATGTTAATTTAAATCACTGTAGTGCATTGGACCAAATTTAGGAGAAACATAAGGCCAATGCAGTAATGTTTTATGTATCCATTCATTATGCATGAAGGAACAACACACAATATTCTTCCAAAGGAGCCCAATCCTAAACATTAGAGGAATAGACTGTTATTATTGGAACAGGTAGTTAAAGAAGGCTGCATGTAAACACTCCAGAAAGCTAGATATATAGATGAGCTATATCTAACTACAACCCTGGTGTGTCCACCTGGAGCAATATCATCATATGGCTAATTTTTTTTTTAAAGTAACAAAGCTATCAGGTTGGTTAGTGTCTCAGGCAGGAATAGTAATCATAGTCATAGCTTTTAAACAGCTGAGTAATAGCTTTTAAAATGCTAAATTGCAGATTTTCAATGTGGTGTCAGACTTTGCACCCCACTGTATGTAGTCAGAAGTTATTAATTTAAATGTGTATTAGAATACATACAGCACCTAGCTTACAGACACCTTTGTTAAGTAAAAAGACTGCTTTATGCTTAAACAGACTCTGTATACACATAGACCTAAAAACTATCAGAAAATGTGTTTTGTAAATTAATTATGGGGCTACCTTTACAATCACATTATCTAAAATGTGTGACAAACATCGCACCGAGCATTTTACTTTTTATTTTTATGTAAAGGAACAAAAGATCAAAATTCAATAGCATACAAATTGAAACACTCTGAGCATAGTTTCCATGATAGCATTTCCTTTAATAACAATGCCTACCATGCCAAATTATGTACATTGCTGTGAACTGTCATCTGTCTCACATAGAACACAATGCATCTAGCACGACTGATGTCCACACACCTGACAAGAAAACGTCCTTGCAATTCAAACGGACCTGACTATTTAGGCTCAAAAAATGTCTGTAAGTCAGCTGTTTTTAGACATTACAACATTATAATCCAAAACTATCCAAATAGCATCCACACAGTGAATTAGATGTAGGTGTATACGTTGGCATTAAAATGTTAATTAAAATTGAAATGGAATAAATAAGTTGGTCTGATAAAATGTAATCTAGATACGCAGTAAGAATATTTTATACATTTGTACATATTTCAATATAATACAATATACTGCAAAAAAGCTGGAAACATCAGTGACAATCTTTTTAGTGACTGTTTAATTGAAAACTGCTAATCAGCAAAAAAGAAGTAAAATTGTGTTGGGTAAAGCAACAAGGATCCATCTCAATTTTGGTCACATGTCTTTTTTTCTTCCCATAATTCATTTGGGTAATACATATTGCAAAATACAGCAATTCAAGGTTTAATGTTTTGTGTGTGCTGAGATGCTTTTCTATACACCATGGTTATAGAGAGTGATAGAGATACACATAGAGAGTGATTATCTGAGTTACTGCATCCTTCCTGTTCATTATCTGAGTGATTGCCTGAGTTACTGTATCCTTCTCATTGACAGCTGTCAATGAAATTATTCTGATTAACCCCAAATAAAAATCAGTTGTTTTTGAAGGCTTTTTGTTTTTACCTCTTCTTGGTTTCATCAGATTACTGAAGCCATGGTCCTTTAATAGCTTACAAAGCCAGTATGGTATCTCACTTGTTGAAATTTAACAATCAGGAGAGGGGTATAAAAGAATTTCAAAAACATTAGATGTACCAAGGAACAGCAAGAAGGTCATTATCACCATGTGGAGAAAATGAAGAAATGAATTATCACCAACAACAGGACATCCAGCCAAAATAGTACAAAAGAACAAGACAAAAACATATCAGGGAGGCTGCCAGGAGACCAATGGCAACATTAAAGGAGCTACAGGAACATCTGACAAGTAATGATTACTCTCTGCATATGACAACAATCTCTTGTATGCTTCACATGTCTGGGCTATGGGGTTGGGTACAGTACACAAGTATACAGTAGCCCTTTCTGACAAAAAACATCCAAACATAACTAAATCACTCTAAATTACCTAACACTACAAAATGTGTTATGGTCTGAGAACAATTCCAAAAATTATGAAAATTCCGTAATTCCAAAGACATATTTGGCACAAAAAAAACACATCTAAGCTGGAGATGAAAAGTAATTTTGACATTTGGCACAACAATGACCCAAAGCATACATCCAAATCAGCAAAGGAATGGCTTAACCAAAAGAAGGTCAATATTTTTGAATGGCCTAGCCAGAGCCCAGACCTGAATCCAACTAAAAATCTGTGGGTCATTGTGAGTCATGGTGACCTGAAGTGAGCTGTGTACTAGAAATGCCCTCACAATTTGACAGCTCTAGAATGTTTTAGAAGAAAGAGTGAGAAAATATTGCTAAGCCAAGATGTGCCATGCTGACAGACTCTTAAAGATAGATTCTTACCCCAAAAAAGTGGTGTAATAAAATCAAAAGATGTTTCAACAAAGTATTAGTTTAGGGGTGTGCGCACTTATGCAACCAGGTTATTGTAACGTTTTCTATTTTTCCCTAAAATGTTTGACTAGTCCAACTTGACTGGTGTGAATGATGTGTCTTCAAAGCTGCATGTACAAAAGCTGTAAGTTTAATTCAAAACGTATCCTTTTTCCAGAATGTTTGAAATTGGAAGATAATGACATGTGTCGAATACTAGGTACCTTTTGCAACAGCCTTGATTTAAAATTTTGATTGATCATTTTTGACCATGCGGCCTTGAGCCAATAAGGTCACAGTCTCATCGGTCAATTAAAGATAATGTCGTGCAGTGGCTACCGAGGGGGAACTGCTGCACAACAGTAATGTTTCCAGGGTAGAAACAAAGTTAAAAATTCACTGCACATACACTATATGGACAAACGTTTGTGGACACATGACCATTGCACCCATATGTGGTTCTTCCCAAAAGTGTTCCCACAATAGAATATCTTTGTACGCTGTAGCATTATAATATCCCTTCACTGGAACTAAGAAGCCCAAACCTGTTCCAGCATGACAATGCCTTTGTGCACAAAGCAAACGCCATGAACACATGGTGTGTTAAGGCTGGAGTGAAAGAACTTAAGTGTCCTCCACAGAGCCCTGACCTCAACCCCACTGGACAAAGACCTCCTCAGCCCACATCAGCGTCTGACCTCAGTAACGCTCTTGTAGCTGAATGAATACAAATCACCACAGCCACACTCCAAAAACCTGTGGAAAGCCTTCCCAGAGGAGTTGAGCTTATTATAACAGCAAACGACTCTGGAATGGGATGTTCCCAAAGCATGTTAGGATGTATCCACAAACTTTTGTCCATATAGTGTAGCATAATTTCCCGAAGTGTGCACGAGCTTCCAAGCGCCCACAGACTCCATGCTTATAGACATGCCCCAAAATTTAGCAATCTAAAGCCTTCCCAGAAGATTTTAGGCTCCTAAACGCTATATAAATAGTTATTCATTGTGACCTCACTAATGGTGATTAAAAATAATACTAAAATGGCAGGCCCCACTTTGAGGATGTAATAAATGAAGAAAAAATAAACTTTAAGGGTATCTGTATATTCGTGTCGGTTTGCCATAGCATATCATATCTTATAATAAATAGAGTATAAAATCTTATAACAGTATGTGAACGTTATCAATGGCATAATAGTCATTACCTAAGTCAAGGAGCTCCCTGCATGAAAAGGGAAACCTATTTCGCAATAGCCGCCCTAAGGTTTTAGTGTAAGGCTACCACATTGACTTTACACACGCTAACACACATTGTATAACTGTTTGTATAACACACGTTGTCTTGGGCTTCTCTGGACCAACCGCTCTCTTCCCCCGCCGCCGCTCCATTCACTCTTTCAGCGCCTCATTACTGATTTGCCCACGCGATTTACACTCCGTCACTGGCCGTGGGTTTCCACGTGAGGCCTAGGCCTGCCTTATATAAAGACACTGACGGCGCTTTCAGCCAATAGTCACTTACGCATCTTTGTGCCCGCCTACTTTTATAGGAAACGTAATATTCTGCGCGAATCTGATTGGTCGATGAGAGACTTGGCAGGTGGGGTTTGAATTGAGGTCATCGCTGGCGCTGGGGATTCAGGGCAACAGTGTGAAGCAACACTGAAAGAAAGCGAGTGCAGTGTGTCAGGCGATGCTGGAGGCAGAGCCGTGAAGCCCAGGAACATTACAGTGAAGAAGTTCGCCTTCCTGGTGAAAAAAGAGTTAGGCTGACAGGTAGGCTGTGTGTTTATTCCGCTTTTGGAGTGTTTTCTCCTGAGTGCTTTTATAACACTGAAATTTCACTGACCGCAATGCATGATGTAGACTGTAAGGGCACAATTCTCTTCTTATGTTTCTCCTTGCAGTAAATAAAAGGCACGTGCTTTCCAGTTTTTGCTCACATCACATTATGCACCGAGACAGCAAAGAGAAATATGTGTGCTCTCAGGAGCGCGTCTTTAACCCACATTGTTGAAACACGCGCGTTGCGTAACTGTGTCACGGAGTGGGTCAGCGCCGGTCACGGTCTGCTGTAGTCCGGATATGGAAACTGTGTGGGCGCTTGCATCAAATATCTTACTGAAAAATAATGCAATAATATATACCTTATACGGATCTGTCTGTTAACGCGTTTTTGTCACTTGATGTGTTTTACACTTTAAAGTCTACAAAGCATTGAATAATCTTCCTAAAGTGCTGAGTGGGAAACACTAGAAAAGACTTAAGAGCTTGCGTAGACGTCTTCGTGCCACCACGAGCTTTTTCCGTGCCACCACCACCCTGTGGGGTCACTATGTGATGGGCGGAGAGATCAGAGATCTGACTGCTGGGACACACACTCCTGCCCTCTTAAGACACAGCGCTTATCATCTCATTATGGAGCTGACAAGAAAGTGACTTGTTTAAGACCTTGGCATCTATGGAGAGTTCATGCCTCAATGCATGGGCAACTATTTCATAAGTAAACTTGGTGTGTTTCATATAACGTCCTTAACTGTACCAAACTGCACCCAATGTGTATATAAAGTAACCGGTTACCCATTCCATATTTATTCTATATTCTATATTTATTCCAGCATCTTACACTCTGCACAATTGCACTATAGTCCTTTTGAACATTTTCCACATACATGTAGATGTGTGTGTGTGTATGTGTGTGTGTGTGTGTGTGTGTGTATTCTTTTTAAGCACATGTAAAACCGTGCATATATTTGGCCAATAAAATGGATTCTGATTAAATGCAATCATTAGCTTAGAAAAAGATATTAATATTTAGAAAAGCAGTCCTGGGATTTGGTATTCATGTTTTAGTAATATATGTCAATTGACTTCAAATGTAATTGAATGCATGAATGCATAATCATTGAATTCATTCATTCATTCATTCATCTTCGGTGTCTGTTTTAGCCTAGTCAGAGTTACGGTGGATCAGGACCCTATCCAGGGAACACACAAAGTGAGGCAGCCTGGATGAGACGCTAGCCCATTGCAGGGCACCAACTACAAACACATTCACGCACTTATAACTAGGGGCAATCTAGTGTAGCTAGTACACCTACCGCTGTGTTTGTGTGAAGTAGGTGGAAACTGGAAAACACAGAGGAAACCCACATGGACACAGGGAGAAGGATACTGTCTGTGATGTGAATTTTCTATATTATACACTACCGGTCAAAAGTTTGGGGTCACCTACTCTTTTTCATAGGTTTTTCTTTATTTTTTTTGCTTTCTACG
>JAQMYM010000018.1:9245320-9264840 GCA_030014255.1 Parauchenoglanis ngamensis
CATAGTTGAGGTATACCTTTGATGAAAATTACAGGCCTCTCTCATCTTTTTAAGTGGGAGAACTTGCACAATTGGTCAATTGGTGGCTGACTAAATACTTTTTTGCCCCACTGTAACTATTTTTATGCTTTCCCAGTGATAAAACCTGTACTTCATCTCGGCACAACCAGTATGGCACAACATAGTAACGATCCTAATCATTTTAATCTGATCTGCCTTTTTTTGTCTTGTTAAATTCAACATCGTTAATAAAAGAGAAGCTATGGAGGGAGTGACCATCTGGTGTAACATTAGTGTTTATAGCAACCATATTTTTAAATGATAACAGGAACTAACTTGTCTCACAGATGTTCTGTAACATAAAGCTATAAATGGTTAAAAAGCAAGCTGTGTCTTTCCTTAATAAAATGTAAATGGTAATTGCTAGCAAATCAATGTGGTATAATTCAGGATAATGCACTTCTTGTCATACTGTTGTATGAAAATAATATATTTCATTGTGGTATAAAACTAGGCCGGCATGGATTATTTCATACAACAGCACAGCTTGTCGTGTTACTTTTTTATCAGAAACTATTCAGAAGAATCAACCAGGTTTGTTCCATAAATATGAAAAGCAAGACGCATAACAGCCAGATGAGGGCACTAGCATACGCTGCATACAAAACATATTTGCATGTATTTTTCATATTGAGTACTATCAAATTTCATTTATTTTTTTGTATAAAACAAACACATTTACTGCTTAAAGGTAAGTTCAGTCATTCCAAAACAAAAATTATGTGCAAAAAGGAATGTGGTGGCATTTTAGAAGTAGGTAGCCAACCACCTTAACCTTCATACACTCAAAATACACTCATACACAGCACTTATTCCAGAAAAACTGTCACAAACAATTAACATTTCTCTTCTTTCACTCAGTGAATGCTTGTTCTATTTAGCATCTACAAATTTATTTTGTACTTCTATGTGAAGTATCTGTACAGTCCCATGGGTACCAAAAAGCTGTGAAAGGAGTCATAACTAAGCTCTAAGAGCTCTAAGAGGTTGTCACCAATCACGGTCATAAAAATTATTTTTCGCTGGGGTGCTCTTTCTCTTCCAGGGCCCTCACGAGTCCCTTTTTGAGAAATGTAATATCAGAAAGCACCGCATGCAATTTGGCAGCCTTCAAATGGTGTTTTCTGAGAAACTATTTTCTATTTATTGGTTCAGTTGAGTATGTCAGGGCGGATAGGGATACATACAAAAGGACAGGATTAATTTGTGTCTAATGACAACAAAAACAGATTATGATCCCCTCGAACTCCTCATCATTTGTTACCTCTCTTTGTCAGAACCTTCCATTCCCACGCACTACGCCAGTGTGGCATTTGCGTGTGTATGAGATGGATGTAACTCATTCATGGCCCAATTTTACTCGGTGTTTTTGTCTCAAGGTTTCTATCTTTTTTTTATTTATTTTGCTGTTTTAGTCTATTTACTTTGTCTTTTTTTTTGTTAAGAAATTTTTTTTTTCTTATTTCTTATTCTGTTCCTCTTTTTCTTCTTAATTTTTATCTTTCATGTTTTGTTCTTTTTCTTCTAATGCCCAGAAAGCAATATTAAACATTACTGAAATGAGACCTGTCATCAGTGATGTGATTTTGATTAACCCCAAATAAAGATCAGCTGATGAAGCCATGGTCTGCAAAGAGTTTACAAAGCTTGTACTGGATTTTATTGTTGAAAGGCATTGATCAGGATAGGGGTACAAAAGAATTTCCAAAACTTTAGATATACCATGGAACATTGCGAATTGATAAAATGAGAAGAGTAACATTAAAGGAGCTGCAGGAATATTTGACAAGTACTGCATACAGCTATTCTCTAATATTCTTCACATGTCCGGGTTATGGGGTAGTGTGGCTAGACAGAAGCCCAAGCCAACCTAGATTTTGCGAAAACATACATTTAATCCATGTGGCAAAATATGTTGATGGTATGATGCAGAAACAAAACAACTTATAACCCGAAGAACACCATGTCCACAGAGAGAAATGGCAGTGGCAGCATCATGCTATGGGGCTACTTCTTTTCAGGTGGGACTGGGGCTCAATTCAAGACCGAGGGCATTATGGATAGTTCCAAATACCAATCTATTTTGGCACGAAACCTGCAGGCCTCTTTTAGACAGCGGAAGAAAAAGTTCACCTTCTAGCATGATAATGACCCAAACCACAAATCCAAGTCAACAAAGGAATGGCTTCAGAAGAACGTGGTCAACATTTTGTACTGACCCAGTCAGAAAACCCGTGGAATGACTTGAAAAGAGTTCGTGCACACAAGATCCCCTTGCAATATGATAGCTCTGGAGCATTTTTGCAAGGAAAAATGGAATAAAATTGGCAAATCATGATGTGCATAGTTGGTTTGGGTAAGACTCTTACCCAAAGGGCTTGAGTTCTGTATTACAAGCAAAAGATACTTTAAGAGATTATTAAGTTAAGATTTAGTTTAGTTATCATTGTGCAAGCAGTGCTACTCAAAATATGGTTTTAAAATTAGACATCGCTTTGGATATATTGTTAGAATAAATCAATGAGCCATTAGAGGGCTAATGTTATAGTGATTGTTTCACCAGTAAGGGTGTTCTTTGCATTGTACCTAAAACCCATTTAACCATGATTAAATCATTTTATTACATGGTTCATTTGAATACTTAATTCTGATTGGTCATTATTTCTGTATAACAGTCTATTGCTCTATATAACAGTCTATTGCTCTATATAACAGACCGGTGCTCTGTATAACAGACCATTACTGCAGACCACATCATTAGCAGAAACAATAAAATAGTTGTTAAAGCAATAAAATCATTTTAAATCGATACTTTGGGTCAAATTATTGAGTTCTTTAGTAAGTGGCAATGCAACTAGTGGGAGAATGTACAACAAGCCAGTCATTACTGCAAAATAAATCCCTATAGGGTGATTCAAGACATCCTACATCAGCCTGTCAGGGTTTATTTCTTAATAATGACCAGCTCACTATACATTATCCCTTATATAACACACATTGTGTGGCTTTTCATGTATTATGAATATTCATAATATAATTTTTTTCCCGCCACACAATGTTATATATTAACAGAAGGCTTTGGTTTCTAAGCAACGTAACAGACACAAATTAAGGAATTCTATGAACATATCTATAGATTAAGTGTAACTGTTTTATTGGTTTAAAATCTTTATAAAAAGGGATTTGTTTGATAGTTAAGAGAGTTCTAACATTCCTGAAGAGGATATTTTAGGAATCCTGTCTGACAGTTAAAGCCTGTTTTAGGCTTCTACATTACAGTTCTACATTTAACCACTATGGCTTTTCTATTTCTGTCAGTATATTTAACTCATCTGCTTGGATATCCTATTTGTGAACATGCTTTCTATACAAAGCTCCTTTGGGAGCTATTTATAGTCTTTGTTTAATCTTTGGAGAGCCTTAATGTCTACTGCACCTGAACAGGTGCTCTGTTTAGTACTTACAGCCCTAAGCTCATAGGGCAAAATAGTGGCCTGGATGCATGCATGTTTATACATTCGCTAATCTCTATAGATTTATCTTTGAGGAGCCTAAATGTCAACTGCACCTGCATGGTTACTATAAGTACTTACTGCACTACACTGATAGAAAGCTGACAAAGCAGTGGCCAACACACACATACACAAAGAAGACAGTCACTGAACACTGAAGACATTGGGTTTGGGTTTGCAACTATGCTTTAACGGGATTTACAGTTGTTCATTTCTTACACACAGTCTAGCAAGTGAGTATCTCAAATCCCCCAGTCTAGTATAGCTTAATTACATTGCTCCAACTGCACACACTGCTCTAATTACATTTGCTGATGCAGCGCACCAAGAGAACTGTGAGAAAATTTGTGGTTCCTGCATGTTAATTCGATGCTGCACACTTTTTAGTACGTTTTAGTACATCTGCTCAGGGTTGAGGCCATTAATTCTTCACATGATGAGAAAATCTTTGGGCCTCCTACTTTGGGCCTTCTACCTTATGCCACTCCATTAGACAGTACCATAAGAAACATGCCCAGGGGCTCCTGTTGTTTGAATCATCAACTAGCAACAAAAATTTTAATGCCATTGGTGATTAACTTTTGGCTATAATTAAGACAAATGAGTTTGAAGTGGCTATGTTTTGTTTTGCTCTAGCAACTCAAATTCCATTTTTTTCCTAACACCATAAACTCTGAACAGCTGCAAAGTCTGTTTATTATGTATAAATGCATACTTCTCTGTCCAGTCATCTTTGAGCATTCAGTTTTCACTGTTAACTTCTATTTAACAGTCTATTTCGAGAGTGTAAATGAAATGAAAAAATCTAGGAAGTCTGTGAAAACTGACCAATCTTTTTCCAACCCTTTCTTGCCTATTAATTGTCGTTAAAAATGGTTTGTTTCAGCTTAGTAATGAACAGTTCTAGCTGTGTATGGGTGGTTCTTATTCATAATTGTGATTTCATTGCTTAAATTTTGTGTTTTTTATTTTGCTTGCAGCTCCGACTCTCATAGTCCCTCACCTCCCAGCAGCTCCAATGCCTTCAGTCTGCTGAGTGCGAGTTCTGAACAGGACAATCCTTCCACTAGTGGATGCAGGTACTTAATTGTAGCACACACCAGCACTTGCAGTCTGAGATTAATTCATATATGTACACCAGCACAGAAACTTAAAGCAGCCCTGTTGCCTATTGGTCACAAAAGCTCCTCCCGCCATGTGCTGTGATTTGTGTGTGTGTGTGTTTTGTACATGTGCAGTAGTGAAGAATCTGCCAAAGCAAAAACACAGAAAGAGCTGATAAAAACCCTCAAAGAGCTGAAGCTGCATTTGCCAGCAGAGAAAAGGAACAAGGGCAGCAAGTCCACCACTCTGAACACGCTGAAGTATGCCCTTCGCTGTGTCAAACAAGTTGAAGGTGAGCAGAACTCTGCAATCTTGGGTCTTTGCAAGGTCAATTTTACTTGGTTGTCATTTTGAGAAACTTAGTTTAAGGACCATTAGCTTAAACACCTAATAAGAGTCTAATATGTTGCCAAAATACTGCTACATCGACAATCCTGTGAACTATTGATGAGGCGGCCAAAGAGGTTTTTTAGTGAAGTACTTTATAAATTAACTAAATATAATCATGATTATGTATTTAACATTACCTTCAAAGGGCATTCCATATATTTACAGACCAAAACATGGTTTTCAGTATGACATTGTGGTAACACAAATCGTCTGATAGTGGCACTGGACATAATACTGCTCCTCACACGGCCGACAGGTTACAACACTGTACTGAAGTCTGTAGTAACCAATAAGATGCTCAGTTTCAGTATTAAATCCTGTTTCACTTGTATGACATCATATAATAAATTTTGTGATGTCCAGTATTTTAGTCTATAATGTGTCTGCATTTCACAACTCACTCTAATATCTCAGTCTTAAAGCAAGTCATATGTGAAGTAGATAAAAAGATCTAAAATGTCAGAATTTTGAATTCTGCCGCAACTTTTCTTTCAGCTAATGAGGAGTACTACCAGTTGCTTATGATCAATGACAGCCAGCCACCTGGCCTGGATGTATCCTCATATACGATCGAAGAGATTGACAGCATCACGTCAGAATACACGCTGAAAAATACAGTAAGTTTCACATGCTTACCTGTTTAGCATATATATAAACTGTTTAGCATGTGAACTATTTTAATTGTATCAAGTAACACGCCAATCCCACTAACACTTTAATCACTATTGGGGTTAATAAAGCTTATTTTCAGACTGATGTTTTTTTTTTCAGTGATGTATATTTTCAGGCCTTTGATTTTATGAACAGCATAGACTCCATGTTGTGTAGATTTAGTACTGCAGAAAAAAGTTAGTCATCCCAAGTAAAGTGTGTGGGATCCAGCGTTAGGGCCACCCGCGATTAGTCAGCTCAGTTGTTTTATTGAAGACTGTTACTTTATGCGCAAGAGAGCTTATGATAGAACTAGATTAGACAAGACTTTAGCTAGACTCCAAAAATTTTTTTTTCTATTTCTTTTGTCCTTGCTTTTGGTGGAAAAAAGGCCCAAAAATATTGATACTGGTAAATCACATGGTCCTGATGCAAGAAAATAGAAACACATCACTAAGAGACACTGGTATAGCAGTTTATTCTCTGCTGTGTGTCTAGAAGCACTCGTTTGGCTTGTTTTGTTAAATGACCTTTTTTTCACCATATTAAAATGGGATTTCAGTGTAGTTTCTTTATAGTCTTGGTTTTCAAGTGTTAAATTTACTGGTTAATAATGACACATAACACTGTCTGCGTGCAGGACATCTTTGCAGTAGCAGTATCTCTGATCACAGGCAAGATCGTGTACATCTCCGATCAGGCAGCATCCATTCTCAACTGCAAGCGCCACGTGTTCAAGAATGCCAAGTTTGTGGAGTTTTTAACACCGCAAGACGTCAGCGTGTTCTACAGCTTCACCACACCATATAGGCTGCCATCTTGGAGCATGTGTACAGGAGCTGGTACGACATGAATACCTTATCCACAATGTGCAGTGCTGCTGCCAGGGTTGCCAACAACACCGTCACGAAACACGTTATCTCACATGAATGCTGATGAATTCACTGAGATTTCCAGAGTGAGTGCGTCATTCTCTCCTGATTCCGTCTACAGCAAATTCTTCCTGTGCTACGGAGCCATTTTTAGAACACAGGGAGGCGGCGAGCCAAAGATAAAAAGCTCAAGTCTCTAAAAGGATTCTCTTTATTGGTCTAGAATGGCACTTGAGGGTGCAGTTTTATTCAGTTACTGAACAGAGGAAGGTAATGTTTTAACAGAGATTACCACTGTGTTCCAGGTAACAGTGTGAGGAATCTAAAACAATTATTTGCGATTTATTTTTAACAGATGGAGGCCACATGGAGGACAGATAGTGGCTAATGCAACCCTTAAAATACATTTTTCCACCTCAGTTGCAACCTCAGTCCTAATCTCCAGTCTGTGGGAGGGCTATCACTTCAGTGCAGCTTGTGATTATTTTAAGCATCATTATAGCATTGTAGGTATTTTAACAAAATTCAGTTTAATGAGCAAACCATGATTAAAACTTGGAAACATGACCACTGCATGTATTCAATTCACACAATGGGGTGTGCTGTTATTGGAAAATAATCAATGACAATGTGCGGCGTGAGTGCATTAACACAACAAAGTTGATTATTTTTCAAATTCAGCATGTCCCAGACTTACACCACAGGAATTTACCAGCATTTACAATTTTTAATTTATTAATAAACAACATATGCTTTTTAACTGTTAATAGTTGCATTTAATGTTATGGAACACCCGAGAAGCAAGTTAATTCCTTTATACTGTAGCATTATAGCAGCTATAAAAAGTCATTCTTTCACCAGCCCTTCTGTTTTTCTCTCTCTTGATGCTAACAAGACAAAAAACACAGCTTGTCATGTTACTGAGAAGCCAGAAAGGAAAAAAAAAGTCCTCTTACTCTTCTGAAGACACTCCCATGGCAGAAAACTTACTGAATGTTAGAAAGCCACGAGACTTGAAACTCCATAAGTTAAATAACCCTTACATATTCTTATATGACGCTACACTAGATCACAAATTATTAGTTTTTCTTTGTTAAATAACAGCACTTTTTTAAATATTAACTGTTTCATATTAGCCTTAGATTATGTTCTGTCATACAAGGCCCTGTAAATGAGTTACTATAGAAACTATAATGAATTAAATAAACACAGTAATATAAACGTGTCATTAGAATTACAGCTTGCACTACTGTGACAGCTGTGCTGTTATTGAAAATGAATCAACATGTTTTTTCAATAAGTTTCAAGAATTCAGCAGCACTGTGGTATAATTGGTTTTAAACAGCAGCAGTCAGAATTACATATCTGTAGTAACAAACATCTCATTTTTTTTCCCTCTCAAAGAATCTTCACCTTCTGACTGCATGCAGGAAAAGTCGTTCTTCTGTCGCATCAGGTGAGTCGGTCGCATCAGATATATGCCTGTGTGTACGCATCTGTGAGTCTGTGTGTTTGTAGGGCCTCATTGTTTGTGCCTCATACCCAAGCATATGATTTACTTGATTCAGTTCATGTGCCGTTTCCTACATGACATAATTATTTGAGCACTATTTGTGGTTGTACAGAGAAACCGTTACTTCACACTGTCTTCTTGAGGAAATATAAAGAATGTGCTCATGTGCCCCAGGTAAAATTACAGAAATGTTCAGGGTCACTGGGATTCAGCTGAACACTATAGGCAAGGACACATTTTACACGCTCTCTTGTTGTCAGATCTCTTTTTGTTTTGTTTATTAGACATGCTCCCTCACACCGTCTACAAATGCATCATTTAATCGAGATGACTATTAGAGTCATTTCTGCCATTGTTTTACTATGGACAGAATAGTGTAATTTCACCTCACACTGTGCACTGCCTGGGTTTTTACAGTTTTTGATACTGTGAGCAAAGTTCAGTCAATTTCAACTTTGCCTCTTTTTTTCCTGCTGACAAATGAGATCCCACTGTATTTGATGCAGCAATATGTGACCAACTTTGTACAGACAGGGAGGAGAAGCTGATTTCACCACTTCCTTCTTTCCAAGTTTTCTAACTTGGCATTTTCTATAACGTTGGGAGAAAAATATAGCATGTTGACAAGCCAGCCATGTGAAACAGGGTACCCAGGCAGCACTGATACATTGAGGGTGGTACTATGCATTTTATTCTTAAATTGAGATACCTGGTGCGTGGTTTTCATGGTTTTCAAACTCGCTACTAACCAACAGTGAGCACATCTTGATTGCCTAGAATATCTCGGTGAGCGGAGAGATTATCTTTTGTATTATGCACCCATGTTTGCAGAGAGTAAAGTGCAGCACATGAATTTGTAGACCGCTTTAAAGATATTAAAGGCTGCATATACCTGTAAAGATTGTACGTGTGTGTGTGTGTGTGTGTACTTAATATTATAAGCATAAAACAGAAATTCCCATAAGGGCTGGAAATAAAACCATCCCTTACTGGACCCACCTGTGTCTGTACTGTTTAAGGCTGTCCCCCTGTGTTGCAGTGGTGGTAAGGAGTGTGAGGGCGACCTGCAGTACTACCCATTCCGTATGACTCCTTACCTAATGAAGGTGCAGGACACAGAGCACACTGAAGACCAGTTCTGCTGCCTTCTGCTGGCTGAAAGAGTGCATTCTGGCTACGAAGGTCACTAGTCATGCACATATTTTTCAAACACTCAACAAACATCAAGATTTTAGTGATTTAAGATCGTAAAAAATATTTTGGCAATAATTTCACTTATTGAGATCTGCATTGGGATTTTTAAGGTTTATTACCAAGAGCCTTATCAGTAACAACTGCATTATTAACTATTTAAAAAATAATTGTTACAAATTTACATAATTTAAATACTTATTAATTATATAAACAATAAAACACACATACTGTATGTACTGGTATAGATCTTATTTCTTAATATATATAATGAGCCTCATTTATCAACCTATTAGTTAAGCTGTGTGCAAATGTTTGCATAAGGAAAACCAAACTGAAAAATTTCTTCTGAATTTACAAACGTTTTGGGAATGCAGATTTGCTTGGCACTTAAATGAATGTATTGATGAATGCCAAAATTCTAATCACCTGTAAATTACCAGGCGCATACGTTGCACAACTTGCATTTGGCAAGGCTAACAATACTCCATAACCGACAAAGCTCACAGAGTGGAAATGATGTGCAAAGGACAATAAAGGCTTACTCAGAGGTAGAAGTGAAAGTTACTCTGACTCACCTCTATACCAATAAAAAAGTATATTATGTAACATTGTTACAGCATTTGAAAAGGGCAAAATCTGGAGCCAAATTACAGAAAAAGTGAACTAGATGTGAAAAGGAAAATGGTTCGACATGAAAATGATGAAAAAGTATATACCTACTGTGCCCAGTGGACACCGAGTACATAACACAAAGAACTGGTTTTTTTCTTCTTTTCTTTATTTTTCCTCCCAAATCAAAGCGCCTGGCAACTGTTAGCCATAAATCTTTCATACACCAGTGAGCCCTAGCCAAAGCTGTGTGGAAATAACAGGAGGGCATGTGTCATAAGGAAGCCAGAGACATAGCAGACTGGAGATTGTTCACTTGTCAAGTTCTCTAACTCAACAAGATTTATATGATTTTGAAGGCAATCAGTCGAATTTTACATTAATTAGTCTTGTTATGTGTAATGAGCATGAGCAGGATACAATCGTTTTTCTGAAATTATGTGATTTTCACGAATACCAAATTTCTTGTGTTAGAGCTCACGTGAAAGATTTACATTTGTATCCAGCTTGAGAAATGAGGCCCAATATCAGTGAACAAGTTCTGATCTCAAATTGGTATTGAGAGTGCAAGAAGGCTGTTGTGGGGAGGGGCAAACACAAATTCTCCAAAATTCTCTTATATGCCAGATTTAACTCAGTGATTTTTGTCAACAGTCTTATTTAGCTAGGGCAGTTTTTCCCTTCAGGTAATTTATTTTAATTCACACAGGCTGACTAACTCTGATTTCCTGTATTTTTGTCTTTTTTTTCCCCACAATTTCACCTACACAAAAGACTTTCGCCTACACTTCGTATTAGCGAACGAAAATAATTGGTTTACGCATAATACACTGATTCAGAACTTTAGTAGCACTGTCACATAATGCCCCATAGTGCACAAGCTGCAGCAGGATAAACATGCGTGAGGAAGGAAGACTTTCTTTAGTTAAAAGCCAGAACCATTATGTGTTTTGCACATGGAATATAATAGAAGACTAGCCTCTACATCAAATGGCTTTGGATAAAGGAAATGCGTCAGTCCAGTACTGCTAGTATTAACCTTTAGATGTTTGCTTCACAGCTCCAAGAATCCCCACGGACAAACGTATCTTCACCACCACACACACACCAAGCTGTGTGTTTCAGGATGTTGACGAAAGGTCAGGATTTATGTTTGTCTCTTTCTTTTTCCTTTTTTATTTTTATCTAAATACAAAAGTCTGAGGGTTTTTTTTCTCATTTCATATTTGAATTACTCAAACAGCTAAGAGATTATTCACCCCGATCTTGAAATAAAATGAATTTCTGATAGTAGATGCAGACTTTTGAGCCATAGGGCCACTGAGTACCTTATGAGACACTTGAAGTTATATTCCCTTTGGTTAGAACAAATGAATGATTTGTATTTAAACCTGGCACATGAATTGAAAAGCCAGAGTCTTTGATCACAGAACGACTCAAGTGAACGAGTGAATGACATTTTTGTTTGCGTCTCAGGGCTGTCCCATTGCTTGGATATCTACCACAGGACCTGATTGGGACATCAGTACTTCTGCATCTGCACCCAAACGACAGGCCATTGATGCTCAGCATTCACAGGAAGAGTGAGTGTCACCATCAGTTTGTACTGCTTAAACCCTATTCTGACTGGATTAGTTTTATATAGGATGGTGGGGTAATGTATTACCAACATATCTCTGGAATTTCAGTTTCATCCAAATCCAGTGTGTCAGTCATTTTTACTAATTGCACGTTCCCGAGTCTAGAAAGATTGCATCTTCTTTTACTTGCAAAAAAGGAAATGTAGAACAGGTTAAAACCGAACAATAATACATAGATATTGTTTAAAAGGACTTGTCAGAGAAGCAACGCTTCCATGGAATTTAATTGGGTTAATTAGGTTCCTAGCACAGGTTCAGCCTTCTTACGTGTTACATGGCCACAAGCCTTACAAGAAGCAGTTGCAACTGAAGTAAACATAATAAGTTTGTATAAGGAAATTCACGAGGTGTACATTGTATGCATACAAACAACATAAAGACACTCCCATTTCTATAACTCATACATAAAATTTTAGCCTGTCCAGAGAGTACTTTAAGTTTAAATATTTGCCTGTGCTTTTAAAAGTTCCCACTTCATCTGTACTATAATCAGCAGATAATGCTGGACCCGAATAACTGACTATTTGGATAGTTATTCGTTGAGTAGGTATTCAGTTTTTAATTTTAGGATTCAGATATACGTGAGGTATTTTTGTTTTGTTTAGTTTTTTTTCACTATCATTCATTTCGATTTCAATACATTCACCTTGGCCATTAACTGGAAGACAAAATGCCTAGGACCTCAGTTATGTGGGAACACTTTAATTTAAGGGAGCTAAATTAAGGGAACAACAATACTGTAGAACAGCAAAATCCTTAAAAATGAATGCCTTTAATTAAACTGAAAGACACATGTTGCAGCGCTATGACGTCCATCTCAGCCAAGAATGGAGTCAACACGCAAACACACTCTCACACACACTCACACTGGAGAACAACTGAAAAAATAGAGGCTTTGAATATTTGCTGCCAGTTACTACTGTTCTCCGGAGCCCAAGAATTAGTATTCGTGACAACCCCATCTATTGTAAAATATCATGAAGATGTATTTTAACTTCACAGTATGGTTATACAGTAAATATATACATTACCTAAGGATGTTGTATGTACTTTTCAACATGGTCTATCAATAATTTTCCTGTAGTCTTGCAGTACGCTGGTCAGCCTTTTGACCACTCGTCCATCCGTTTCTGTACTCGAAATGGAGAGTACATCACCCTAGACACCAGCTGGTCCAGCTTCGTCAACCCCTGGAGCCGCAAAGTGTCCTTTGTCATTGCACGACACAAAGTCCGCATGTGAGTATGGGACATGCGTTGTTTACTAAAACTAACCAGTGTTTGATTTGGATTGTTGTTTGGGGTGAACACTTGGCCTTTATCAGTGCTTTGTTTACTGGTTTACTAATGTAGTTAGATGGAAATTGGTCATTTTAATCACTGCAATAAATGCATTGTCTATTACTGGGATCATCAAATGGCAGTCCCAGCCATCCAACACATTTTTCCAATTTTGTAGAAATGACATACTGAAATGTATAATTGTGTGTGTGCGTGTGTGTGTGTGCATGTGTGCGTGCACAGGTGATGTCATTATTATAGGACCACAAAGTAAAAACAATGATTAATGGCTGAATTTAAATTTGAAAAAAAAAAAACAGCACGAAGTAAGAGTGTACACTCCTGGGGGGGAAAAAAAGACCAATATTGCAAAACATTAAGTTTTTAATGGTCTCAACAGCAAATCATTGGTCAGGAAAATTAGCAAAAATGAATCAAATAGCTAAAGTAAATTGGTGTGGGAGCTTTTCCCTTGATTTCCTTTAAATGTTGAAGTCTTGTGGGTAAACTTGCAGACGGATTTTTACAGAAAGAAGAGTCCATGTTGTTCCACTCGATGTTAAAGTCTTCAAACAGAATATATTTTGGAAAATTTTGAACATCCAGACAAGTTAGTTTCAATTTTATATCATTTAAACACATAAATCTTTTCATGATTTTCTCTTTGTGTACCAGAAGACTATGTAGGTGAGCTTCCCTGTTTCCAGCTTTCCCCCCCCAACAGTTTCAGCAACGAGCAAAAGAAGGCCGAGGTCTCAGGAGTGCTTTTTTAAGTTCCTGTTCATTTTCTGGCCAGTGATTTTTGTTGAGACCATTAAAAGCTAAATATCTTGCAATATTTGGTTTGTCTATTTTTTTTGCCCAGGAGTGTAAATCAGATCTAATTCATGACTCCTGGCTTATAGTTTCTAAAGTGCTTGGAAACATAGGTGTAATATTATGAGTAACTTCTTCAGGTTAAAAAAAATGTAGTCAGACTGTTACTTTTCTCATCTTTGCACTGAGCTGTATCCCTCAGCTGAATGCAGTACATGTCCATTAAACTCATTTCCTCAGCCAAGTGCAGTACGGTGAAAGTAATAATGGATTTGCCTGGTTTGGAATTTTCCAGGGGCCCGGTAAATGAGGACGTCTTTGCAGCTCCAGCCACATCTGAGAGTAAAGCAGGGGACTCCGATATCCAGGATATCACAGAACAGATTCATCGGCTCCTGCTTCAGGTCAGTCAGTACAGAGAGAAGACAAACAAGATTTTGTTCCTGTGGAATTCAAATTTTTTAAATAGGTTGTTGCTCAGGGTAATTATGTTTCCTTGACCTACTAAATAAATTCCAGCACTCATATGGTGTAGTTAGAAGGAAGAAAACTCATGCATCATGGCGAAAAAGACCAAAGCCACTCCATTACACACGGTGCCAGATTTTTCAATATAATGTTCAAGGAAAAGGGAAGTAAAAATTATGACAGTGTGCAAGTTATATATAGATACAAGTTAAACAGTACCAGTCAAACATTTGGACCCACCTACTCATTCATATGCTTTTCTTTACTTTGACTATTTTGTGCATTGCAGAACAATACTGAAGACATCAAAACTATGAAATACCACATATGGAATTATGTAATGTAAAATATGTTTCATGTTTTATATTCCTCACAGTAGCCAGTGTTTACCTTGATGAAGCTTTGCACACTATTGGCATTATCTTAACCAGCTGCATGAGGTAGTCATCTGGAATGATTTTCACTTAACAGGTGTGCCTTGGCAAAATATAATTATTGGAATTTCTTGCCTTCTTAATGTGTTTGAGATCATCAGTTGTGTTGTGTCGAGGTAGTGTTGGTATACAGTAAATAGCCCTGATCCACAACTGTAGTGACTGTAGTAGAAACGACGCCCATCATTACTTTAAGAGATGAAGTAATAAAGTATTTTAAGTAATAAAAATAAAGAAAAACCATTGAATTAGGATGGGAGCTCAAACATTTGATTGGTACTATATATGAGAAATAAAGGTTTCTCTTCTCTTAGAAGATGAGAGAAGAAGTGAGGTGAAGACAGCGAAACAAGATGAATAAAACATAGGTCAGAACAGAGAAACAAAGAGAGCTTCTTGCTACTTTATTGATTGTGTCATAAACTGAAGTAAATGGGACCTGACTTTGAGAATCATTTAATAGACATATATTGTCTTCTATTTTGTGAAGTTGTTGGAGGGTAGGAGGGTAGGTTTTTATCTCTTGGTTGTTCACAACATATTCTGTTTAAGGTCACTACAATTTCCCAATGTCAGCCAGGGTTTCCTTCATGTATTCTGGGTAACTTCTTGGTAGATGCCTTAAAAAGGTGTGGGTGGGTGGGTGTGTTTGATGAAACTTCTGACAATATATTTGAGTTTAGGCAGTGTAATAGCTGATGGTCATAATATTTGGTACATATAAATGTAGGTAAGACCAGTTTACTATAAAATACCAACACGAATCAATACAAGTACAATTTCATGTCCAGTTTTTGTCCCGACATTACTTCAAGGCAACCACTATTCAGAAGACGGTGCTATAATCTTGAACTCTCTCTTCCTCTCTCTAGAGTGACCATTTCCCCCTACAATAAAATTAATTTCTAATAACAATATTTGCTGATAAGTGGAGATTTTTCAGTCTATCACATTAATAGTGGTTGTCAGTGACATAATTAACAACATTATCAGGGACCCTTTCTGGTTCAGTGGTACTTTTGTATCACTAACAGACATATTCACTGAAATGACAATTACTGACAAACATAATAGAGCAAAAGAAAGGAAATGACAATTACTGACAAACATAATAGAGCAAAAGAAAGGAAAAAACTCAAATTGTTCAAGAGCATGGAGCACCCATCCATCCATCCATTATCTATACCGCTTTCTCTGTCTGGGTTGCGGGGAAGCCGGAGCCAATCCCAGCATCTTCGGGCGAGAGGCGGGGTACACCCTGGGCAGGTCGCCAGTCCACCACAGGGCCAACACAGACAAACAGCCACACACACTCGCATTCACACCTATGGGCAATTTAGAGTAGCCTGTTGACCTAATCTGCATGTCTTGGGACTGTGGGAGGAAACCGGAGCACCCGGAGGAAACCCACACATGCACGGGGAGAACATGCAAAATCCTGACTGAGATATTGGAAATTTTATTCCAAAACTAGTTGGCAGTGGTTATATAACAGAGAAACCAGTTTTCCCCGTTAACTCATTTTGCCAACTAATGGAGACCTGGCATCCTTAACATAGGAGTATGCTGGCTCATTTTTAGGAGTTTGTTCTGGAGATGGACTCGTATCATACAGAAAGCTGAAGTTTAATTTGAAAGGGCTTGAGGACGAACTCCCAGGCTCCCTTGGTGTGTGTCAGTCCAGGCTCAATTTCTTTGCCTCAGACTTAACAAAATAGGTCATGTTTGTCAGATGAATTGTTTTCTGCTACATATATTACATGGTTTGCATCCAGCTTAGGTCTCTGGAAGGTCATGTTGAAGCAGCTTTAAACCAGGTTTTGTCTTTTGTTTATATGAAATATCTGTGTCCTCCCCATCAACATCACTTTCATTCACTGCGTTAAAACCATCATTGAACTGATTGTGAAAATACACCAATTCAGTCTGATGCTGATCCAGTATTGACCCTGATGCCTATACTCTGTTTCAGATGGCTGTATCTGTAGTGTTCATCAGAAAAATCTACCAAAACACATTATCTTTGGTATTTGGTCAACACTAAAGTAGTTACTATAGTTACCATATAGAGTACCAGTAAATAAACTGCCTGTGGTTTTTTTTTTTTTTTGTTAGTTTTGCAGTATAAATATTCATTTGCTTGCCTTGCTTTTTCTAAAAATAAAAACAGCAAAACTAGACACACAGAGGTTGTAGTGCAGAATAAAGACTTCCTGGGGAGGAGGAGGAGGAAGTTGGGGGTATATAAAAAGATATGTGAAGGTTTCTAACCTAATATGGAAATAATTATTAATTATCAAAATAATAATTAAATTAATCGCTATCGTATCACGTAGCATGATCCATAGAAACGGTGCTCATTTGTGTCCATTAAATGCAGTAAAGCAAAATGAGTGCAACGTTTTTTTTTAACACCCTTCTGTTATGAGTCTTAAGATTTATAAAATTATTCTGCAATTCTGGAGGAGGTTCTAATTTCATTTTGTTTGTTTATCCTAGCTCAGCCCTTAATTTATCATGTCAATGTTAAGCAGTTTCATTTGCCTCCTTTTGTTTGCAGGAAAGCAGTGAAAAGTTACAGCTGCAACATTTAAGCATTTCATGTCCAGGCAGCGTTATCAGTCTGACTCTGGATACATATATTTTATTCCAAACAAAGCAAACAAATCGGGCTTCAACTTCAGCAACTTCAGGATTGTTTTTTATTCTTATTTATAGCCCACCCATGCTGGTTTCTTATTCCATCCCCTGTTGTATTTTGTTGAATTCTTCAACACGAGGAAATGCTCAAATGGTGATTAGGTACTAGGAATATCCAGACTGATTTCCTGATCCAGAATTAAATGGCTGTCTGTTCGAACCCAGTTGATGATAGATGTGACAGATTGATAAATGCCATACATTGACAAAATGTCATGAATTTTTTTTTTACTTCTTCAAACATCGGAGCAAGACCATTTGCTTGTAATCACTCTTATATGACTGACCATAGTTAAAGAGAAGATGGTACAGTTATTATTATGACTCTAGATCTGTTGCTTAAAAGAAGAAGCTTTTATTTGTCACATATGCCAAGAAAAGAATTTCACTGTGCCATAAAGTATATCCTAGCTTGTTAGGAAGTTGGGATCAGAGCACAGTTTCAGTCATGATGTATTGCACCCCTGGAGTGGAAAGGGTTAAGGGTCTTGCTTAAAGGTCCGTAAAGTTTGATGCAAGACGCACTCTGAATTGACACACTCAAACCTTTGGATTTAGAGACAAAGGACTAACCACAGAGATTGGTCGAGAGCCTGCCTCAGTGAACACTAACAAACTGTAGCAACATTGATGACGCCGCAAGTTCGGAACAGCTAATACAGCTGTCATGTTAAATTGATGAACTGCTGTTGTGTTTGTCCTCTGTCTAACAGTAAGTATAATTAAGTGTTAAAAAAATAATACCACAAAAGTGGTTAGATCGTGGATGTAGACATCTGCAGCAAAGCTGCGCTTAATATTTGATAATTATATATTGGCCAACCAATACGTATATTGGTGGTGCAGAAATCCAAATAATTAAAAGGGATTACATCCAACTGTGACGTAAAGCTTGCTAATAATTATGTCATGTTCAATGGTTGTAGTAATGAAGGCACAGAGCATTAGCGCTGCTAGTTACAAGGTTTAAGTCTATATCTACAACAGGACATGAGTATTATCTTTGGCAAGTTGTTTCTTAAAGTCACTGGAAACATCAGGAGAAAATGGCAAAAAGAAAAGGACTGGCAGCTTGATTTTTCCTCATGTTTTATTATTGAAACTCATGCATATAATTGGTTTATTAATGCAGATTGAGCGCCGAACTAGCAGCACATGCCTGTTGGTCAGACTGTCATAACTCTGTCACATAATATTGTGGCATTGTTTTGGTGATTATCTCAGTGGAAAATTACTCATGGTTGTTTTTTAGTGGTTAATCCAGGCATCAGCTCCCCTCTTGGGCTGAACAGTAACCTGACACTTAGCCTGAAAACATTGCAGTAAGTGTGTATGTTTTTTTAATGTGGTTAAAAGTTGTTCCCATAAATAACTCTATATCCCAACTAAGACCTGCTTAGTGAATCCTAAGAGCCTTGTGGTTTTTTTTGAAAGGTTGTCTTGACACTAGAAGTGAAAAAGCAGAGAGTCTGACATCACAAGAGGTCAGTCATAAGCTCCCAAACGAGCAAAGTGCTGTACCACATGGGAAGAAAACCTTACCAACTGGTCACATTTGTCAGAAAACTTGACAGGTTGTTCACAAATATCTTTAATATGGTTCCCTAATATATTGCTCGTCTGGAAAACTGTTTTGTGTTCAAATGCCTACAAATTCACTGGTCCTTTCTGTCACTGATTATCCGCAAGTGCTATATAAAAATATAAAAATCTAGGAGTAAATTTTGACAATCGGCACTCTCTGTACGTTATACTCTCTTCACTGCTGACAATAATAAACCACCTTCCTGTTGTGACAGTTTGACAGGATCTCTATGTGGGCTTTTCTGTCCTAGCAAATAGCACTCTTACTAATTTACATTAATTTACACTGCCACAATCCTCCCACAAACCCAGCTAAGGGATCACAAAACATCACTTCTTAAATCATTGAACTCTTACACCACAAGTTTCAGAATTATTTTTTATATCCTTTTATTCATTTAGTAGTATCTACAGCTTAGGAGCTTTTAGTTACTCGGCTGTAGACTTGGTCTCTCTTAAAAACTGTGAGCTAATAAAAATCTGCAAATGCATTTTTAATAGATGTTTGCTTATTTATTCAAGCTCTCTCAATTTTTATTTTCTTTGATCATCTTTTATTTCTTTTATATTTTATATTGTTCTTACAAAGTGCCTGATGATGAGGATCTTTCTCTCACTCACTGTGTGTGTGTGTGTGTGTGTGTGTGTGTGTGTGTGTGTGTGTGTGTGTGTGTGTGTGTGTGTGTGTGTGTG
>JAQMYM010000018.1:9268911-9310677 GCA_030014255.1 Parauchenoglanis ngamensis
TCTCTCTCTCTCTCTCTCTCTCTCTCTCTCTCTCTCTCTCTCTCTCTCTCTCTCTCTCTCTCTCTCTCTGTCTGTCTCGTTTTTTTTTGCAGGTATCTTGAGAGCTGCAATGTGCCTATCACAGTGAAACGTAAATGCCAGTCGTCCTCCAATACCACTTCCTCTAACTCAGACGAGGACAAACAGAAGGCAGCTGAATGCTCTATGCAGGTGGCTGAAGGTAGAAAAACAAGCATTTCAAACCACTAACCACATGTGCTGCAGAAGTAGAATTGAGTGTTCAGTGCTTTCATTTGAAGTGAACAGAAAGTTCACAAAAACGGCTTACTTTCTGTTGCTTGAAAATGAGCAGTGTTTTGTTGCAGTATATGTATTGCACATCACAATTCAAAGCATTTTGTTGCTATTGTGTTTCTGGGATGCAAAACACACAGGAATAAAAGTAACTAGCCATAGGTATAGATATTAGTCTATGAAAATAATGATAGACATACTGCAAAAAATGAATCTAGGCCCAATATGGACTTTTGTAATTAAACCTACTTTATGTGTGAAATGCAGTGTTGCAGAATCTTCTGTGTCAATATGAAAAATGATTTAAATATTAGAACAATGAAGACTGATACCATCTTGAATAATAATAATAATTATTACAGTAAGATACTCCACACAAAACTAACATCATTTACATTATTTCTTAACCCTCAACTTTTAGCACCATAAGTAACTAATTTACCATACGTACGCTTAACAGAATATGTGTATTAATTGGTTTTCTTTTCTAATAATAAACAGAATTAGACAAATATTTAATATAATGGTTCATTCCAGTTCCTAATATCCAATATGCCTAATAGATACTGTGCCCTAATTAATTAAGTGAAGCTGAATACTGGGTGTCAGTTTTTACACTTTATTATTAATTTATGTTTCAAAAAACCTCAATTTATATTATTTATTTTTTTATTATTTAACATCTGTAGCATCCCATTTTTACTGTTAATATGTATTATTAACTATAACATACAAAATATTGTTCACACTTGCCTCAGTGGATTAACTTTGATTGCATAACAATAAAAGGGTATAGAAAATAGAAGACATCATAATGTCTTATCAAACCATAAAATGAATCCATGTTACCCTTTTTTGACCCCTGTATATATTGATTGAATATTGTTTTCATCTGTATCCTTTAGCACCTAGACATCTGAAGTCCCAAGCTGGTCTTTCACCTCTGGATGTGTCAAAGAAGCCGAATGGCTCGAGCGTGGTGGGCACTTCACTCACTCCCCTGGCGCTACCCAGCAAAGCCGAGATTGTGAAGTCCATAACCAGCCAGTGCAGCTACAGCAGCACCATCGTACATGTGGGGGACAAAAAAACCCAGCCAGAGTCAGGTAGATAAGGCACATAAGTTAATCAGCAATAAGAATGTTAGTGGACAGAAACATGAGGTCATTAGTTAACATATGCAATGTTTTCAGGGATATTCAACTTAAGGTCTAGTCACTAGGCATGAGACAGAATATCAGTGTCTCAAATATTGCGATACGGAATGCTGGTCAGATTAATTTAGCTTCTTCTCACAAGATTTCTGTTTAATATTCATTATGTGCCCTAACTCTACTAACACACTAGGTGGCAGCACCAGAGGTAGTAGCATAGAGCTTAAGTTTATGAGTGGGAATATAAGTGCCTCGAAAAATGCTCACTTAATAGTTCAAAAAGTTAAGCTAATCCAAAGGAAGGATTATGGCACATGTGTCAAACTCATCAAACACATCCTTCAGAAGAGTTTGATTAATTTGTTTAACTTTGATAAATTTAATGTGAACTTAAAGAAATGGCCCATAGTACATTACTGCTGAACTTTTTCTGACTGTCCAGAATACACGGCAGAGGCGTAGCATAGCCACCTGAAGGATAGTTACTGTAAACCCCCACATATACATTCCTTCTGGTTTCTATGGCGACTGACCTGGCTCTGAATGCAGGTTCAAATCAATGCCTTTGATGTATTTTAAAGTGATTGAATTGTAAAATGGGGTGGGGAAGTATACAAAACAAAGCATGATTTTTTTTTATCTCATCTATACAATTAAATTGGAAAGTAAGACACACTGGTGCATTTAAAGTGGATGTCAGACAGCAGTAGAAGCTGTGAGGACACAATTTTTTATTTTAATTTTAATAATTTAAAGCACAATCTATGATCAAAAGTCTTTCAATATTAATAACATGAAATTCATTTACGACCCTGAAAAACATAAAAGTTATATGTTAATAATAGGGGAAAAATCTACTTTTCTTACAGTACAATGCATTAAACCATTTCAGTGGTTCAGTTTGTTGTCATCACAAAATGAATGTATTAAAATTTAATATTTTGATCATTTTGTGCCAATATCGTCTCACGTCAGTATCATATAATAACTTTAGTGTATCGCCTCGTGCCTCGTCACATAATATTCCTTGCTTATCGAGGTAGTTTAGCACTCTAAATAATACAATTTGAAGTGGTTAAGTTTTGCTTCGTGGTGGTATATCGTATTACCACTTTTGCTATTGACTCTGAACAGATCAGCATAAAGTAAGAGAATGAACTTATATTATTTATATTTATTTGTCTAATGATCTTTCATGAATCTAAATAACATCCTTATATCAATCACTCAGGAGAGGGTAAATAAAAATGTGTAATAACTTTTCCTTTTCTGAACGAATGTTCCTTGCTCTTTAGCAAGGCCCTGATCTGATCTTATTTAGCCTTCAGCTAAATAATGTACACAAATGCATGTGATTGGATAAACAACAACTGCTCCAGAAGACGAGAAATTTGCTGATAAAGAACTGTTGTCGTTAGCTGATCATTTCTGAGCCGGCACATATTTAAAAATATATATTGACCTAGGACTCGGCAGACAGAGGCAGTGTTTACTATGTTCACAAATAGTGTTTTTGACTAGTGTCTGCTCTGTGTGGTGTATGAATCTGCTCTGTATTGTAAAGATTGCTTCCTGTTCACAAATGACAAATTAGAGTCTGGAAGTCCTCAACTATCAATGGAGAGCTGCTTTGCACTGTTTTGTATTCCCACATTGGGTAAATATGGGTAAATCCCATATTTAAGTTCACTTCAGCTAGCAAGCTCTTACTCAGCTAGTATCAGCTTCTCTTCCTGTCCACTGATTTAGTGGGTGGTATACTATAGATTGCAGCCATATACGGATTGAATAAATAAATAAATGGTTTACATAATGCAAGCTGGCCTTGGACAGCAGAGATAAAGTTTGTGTAACTAAATGAACAGTCACAGTGTATGAATAAAAATTTGGTCCTGATTTTCTTACACAGAAATCATTGAGGATGGCCCCAGTGCTGGAGACACAGCAGAAGGACCCACTCCGGCCATTACTCCTGCCACAGTTACACCTCCTAGCCAGGAAAGAGAAGCATATAAGAAGCTAGGCCTGACCAAGCAAGTGCTGGCAGCACATACACAGAAGGAAGAGCAAGCCTTTCTCAACCGCTTCAAGGAGCTAAGGGGGGTTCACACTTTCAAAGCAGACTACCTGGAGAAGCAGAAAGGACAGGGGACCTCTGATGGTGAGGAAAACATCTTCTGGTTTGCAATTCAATCCTTCTCAGGTGTCAATTAGTTAAAGTAAGATTCAGTTCAGATTAATTCAGCGAGGCAAAACTTCAGCTAGATCAGCTGAAAGTCTGTGTCAGCTGAGCCGAAAATAAACAGAAGTGAGGAGGCACAGCTAACACCCCATCAAACACCGTTTAGAACGTCACAGTGAATTTCAGTCAGCAAAGCAGTTTTTAACAGAGCTCATTAATTTATTGGATGAGAGTGTCACTCTTTGACTAAAGCCCAAATAAGCACATTCCGAGCCCATGTACCAGTGAAAGAGTAGGAGTAGGTGAAGTGCCACCCTGGCAGCGTAAGCCCTGACTCAACATGTTGGCTGTTAGTTTGGCAACACAGTTTTTCCAAATATAGCCTGAGGGAAAGAAAGGAAAGCTTCAAAGATGGGCTAAGATCCCACTATTGGAAGTAAACTTATAATACAAGGAGAAGGGATTTTTAAAGGTGTAGTAAGTTTATAAATATGCTGATAATATAATTAAAATACAGTGTAATTAAAAAGCTGAAAAATGAGGGCCTGTGTTACTCTTCTGGCTGATAATTTAAATTCTTTGATAGCTGCTTATTAAGATTGACTAGCTGTTTTATTGCAATGATCTCAGGTACCAGTATCTCCATAATTGTCATGAGTACAAACAAACCAATTGTCATTTTCAGGTTCTACTTCACCTAGGAGATCTATTACTCTTAAATATCAGAATAATTCCCATTGTTAGTCAATCACCCAAACATCAAGGCTGCGCATTAACATTGCCATTTGTCATTATTATTGCCAATAATAAACATCCACAGTTGATTAATTTCTTATAACAGCACATCTCACAATGTTTATTCTCCTTATAATACAGCAATTTGCCATCTATTACTATTGTCTGTGAGACAAGTTAGGTCCTGTTATCTTTTATATTATGGTGTTTATAAACAGCCATTCCTTCACCAGTTTTTTTTTTTGCTCTTGACGTTAATAGGCGAGAAAACATGGCTTGTCATGTTACAGTGAAGTCTGTGATGAAGGCTTTCCCATGGCTGGAGACTTACGTACATCTCCTTGTAGCAAACTTCTCCATCTCAGCAAATACGTCTTTGTTAAATAGCAACATTTTTCAATCTGTCTGTTATTAGAAATCTGTTTATTATTAGATTATGTTGTCTTCCATACAAGTCCCTGTGAAGGACTTGTTCCTGCAGAAACGATAATGTATTAGTACAAAGTCATTAATAAACGCATGATATGAATTACAGCCAACACTGCTGTTAACGCTACAGTTAAAGAAAATTAATCAACTCCTTCAGACCAAGCTAGTTTGAGAATTCCGTTTATGCTGTGATCTCGGTGTCTTTATGGCCAGTATTAGCCTTATTAAAAATGTAGTTAAATCACATTAAGCACTGTTCTTATTTCATTTCATCTTTTATACATTTCTATCTGTCTTTACAGCCAGACCAGCTCGTGTTGGTAAGCAGGGGGGGAGAGCAGAACCTGCCACTGGCCGTGTGGGCCGCAACAGGAAGTCCAAATCCAAGCGCATCAAACAAAACGAATCATCCGACAGTACCATCTCACACCGGAGGCATCTGTTCAGGCAAGAACTGCAAGGACTGAACCAGACTTCATGGTCTCCTTCAGACACCTCACAGTCTGCCTTTCCCGTTGCATACCCAGCCGTTGTGCCTGCGTACCCCCTTCAGATGTACCCAGGGACCAATGCCATTCCTCCCAGGGTGGATGCTTCACTCTCAGGATTTGGAGACAGCCAATGTACCCAGAATCCACGCTTCCCCATGCAACCCATGCAGCCCCAATTCCCTGCTCCTCTTGTCACACCCATGGTGGCACTTGTGTTGCCGAACTACATGTTCCCGCAACTAGGAAGTGCCCCTCGGCAGCCTTTCTACCCTGAGCAGGTGACCTTTCAGCATGTTTTTTTTTTTTCCTGTAATATCCTCTATACCAATAGCACTTTGGGTTTTTGGAAAGGCAGTACATAAATTAAACATATGATTATCAGTAAGATTTTTTTTTTAATATTATTTTTACTGTTCTCCCACAGGCTGTGTTCCCACCCACTCAGGTTCCATTCCAACCCCAGTCAACGTTTCCTGTACAGACTCAGTTCACCCCACAAAACCCTTTTCCAGCTCAGCCATTTCCTTTCACGCCACTGGACAAGCAGGCCAAGCCCACAGACCCAGAAACGAGGGAGGAGCCTTCACGGAGCGCCACTCCTCAGTCGCTGGGTGGACGGGACCAATCATCTCCATCCTTCTTCCAGTCACGGTGCAGTTCACCACTGCAGCTCAACCTTTTGCAACTGGAAGAGAGTCAGCGCTCCACTGAAAGACAGGAAACTGCAACAACCTCCGCTGGTACTCAGGGGAGCAGTGCGGTGGAGAAAGGAGCAAGCGCTGGCACACCGATCAAGACATGCAAAGAGCCAGTATGAGCCTGATTTCTTTTAGCTCCTCATTTCTGTCGTCTCTTGCTCCTGCTCTATCTCTCCACCAGGTGGCATTAATATGCAGCTTATTTTTTGCTTTTGTCCTTTATTCCCATGGATGAAAGGCAGTTACTGAAATGCATGAATGAAAAAATATTGGCCCCCTTAAAGTTAATAGCTGGAAACCAGACTCTTCCTGTAGTTTAATTGACAATTGGTATGATATTCTTATTGCAGAATCGTGTTTTTTTAATACATAAAACAAAGACTGTTTAAAAAGGACACAAGTGGCTAATCTACTAGTGACTAATGTTTTTTTTTTTTATTGTAATTGCATAATTGTAAAGTGGCCTTGGGTGTGAGAAAGGTGCTATATAAATATAACTTATTATTACTTTATTATAATTACTCTGACTGAGCAACATATGTGACTTGGTATACACAAAACCATTTTTTTCTTAGTGTCTTGCTTTAGCTACAGAAAGAGAAATATTTTTGTTTCACTTTTGTTTTCCAAGTATTTTCAGTGGATTCCCAGACTTGTAGTAAAAGTTTGTAACCTTTCCCAGAGCCATTTAATGGGTATCAACAAATGTCACCAAAAAACAAGATTGCAATATTGTTTACTGTACAGTAGTGTTCAGTAATACATGTTTTTTGCTCCAGACAGATTTCCTTTACACAAAAGTGTGGTTGAACACCTGACAGCATTTGCAGTAATAAAGATAATCAGGAATGGGGCAAATATTTTTCAGCAGTTTGGACTGCTAAGCTTAAAAGTGTAAATCTTTTTTTAATGCTTGAATTGTTACAAAGGACTTAAAGTCATGATTAGTCACAGCATGTCTTTTTGTGTGTGTTTTGCAGGAAGATGCAGATGACCTGCACCACTGCGATGCTTTCTCTTCATCCAGTGATCTGTTGGATATCCTCATGCTGGAGGACTCTCGCTCCGGCACAGGGTCTGCCACGTCCGGGTCCATGGGTTCTGCTTTTAATGGCTATGGCACATCAGCGTGTGGAAGTGGTGGATCTGCTAGTGGAACTGGTGTGTATTAACTTCCATGCTTTATTCACTCTGTTCACAACACTAGAGGCGAAGCCACTCACTTTTGATCGCTTGGGATTATAACTGTACAGTGATATTAAAATGCCCTATATAATATGTAAAAACACAGAAACACCATTCCATACTGGGGAATCCTAATCGAACGGCAGGTGTGTGTACATGTAAGTGCGAAGAAGAGATTCTGGTAACATGACGGATTAAAATTATCTTTACAAACCAGTTCATTTGATGTAATCCTCTCAGTTCAGAATTACCTGAACACAATCACAAAAATTATTCTGCATGTTCATTGAATACTTTTACAAATTCAATGTTCAGTCTAAATACTATTCTACTTTTGAGGATGTGTAAGTAGACTTGCATGGTTATTTGCCCATAACACTGATAATGATATAGTCCTCATTTGTAAATAAACAGGGATATTGTGGTATTGTTAAATATCGAACTGCCTTATGAATGAAAATGATGCTGAAGCCTGCCATTTGTGATTTATGAAATCACTAGTGATTTTCATATGGATGCCATCTCATTTGGCATGTTTTGCAATGGTTCAGAATTCCTCTGTATATTTTACTTCCTGTTCTCTATTTTCTGTCTTTTTCTGTCATCCTTTCTCATGCTCCCTCTCTCGTCCTGCTCCCTCTCTCTCTCTCTCTTCCTCTCTGTCTCTTCTACAGGGAGCAGTCACACCAGCAATAACAGCAGTAACTACTTTGGCAGTGTGGACTCTTCACAGAAGTCCCTTAAGACCAAGAGACCAGGAGGTGGCGTTTCAGGGTCCGTGGAGTTAGATGAGAGTGAGAGTTTGATCAAATATGTCCTGCAGGATCCTCTGTGGCTCCTCGCCGCCAACGTGGACAAGGCTGTAATGATGACGTACCAGTTGCCCTCCCGGTGAGCGAGCTTAAACAAAACCTGTGCCTTGTGCCCTCTTGATAGGATCAACATTAATGATTCCTGTCCACTGACTTGAAAAGCATGGAGGATGTGCACTGGGGAAAATGATATTCATTTATCATGTCGCAATAATATAATGATTTTAAAGAAAAGGTGTGTGTGTATATAGAACACATACCTTTTGTTGTTATGAAAAAGTACATCCCTATTGAAATATGAATTTTAAAACTCATTGCAAATATTGATCCTAAATCAGTAATGTTTTTGATGAATGCTTCAGTGTATAATAATGAGTCATTATCTCTTTAATTTTTTCATCTATTGTCATGTATGTAAAGCATGAAAGAATGGTCTCAAGTCTTATCTGTGGCTTTTACAGTTGTTTATTAATTTTGTTGTATCATGCTGTATGGTTGTGTGCACTAGGGGGCAGTAGCGTGTGCTTGTTAAATTTGCATTTGATACATCTAATGCCTGTGTGTGCTTGAGCATTAGTTTATGTATATGTGTATGTATGATTGTAAATTACATGTAAATGTGTTTTGCGGTACTAAATAATAGCAGACAAGCCTACAAAAGCTCTTCTGGATTAAAAAAGATTACAACAATCCTTTGCAAGTTTGCCAGTGTGACTAAGCTTATGAAATTTTATAGTTTTGACCATTTGCATTTTCAAGATGATGTGTGCCTTATTCAGCTTCAGAATATGACGTCATGACACATCATCTTATGCGTGATCTGCCATCTACTAAAAAAAATCCACAGTGCACTGTGAAAATTATGGAAACAAAGTTTCACAGGTAACTTAGGAGAATGCTATCTGTACACTCTACTGGCATTTTATGGCATTAGCATCTCTGAAGTTTCCCCACATCGAGTTGTCAAGTCATATAGGGGTTCTGTAACTATCTACCAAGCGTGTAGGGTAAATCACAGTTTAGATGGAAAAAGGAATAAATAACAATAACAGAAGGATATATTTAATACCTGGCTGGCAAGTAAATACTGACATTATAATGTTTTATTAGTAGGAAAAGTTCAAGTGTACAGAAAAACGAGGTGTGCAGACTCCAGTACTCTTGTATTCATATATGCTAATTTAATGATTAATTATATGTGTGTGTATTTAAACAGAACAGTTGGGGTCACTGTAACTGGGAATTTATCTGCATGCATTAATAGCAGATTTTAGATTGGCAGATTGTAGATATACACATATGTTCATTTGTAAACCATGCATAGGCTCTGAGTGAAATTTTTTAATTGCTCAAATGAAGAAGCACTTACATGCACACCAAATTTTTAAATATTTATGATGATGTAGTGTAACCAGAGCATTACTCTACTGAGAGTTCATATGGATCCATATGGTTAATAAGACTAAAATTTGAAGTCAGTGGCTTGACATATCTTTGGAGTTAAGAGTGATATAGCCATGTCCCCTTTGATTAGCTTTAAATACAGTATAAAAAATTTTTTTTTAAAAACACAATAAAACAGCCCTCTTTCAGCCCTTACAGTGTGTGAACAGGCTTATAGCATGCAAACAAAGAACTAACCCTTCCAAAATGGCTGAGCGATCACATGATGCAGTGTATTCCCAGATGTAATATTATGATTATCTCATGGTCAGTTGCAATACAATCTTTTTTTTACATGTGTTCATGAATTTGTGTGTCTGTGTTTATGTCTCCTTAGTGATATCCAGCAAGTGCTGCGGGACGACTTGGAGAAACTGAGACAGATGCAGAAGAGTCAGCCGCGGTTTTCTGAGGAGCAGAAGAGGGAGCTTGCAGAGGTTCACCCCTGGGTGAGAGGAGGAGGTCTACCCAAAGCCATTAACGTTGAGGTGAACACAAAGAAAAAGAGCTTCACACAGCCAGATGGTCTTTTTACATCTAGTCCCAAAAGCATCAGCCTAAGTGACCAAATATAAAGCCAATATACAATGATAAGCCATAACATTAAAACCACTGACAGGTGAAGAGAATAACTTTGATTGTCTCATTACAGTGGCACCTGGTCAAGGGGTGGGATTTAATAGGCAGCAAGTGAACAGTCCGTTTTCTAAGTTGATATGAGCGACTTTGACAAGGGCCAAATTGTTATGGCTAGATGACTAGGTCAGAGCATTTCCAAAACAGCAGGTCTTGTGGGGTGATCCCGATATGCAGTGGTTAGTACCTACCAAAAGTGGTCCAAGGAAGGACAACCGGTGAGCAGGGTCATGGCTGCCCAAGGCTCATTGATGCAAGTGGGGAGCAAAGACTAGCCCGTCTATTCCGATCCCACAGAAAAGCTACTGCTGAAAATGTTAATGCTGGCTATGATAGAATGGTGTGAGAACACACAGATCATCACAGATTGCTGCATATGGGGTTGCATAGCTGCAGGCCGGTCAGAATGCCACTGCCAAAAGCAACAGAGCATCAGAACTGGACCACAGTGCGTGTGCGACAGTTACCTGGGGACAAAATGGTACCGGGATGCACTTTGGGAAGAAGGCAAGCTGACGGATACAGTGTGATGTTCTGGGAAATGTTCTACTGGGAATCCTTGGGTCCTGGCATTCTTATGGATGTTATTTGACATGTAGCACCTACCTAAACATTGTTGCAGACCAGGTTTCAGCAGAACATACCTTGCCACACTGCAAAAATTGTTCGTGAACATGACAAAGAATTGAAGGTGTTGATTTGGCCTCCAAGGGCTTAAAGGATCTGTTGGCTTAAAGGATGTCGTGATGCCAGATACCACAGCACACATTCAGAGGTTGTGTAGAGTCCATGCCTCGATGAGTCAGAGCTGTTTGGTGGCACAAGGAGGACTTACCCAATATTAGGCAGGTGGTTTAAATGTTATGGCTGATCAATGTATATAAATAAGATTAAAACTCTTCTATAAGTTAGCAAGTAGGTTTTTATAATAGAAAAACTGTTAGTATTATTTCCTTAGTCTCAGTTTATCAAGTTGTTCTACCGTAAATAAAAATCTTGGTTTTGGAAGCTTTAATGGTCACAGTTTACCTTGCTTCAAAAACATATTCTTTTTAAGCCATGTTTCTAAAATTAGGACCATGCTTTAGCAATTAAATGCTCAGGAATCTGTGTGAGTATAAGAGTTAAACATTATTGTAGACATCTGTAAAGATGCACATTTATTTGGTTTTATATATATATATATATATATATAATATTATAAATGACAGACAAATAGATCAATAAGGCTTTATATTACTCACATTTCTAGGAAACATGGTGTTTAGTTGTAAATGTAATATCTGTTAGAATTTTTACATTCAATTTTGCTCTCTTGTACTTCCAGATGTAGGGCAATTTTCTATTGTACCACTTTAGAGCAACAAAAAAAACAAAACTAAGGTTTTGTCAAAATGCATAAATTAGCTAAGCTCTGTCATCCATCTCTGGATCAAACTGATTCAGCTTTAGTGATACAGTTTCATTTTATAAAACATTTTCAGCTTGACAATCTATATATGTTCTGTAATTCCTGTAGGATCGAGCTAAGCTAATTGTGTGTTATGTGTTGTATGTTGTGAAGGCGTGTGTTGACTGTAAAGGAGTGACAGAGACGCTGGTTGACGAGGAGCTCCCTGACCTGCACATGGGGGAATCTGAAGTCAGTGATGTCACAGCCCCCACTCGTGACCAGATGCAATGAAGAGCTTGTACACACACACACACACAGAGTGCTAATCTGGGACAGAAAGTTTGTGTATATATTTTTAAAAACAATTTCCATAATTTATATGTTTAGATGTGAGGAGCATTACTTTTGAGGAGCTTTATTAAGCTCTTTGTGTGTGTGTGTGTGTGTGTGTGTGTGTGTGTGTGTGTGTGTGTGTGTGTGTGTAAAGTTGTCAGATGTTTGTCAGTGAAATTCCTAGATTCCAAGTTGTTCTAAGACAATGTCCTTGTGACTGAAAATTATTTTTGTTTCTTGAAATTTCTCCTATAAAGGGTTGTTGCATTAAGACATTTAAGAGGATCTTGTAAACCACACATGTATCATATTTTGTGTTATATACTTTTACTCTAGAAATATCCTTCAATACCTCAACAGCTTCTGTAACTAACTCATATGTGAAAGGTCAACAAGCATTTCTTCTGGAAAAGGCTATAAAAATATTAATTTAACTTCATCAACTAACACCAATATTTTATCATCAGCTATTACATTATATTAATTCAGAGAAATGAGACAGGAGCTAAACAAACCTAGCCAGCTAGACACTAAAGACCAAACTTTATACTGCCTCATTAAACCCTGAACCCGAGAATCTCAGAACAAGTGCAATGAAAATAGTTTAATATATTTTATAGAAATTATTGTATAAGCTAGTACATTGAAAGAGATTATAGAGAGATCTGTTTACAGATAATTGTGGTACAGGGATCGCAAAAAAAAGGTTTGATCCTTTTTTTCCCTCAAGAAAGAAACTGATGTAGAGGTTTGAAAGAAAAATGTACCTGATAAGTTTTGACATTGGATATGTCCAAAACAACTTCTTACTTTTTCAGAGAGCAATTACATATATTAATATTCAATTCAATTTATTTTAAGTAAATAGTAATATATTTTTCTCTTTATTAAATATCCTTACCCTCATTAACTACTGCACTTTTTACTATGTGAACCAGCAAAGATCCCCGAGTCTCTATTTTTTTTTTTTTTTTTTTAATTTTTGGCATGGTTTGCTACTATGAGTTATTAAATGAAAAAATATCTTTCTTTTAAGCTACAATTATGAAAGTTTGCACAGTTAAAAAGAGTTTATTGTAGGCTACAGTAAAGATATTTTATGTGTCAAATGTTCTTGTATAGGGTTTGTTTGTTAAAAAATAAAATGCTATTTTTTAGGAAATAAATGATTCAGAGTCTTGACTCTTGAGAGTTTTGATTTTTGTGCATTTTTTTTTTTATAATAGCACTTTGCCAAAGCGCAATTCAGAAATAAGGGTCTCAATTCAATGACGTTAAGACACATACAGGACAACACAACAACAGCAAAACTAACAAGGAGAGATTGGGTAATCATTTTGAGAGAAAAGCTAACAAGTGATTAAAAATAGAGGAGATTGGGATTAAATAAAATGTCATTATTTCACATTATTAAGGAAATGTTCTTGTTTTCTATGGACATTAGATCTAGGTCTACATGAGATCAGACGATGTCTAATCCAGTCTCTGAGGCGACCGTTGGAACCGTCTGTATAACCGGAGCCATTTCGGTGCCATATGCTCAAAATGAAACGAGTCGGGGGTTTTTTCTAGCTCGAAGGACATTTCCTGGTAGTTTTTATTACAACGCTGTTCCGGTGTACAGCCTCTCTGGCTTTTAGTGGCCCTTTAAACGTCGCTGAGGGCGCAGAACCTGCAAGGATGCGACTGCCTTTGATGAACGCGATGAGAGAGTCGTTCACACCTCAGCCAATTTGAGGACGAGGTGTTAAAGTCCGGACGGCACTAAAGTCGACACCTCACAGACGCCACTATAATCCGCCTGATCAGAGGAGCAGCTTCTCTTACAAGCTGACAACAGTCTGCTAAGTCTCAAATGTGGATTTGAAAAAGGTTAATACGTTTCTATTCCACACACTGACCAGATCATCAAGCAACTACAATCTATTATCCAATTAATATGCGAATAGGTCATGATATTAGTTCTTAAGAATCATACACTAGGCTAATTGCTACTAAAACCTACTCCAGCATTTAGCCTACTTAGCTTACCGTCCCTGTATCTGCCATATCAGTGATGCCACTCGACTGAACAGAGTTTTTAATAAATGAAATGCTTAACTTGCAGTATCTGAGATTATTTGGAAATTAAAAAATTTTGATAATGCCTTAAACGTTAGTATAGTCTGTCTTGAAACGCATGAACCCGGAAGGTAAGCCTGTGAGAATGTTTAGTTAGTTATACCTCCGTGTACATAAGCTCGACTTGGCTTGTTTCATGTATTTATGAGCTCTAAACCTGGAGAGATAAGGTTCATGTCTTGTTTAGGTCTCTCCACTTTATCCATTTTGCAGACCTAACTTCAGCCAAAGCGATATAAAGTAGATATGAAGGCCTAACCCAGAATAAGAAGCTTACTGTGCTATGGAAAGGATCTTGGCAGAAAATATGGCAGTCTCAATAAGGGTTTATCATAGTTTATCTCAATAAGACTGGATAAGAGTTTTGGTAGCTTATGTGGCATGCAGCTTATTGCTACCATATAAAATAGATTGGCATGCAGATTTTGTTTAGTAAAGAAGAAGCATTTATTTTTCACATATACATTACAGCACAGTGAAATTATTTTTCTTCGCATATCCGAGCTTGTTAGGAAGCATGGTCTGCCATGATATAGCGTCCCTGGAGCAGACAGGGATAAGGGCTTTGCTCAAGGGAGCAACAGAGGCAGCTTGGTGGTGCTTGAGCCCCCGACCGTCTGACCAGCAACCCAGAGCCTTACCCAATAAGCCACCACTGGTCATGTAGTACCACTGTTTATACTTCTATTTCAAACCTGTAATATCCATAAGCACAGCTCTTTATAACGTGTGAGCTCCAAAAGGCTCTGAAGGAATGACAGCTGGGTTTGTCAGCTCCGGATTAACGAGCATCAGAGGTGTGGGGCTTCCTACAAACTCCAAAGAGTACTTTCTCACCTTCAGTCTGCATAAGCGAAGTGTGGGAAGGAAGCCCCCCTGTGCTCTTGACCTCTGCTTATTTCAATTGTTAATTTTTTTTCTGTCGAAGAAACCTATTCATTAAATTCCTAGTGTGTGAAGTTTGATGATGTTTAATTATAGCGACCCCAAGTTCTATTATGAGACGTCCCTTCACCACATGCACACCTGGTTGTAAAATGAATACTCTACAATTGTCCCACAAGATAAAAAAATTTAAAAAAAAATGAATAAATAAATAATTAAAGATAAGACATGAGTGTTGATTTTTTTTTAATGAAGAAAACGCATAGGTAATCAATATATCTACAGCAATAAGGAAATATTTACATTTTTGTCTACAATAATAAGATACAGATAAGCACTTCCTAGAAATACTCATCAGAACAGTGTCGTCTTAATTTAGCTTATACAAAAAACATTTAAATACGCTACAAAGATGCTGATGTTGCAGTGTTGTTAGGTTGATACGCGGCTGTTTCACCATGAAGAGCTTTTCGGAACTGCTACAGACACTTCTCATTCCCAGCTAAAATCTCACACATGTCCAGTCTTTCTGAACTACATAATGCCTTGTGCACTAACAGCTACACAGGTTCTGTTGCATACATCTCACTTCTACGTTAAAGAGATCTGTCCAGGTCTACCAGGGCCTCCATACAGATTTAGAGTAAAACACGGTGGGCATGTTATCCTGAGCGTCCCGGCTGTCCACGTGACTGTGCTCGGTGTCGGTCTCGTCGATGTCCGAGCACAGGTCATCGCTTGTTGTGCTGGACGGGGACAGCGAGAGATCTGAAGGTCTGCCGGTGGCACTTCCTTCACGTGGGGACAACACGGCGTACACCCCTTCTCCCGGCAAAGCCCCGCCGCTCCCACAGTCTCCCATCAAATCAGAAAGCAGATCCTGGAAGCGATCTTCGTCGTTCAGAGGCATGCACTCCAGCAGATGATTGAGCAGATCCGCCGCTATGGAGGCGTCGATGCCGGGACAGCTGGACACGAACGTGTGCACCTCATGCATACACTGGATATAACCGGCTGCGAAGCGCTCACTCGCCTCACGATTCATGCTGTCAGCTGCTGAAGTAAAGACAAACATATGAGACTCTTCATCCCAAAGTTGATCTTTGATTTAAGAGTTGAACATGCAGTAGCGACTGCCACATGCCCACGCCTGACTCACCTTTCGCTCTGTTTTGAAGAATGCTTTCCACGTGCTTCACGGTCATTTCCAGGACTTCAGCGTTCTCCATCTTTGTCTGCGCCTAAGGATGACACAAAGAGCGTTAGAGTAATTATGCGTCCTGCTTCTGCAGAAAACGAGCTGTCACAGTCTATGTAGGCGTCAAAGTTGGAAAAGTGATTAACGCAACTTACGTCTGAGTCGGTTAGTAGCAGGCGCAGTTCCTGTAAACTTTCATTAATGCGGGCGCGCCTCTTCTTCTCCACCAAGGGCTTTCTCGTCTGCACAGATGTAATATTACATAGCATAAACATTGCTGCAAACATCAGCAAAGCCAGGCATGATGGGAAGATCACACAGAACAGTTCGTACCTTTCTGTCTCCTTTGATCCCATAATAGTCATCCTCACTCTTGGCATTGCGGGAGGCAGGGGCCATATTGTTGCGTTTCCGATATCCGAGGCAGAGAGAGCGCTCCAAACAAGCACGCAGTGCCGTTACGACTCCTGAATGGAGGGCAGATGGCCGGCGAGCGCAGTCTGAAACAAAGGTCTACACACGGCGCTAACAAGCGAGGCGGGTATTGTGCAAAAGTGGGCGACCAAGGGGTGCATTTATGGAGCTTGATTTACATATGAATGGAGCGCGGTCTGCGCGAGAGAGCTGACGGCGAGCTCGCGCATAAAGAGAGCCAATCAACTGCAGCGCCTTTGTCTCGCCTTCGAAAACCAACCCACCCTGAAGAGTGTGTCCTGGAGGGGAACGATTCAATTTCCCTGTCCCAGATCAGCACTCTGTACAGTCATATAGGCCCATGTTTGAGTAAATCAAACAACAACAACAATCATAGATTACTATTACTAGGCTAGTATTACTAACTACTATTACTACTACTACTCCTACTACTACAAATAGAATAGAATAGGGGATGCTAAGTAGTGATGTTAGATATTGATTTTTATTAGTTAAAATAGGCTTGATAGTGATTTGAAAGATGCATTACCGCGCTGAATGACATTGTGAATGACTAATTAGGGCAGAATGTAAATAAACCCCAGTCAAAATGAGTTAGCTATTTCTGGCTTATCACCTTTAATATACCATCCGTGTGTTTGCAATTAATTAAAGACTGAAATTAAATGAAAAAGTTTTAATGAACTTGAAATAGGCTATTGGGTGTTTTTAATGTTTTGATATCTAATTTCAGACTTTCCAACTGATCTATCTATCTATCTATCTATCTATCTATCTATCTATCTATCTATCTATCTATCTATCTGTCTGTCTGTCTGTCTGTCTGTCTATCTGATTATTTATTTATGTATTTATTTATTCTTTCTAAAGGGTGAAACGCCTGCCCTCTGCTGGACACTTCCTTGTATGTTTTCTGTCAGGAGTCTCAGTTACGCAGCTTTCGAGGACAGCCTATTTTTATATAGGCTATGATGTAAGAAGCCTACCTAATATGCTGACGTAATTAGACAAACAGGGTAGTTCGAAGATTAACAAGTCTTATGAAGATGCTCATTTATGATGAATCCACTTCTACGTCGTATACGTCCAAGCGCATAAAACGTTATTCAGTATAAGATTAAGTTCACTACTTATTATGTGAATAGTCATGTGGTTTGGTAACCTTTATCTGGCAGTGCGTTTATAGATCCATCTTTCAAATCTCAGAGAAAAGTATAATTTACAAAGCAGATTTGAAGTCCAAAAATAATTCAGGAGAAACCCAGGAACCTGTGACATCCTAAGAGCAATGTACATTCCAGTCATTTTCATCTTATAGCTGTGTTGTAGATCAGGGGTTTCAATCTTATCCGCAGATGGGCCGGTGGGGCTGCAGGCTTTCATTACAGCCAAATTGGGCGAACACTTGATAGTTGATGGTGAACTGATTAATCAAGTGAAATCAGGTGTGACTCCTGCTTGGCTCTAATGATATGTATTTGTGCTTCAATGCTATGGATGGATATGGTTCCAACCGACATCATGTTTATCATGACAAGTAATTGAATGTTTCTTTCCCGAGCACACCGCAAAAATAAGGATAATTACATGCCATTAAGCCAATACCCTAAATTTAAGTATGTAACACATCCCAGTGCTCAAAACCGCAATTTTCTGATCAAATGAATGATTAAGGATCATGGATTCCCACACACCGTCAAAGCCGTCATAAATTATAATAATTCCATATAAGCAGAATGCCATGTCAGGTTATTTTTTGACTTCCGGAAGGCTGATGCAAATCTGAGTGCGTCGTACACCGTAAAAGCCTAAAATAAGCATCGGAAGGCACTGCCATTTCAAGAGCATTTCAATTTTAAAGCCCCTGTGCTCACATTGCAGCTTCAAGTCAAATATGAGCACAAATTCAAGCAGCTTCTAAAAGGCCTATGTCTATAGATATAGGATTAAAAAGAGCTATATTTAAAAATAATGGAAATCTTACAACATACTATTACTGATAATAATAATAATAATAATAATAATAATAATAAGAAGAAGAAGAAGAAGAAGAAGAAGAAGAAGTAAACACTATGCAGTTTATACCACAGCAGTAGAATTCTTGGTCAGAAGGTGATTAATTTTCTGTAACAGATCTGGTTGCAAGGTTTATATAAGTACGCTTATTCTAAACTGCATTTTATTTATTTCTTTTTTGTCTTATTAACTTCAAAAGAGAGAGAAAAAGAAGCCAGTGAAGAAATTCTAGCTGTTATAGTCTTTGTGATAACAGGAAGTGACTTGTCTTGTGGTTGTTCCACAATAATAATTCAACTTTAAATGCATAAAAAGTTTGTGTTTGTCTTTAATTCACTAAAATTTTTATCTTTGGCAAATTGCTGTGGTACAAGAGGAATGAAACACAAACTGTTAGCGGAATATGATACATTTTTGGGTGGTAATGTTTCATGCCACACTGTCATGTTTTTTTATTCCTTATTTAAAAAGTAGGAAGAAAATTTTGTAAATTTTGTATTTTCAACATATAATTTATAACATAGTATATAATATGCTTGGGTTGAGAACAATCCACCAACCAAAATACCCAACCAACAACTGTCAAGTTTAAGTTAAGCATAAGTGTATTTAATGTCTGAAACTTAGTGTATTTTGTATATTATAATAAGGCTATGTGATGCACGATACTATATGATCCATGTAGTGCATTTTCAACTCAATTCATTCCAAGTTTATTTGTAGCGCTTTTAGAAATAAGACATTGTCGTCACAAAGCACCTTTATCAGATGATATGAGGAAGAAACCTTGAAAGGAACCAGACTCAATCAGGAACTCATTCCATTCTGGGTGACACTGGATATTGGGATTATAAATTATTACTCTATCCCAATTCAATATTATATAGTTATATAATACTGAGAATGTTGAAAGGATGCTCAGTATAAGCATCAAGCATTAAGATTAAATCAACATGGCATACATACCTTTATGAATTGGCATTTTAATTTCTTATCTGTTTTTTATATGGCATTGTTTTTTGTGTATCCTAAATGTGCTTATGTATATTGAAACTTATAGTCACTTATAGTCAGCTATAAGTTAAACTATTACAATTTTTTACTCAACTCTGTAGTAGTCTACTTTTCGACACTTCTTGACTGACTTCTTCGCTCTCGTTCTATAAACCGATATTTATAGGCGTTGATATTTATAGACGGTGCGCGTTGATTGGACGACTCTTACTTTGAAGCAGACCGGAAGTCGGGAATTCCCTTTAAGTGCGCGCGCTGTTCAGTGGCTCACATCAAGCGCATCGCATCGCAGCCTTGTGGTGCATCAGCTCCTCTCCTCAGCACACACAGAGACCTGCGAGACCCAAAAAGAAGGGGACGATGGTGAAGATATCTTTTCAGCCCGTATCGGTGCAGAAGCCTGAAAAGCAGAGGGATGGAGGGAAAGAGGAAATTATAATGTCTTACTCTCAGGTGAGTTTATTCTCTTTCAATTTGTGTATTATTTTTAAATTACATAGGCTGTTTGTAAATATATTCTTAAATTGTATTCAAACGAAGAGCGTTTTAATACAGTTGTCAACTGACTTAAGTGTTTTTTTAATGCAGTTTAGGAATACGTTTATTATATTAAAATTAAATATAAATATAAAATTATTTAATATTAATATTAAAATTGTCATGTAGGGTACATTTTTAAACTCCATATAAATTGCGATAATGATTATAGGTTAATGACATAAGCAATAGAATGATTATAATGATAGGCAATAATGACACAATGGTTAGTTACAAAGCAGTAGCTTACATTGTTTACATTGCAGTAACGGTGCACTTTATTGGTAGAGTGGGGAAACTGACAACCGGAACACAATGTTATTCTGCATTTCTCTATCTGAAGGGAATAAACCAGATTATTCAGAGCACTGCCGAGTCTACTATTACATCATTACAAAGCAGGTAAAGCCTGAATGGGGTTATGTCCCACAAAAAAAAACCAAAAAAAAAAAACCCGAACCTCCTTAGTAATGTAGCCTATGTTAAATTGTTGCGAGTTATTCTGACATGCAATTTAGTATGTGGCTTTGGCTGTACCATTTAAATTTAACATGTGACTACTATAGTGAATGCATGAAAGAATAAATAAATAAATAAATAAATAAATAGCTCAGGTAGCAAATTATGATAAGAACGAAAGTGTTGCTGGTGGAAATGACCTGCATTACTTACAGCATCCAGCGTTATAGCTTAGCTAACTAGATGCACTCGAGCGAAACATTTATACTTTCAGCATCCGTCCAGGTTAAAATGGTCTCCCTTTAATGTAATCTGTTCATAAATCATTCTCAGGATGCCAAGATTCTAAAGTCAAATATTGGATGCCAATAAATAGAAAACAAATAAATATTAAGTTTATAACATATTCTCATAATTGGGCAAAGATAGAGGGCAAGACTGGATTCACCACATCATTTAGAAAATTATGACTTTGGAATTAAATGAAGTGAAAGACCAGAAGTAACATCCCACGCATGCCCATGCAGAATGTCCTCCAACAACTCCATCTCTGAAGTTCTCTGTCTCCTGCACTGTAAACTCTATACAGATATAAACTACACATCTAAAGTACAGTATGTGGCTAAAAAAAATGCAGCTGCGTCATACATTTGCTCGGTCAGCAGGTCTGGTAGATTTGCTATACCATTGCCATGGTGAGTACAGTCAGCGTGGGCTGAAGCCAGAATGGCGTCCTTGGCAGGCTTGCCTGAGAGACTGGAGGCGTTTGCACCTCCTGACTCCTTGAGATGTAGTGTGACTAATTCCTTGGCATTCACAAAGAGAAATTACAGAAGGGAAAAAGAGAATATGTGCTACTAGTGCTTATCCGATTTGTTGCTAGAGAGATGGCATCATGGCCTAACAACGGTCTCGTGATCGCAGTCCTAAGCATGAGCCATGATGTACATGAAGGTAGGAATGGATAAGTTAAATGTTAGAAACTTGTTCACAACCAGCAAAGACTTCACACAATCTCACTCATTAGTCTGAATTGTGCATGAGATCAGGTTGCCTAAATGTGTCCCTGTGGGGATATTGGACATTTGAGGTGCTCCTCTCCGGTGAAATTATGCTTGATTTAAAAAAAAAAAAATCTTGCTTAGCATGCAAAATAGCCCAATTGATTCTTCTTTCTTCCAGCCGGATGAATTGGTCCTCCCTCTCAGGCCTAAGAAGTCTTCCATATGTGGCCTCTGGTGTCTTATCCCCGGCCTGGTGATCTTTGTGTCCGGCCTGATCATTGTGTCAGTCTGTGTGTATCGCCACTACATCACCCCTCAGGTGAGACATGAGCAAAGATAGTGTCATTTTTAATATGAAACAATGCTCTAATACTTTTAACTGAAATGTATGCGATAAGTCAAGTAGTAGGACTGTCTGGAAAAAGCTTTCTTTGTGCACAGCACACAAAGAAAAGCAAAATCTAGGCCACATTCTGTGCCTGATGAGTAATATGCCCTGTCAGTCATCCTTCTTAATTTTTACTCCCTTTCATTATTCATTAGCTATGTCTCCAATCCTGTCCTTTGTGAGTTCTTTTTTTAAAGACATGTTCCAAATTTGTTCTTCGCACAGATCCCCGAGGACAGCCTGTTCCACTGTCGGGTGATGTATGAAGACTCCCTGTACGCACCGTTGCTAGGGAGACAGGAGCTGCAAGAGAATGTCGGCATCTACTTGGAAGAGAACTATGAGCAGATCAACGTTCCTGTGCCCAATTTCGGAGGAAGCGATCCAGCTGACATCATCCACGACTTCCACCGGGTATGGAGGGAATCTCCTAAGCTCTTTTAAACTCTGCCACTTTGCCTCTCTCTCTCGTGTGTGTATATATATATACATATATATGCCATAGAAATTTGACAACACTGACTTTTCAGTTACAAAAATTTTTGCCATAGCAATCGCCCATTAAAAAAGAACATGTTTCTTGCATTGATCTGATTAGAACTGTAGGACTGTATCAGTTATTTTCATTTTATTGTTGCTCAATTGTGTCTCCCCCTCGTATACACAGGGCCTCACAGCATATCACGACATCGCATTGGATAAGTGCTACGTTGTTGAACTCAACACCACCATTGTCATGCCTCCCAGGAACCTGTGGGAGCTACTCCTTAATGTCCAGGTAAAATGCTCTTGCACTGAATCTGTCGCTCACCTCTTGTGTCAAGTCTTTTATCATACATCACATTTTGTGATGAGTAAAATGTAGAGGCTGGAGAAAATGTGATATTTTGTGCTTTAAGAAAACAAAGCAATAAATCTGGTGGGGAGAATGCACCAAAAGGCTTATTTTCTGTATGGAATGAGCTCTAGTACAAACTCGAAAGAAAGAAGGTTGAGGTCAAATTGTAGGTCTATGAATTTGGGTCAGCCTTTTAGGCCATTATATTTGTATATTTTAGAAATATATGAACCTTAGTGTGGTATAATGAAGCAGAACACCGTCCTATTGCTGAAAATCCAGCAGTTCCTCCTTTTCTGTAATGAGTAATTGTTGTGTACGTGTTGTGCAGAGGGGGATGTACCTGCCACAGACCTACATGGTTCAGGAAGAGATGATGGTGACGGGCCGTGTGAAGAACATGCGTCAGCTTGGCCCCTTTATCCACCGCCTGTGTTATGGCAAAGAGACTTTCCGGCTGAAACGCCGCAACTCTCGCAGACGTGAGTCCACCTACATAGTCTGCCTTTCTTGCTCACAACTTATTTTTTTCTTGTTCGCTTTTTTCACTTTTGTTCTTTTTCTTTCCCTTGCCCTTTTTCTTCATTTTACTGTCACCAGTTTGTTTGTTTTTTAAAAAAAAAAAACTGTTACCCATATTCAGCTGTTATCTAGTTGCACACTTTAAGGAGAATTAAACACCTCCAGACTTTCAGTAACCTTTTAAAAAATGTTAACTAAAGAAAATGGTTACTTACCTAGTATTATGTAACATGTGGCAGATGCCCACTTGGGACTAACTAACTCGCAGAATGGTCCTTGAACAAGGAAAAACTATGCGTTTCCTATGGGAAGGGAACACTACTTGTTAGTTTATTTTATTTCTTAGCTGCAGTCAATGTGATAACCATGAGAGAAACTGCAGAAGATTATTCATTGTACCTTTAAACCATATGATCTTGTAGGCCTGCAAACCTTGTACGTCACAAATAGTCTGCCTCCGCTGTAGTGGCAGTGGAGGAAACCTGGAACTGATATTAGTGTAGGCTGGTGCTACGTAGTTCTCGCGTGCGTGTGTAGGATGCACTAATACTGTGATCCACTGTGTGATTAATCCATGTGTGGATGATTCACCAGCCGAGAGTACGCCAACCCGCTCCAAGTAGGGTACTGCACGGGAGGAGGAAGTGATGCAATAAATGAAGTGTAGGAGTTTGGCTTATAGGGATTCTCCTTCTTTTCACAGATTCTGTCGTTGTGACAGAATGACGTGTTTGGCTAGACAGCATTTGTACTGAATGTGTAGGCTTAAAATACTTCGTCAAAAAAGAGTCATAAGTGTTGAATAATACTGGGAGGTTTTTCTTTTACCAATTAAATCTTAATACTAATATTATATTCCCTAAAATATTTACATTATATTTTGCTGTGGATTCAGATTTGTCAGCTCTTGGTTCACTGGCACCATCTTTAGTATTTCTTATCTTCTTTTGTGTGTGCATATACACATTTGTCTGTTCTTCCATTTAGTGTATTTTTTTTTTTTTTTTTTTTTTTTTTGTTCTATCCCCATATAAGCATAAAAACTTATTTATTGTAGGTCATATTCTCTGCAGGCCTTTAACGTCTGACTTTGTGAATCCGTCTAGGTATTGACAAGAGACAAACCAGGAAGTGTCACAGCATCCGTCACTTTGAGAACACGTTCGTGATGGAGACACTGATCTGTGACCGGGCCTAAAACTTCAGCCTCGGCATCTTCCTAACTCGACTGAGCAGATCCCAAAACCTGTTCCTCTGCGTTTAGCTTTTATTGCACTTTATATAAGATTGTAAATACTGTGTAAGGCATCATGTCCTTTTTTGTTTTTGTTTTTTTCCCCTTAAATTTAGTTTGTGATTAACTTTTATTTTTCCCCCCAGGATCCTATCGTCCCAGGTTGAATAATGACTGCCTTAGATTTAAGTTTGATGGCCGTTCTTATCTTGGTTAAAAATGTTGATATGTATATATTGCTATTTACATAACATATAAATTTTTTTTTGTTTTTTTTCCCATTGAATATGTGGTGGGGGGATCTAAATGTCAGAGACTCGTTAGAGGAAATGTCAGCACATTGAAATGATTTAAATGACAGAATTGACATCTTTTTAATGTGAGACTGTGGCATGCACTATGCACTGACTTCATTTTCTTTGGTTGTTTGTCTGTTAGTTGGTAAGGGTATCCTGTTCACTACACTATTCACTATGTTCACTATACTGTTTCCCTGTGTTAAATAAGAAATCCAGATTTTGAAAATTGTCTTAATGCCAAAAAGTATACCTCATGTTTTAGAAATGTATTGAGTTAATTACTTATTTAAAATAAGACCTTGTTTTCTTTTTTCCCCAAAGTAACTTAAGCAATAGAGTTTTCTTATCTTGGATTTCATATTTTAACATCGGACATTTTCGTAATGAGTTAATTATCTTGTATGTTTTGTCTGTTTGTGAATAAAGTTTATTAAAAAAATGAAATGTCTTCCACGTGATTTAATTTGATCCATGTCTAGCTCCTTTGGCTTTTCACTACAAATGTGTATTCATTATAAAAGTCCTGTTCTACATTATCATTTTATGATTGCCGTTTTGTTTTTGTTTTTTTTGTTTGTTTGTTTAGAACATAGCTATTTTATTAACACATTAGGGTAAAGTGATGAAGGCTGTTATCTCTGGATATAATGACTATGCATAAAACTGTTTCACTTTGCATGTTTTTCTTCATACAAATTTTAATCAATTAAGGCCAATAAAAATTTTAATCAATTTTCTATGACAGAAACCACTGCACTGTTCAAGGCCATCAATGAGATTTTGAAAAATGCCCCACCACCTCCTTCCTCAATTTAAAATATTGCTTGTACTATAACTATTACAATAAACTACTGAAAATAAATGGGGCCATTGTCTCTCAGACAAATTAGGATTATGCATGTGACTGTATGTCCTTACTTACTGTTAGGCCCCATTGTTCTAATATCCAGCGGCTGTGATAAGAACCGGGATACTTTGTTGTGTACCTGCTATGCATACTGAGACTTATAAACACAAAATGATATATAACCCAGTATTTACCCTGGAACATTGTCATTGCATTCTCATTGGGTTGCTATTGGATCTAAAGGAACCTGAAAGAAACCTAAGGGACCCTCAAGGTTATCCAAGGTTCAGAGAAGTACTATTACCTATATACTTCTCTTTTACACCATGGAGAGCTGGTGAGAATTACATGGATAAGATATGCCACATATTTATTAGGAAATAGCTTACTTTCAGGTTGCCCTGAAATGTGCTCAAAGATGAATATTTCACTGAAAACCTCTGGGAGGGCCAATATTAATCCTGTAGAACTTGGAGAAACTAGCAACAGCAAAGATTCAATTCAATTCAATGTTATTTGTATATAGTGCTTTTAACAATGGACACTGTCACAAAGCAGAAGTATATAAATTCTGGTTATAAACATATGAATATAAATTTATTCATTATATATATATTCTATTCTATTTTATTTGTATAGCACTTTCAACAACAGACATTGTCAAAAAGCAGCTTCATAGAAGTATATAAATTCTGAATATACACTTATGAATCTGTACATTTATCTATATATATCCCTAATGAGCAGGCCTATGGTGGCGGCGACGGCAGCAAGGAAAAACTCCCTGAGATGGCAAAAGGAAGAAAATGCCATTGTAGCAGAACCACTCATGTCAACAGCAGTCCAACGGCATACTTCACAGTTCTAGGTGAATGTTGAGGCACTTTATATGGTGCCATATTTAACAGGAGCAAGTGGTTTCCAAGTGATGACTCCAACCAGGAGTAGGACACCGGGATGGGTCAGGCAGGTCCGGAAAGCAGAAGGGGTCAGGATCACTGGATTCTCAGGAGTAGCATGTGCAGCTCGACAGACAGACAGAAAGACAGAGGGGGAGAGAGAAGAGAAAAACCAGATTGTTAGGTATGGTCATGGTCACCTAACAATCAAGGAACAGAGTATATCATGTGCTGAGTGCAAGCAGGAACTCCGGCAGGGCTAGCATAACTAAAAGGGAGAGCCAGCAGGTAACACAGACATGAGGGCGCCTAGGGCCATAAAGCGGCCAGCCACTCCACAGTCAACAAACTTGAGTGAACGTGCAAGAGTGGGTGTTTACTAAAACATTCTATGCCTGAGAACCCCCCAGATCTGCTCCTTTACCTAGTAGAAGGTTATTAACAAAAGGTTTGGCTAAACATATATGTTTTCAGCCTAGATTTAAACATTAAGACTGTGTCTTAGTCCCGAACACTAATTGGAAGGCTGTTCCATAACTGAGGGTCTTTGTAAGAGAAAGCTCTTCCCCCTGCTGTAGCCTTCACTATTCGAGGTATTAAGAAATATCCTGCACCTTTTGATCTCAGATACTGGGATGCGAGACCATTCAGTGCTTTACAGGTCAGCAGTAGTAGTTTATAATCTGTGCGAAATTTGATTGGGAGCCAGTGCAGTGTAGATAACGTAGGGGTGATGTGATCATATTTTCTTGTTCTAGTAAGGAATCTTGTTGCTGCATTTTGGACTAATTGGAGCTTGTTTATGCTCCTACTGGAACATCCAGACAGTAAGGCATTACATTAATGAGAAGCATAAACATAGAAATTACTTAATAAACTGTTAAACTAATGAAGCTCATTATGAATCTCTCTCAATTTATATGTACTTGAATAAACTGTGTATAATAAAAATTTAAAGTTTAAAACCAGGGGCATGTAATCTAAAATTATATTTGAGTATGAGTTTACAGAGTAAATTTTCTTTAAAAGGTCTAAACATCTACACAAAATTTAAATGGCAAAATATATGCTCAATAATGTATTGTTTAACAGTTGCAGTTCATATTGACCAATAATGTGCAGTTTATTAGTTCACAGAAATAATGAGGTGTTAAAGAATAGCATTTGAGTTAAATGTGCAATATACACCTCTTAATGATACTGGAATAAAAAATTAAATAGTCTTTCAAAGTTTAATTAAAAGTGTAGTACAAATACTAGCATGCTAAGGAGTATATTAAGTTTTAATACAAATATTATATTAAAAAAGCATGAAAATCATTATGGGGCTCAGATTATTCATTAAGAATAAAACATGGCTGATTAAATATTTTGCTTGAACAAAATCAAAGAAGTCATGGTTCAGGAAAAAAATGTTTATTGAGTTTTTCACAGAAAGGGCCTGCAATTAAGGTTAGCTTTGTTAACACAGAAAAAAACCCACAGCCAACTTTTCAAAAATAACAATAGAAAAATAAAAGAAAACACTGCTTTGCTTTTCACAGCTGGAATAAACCAACATGTTTTGGAAAAATTATCATATGAGTCTGAAATGTCACTATGCCGGTGCAAACATTTCAGAAACAGGTTAAAATCAAAAGATGAGATAGAGGGATGAACTTGTTAATTCAACAAAAGATTCAACATAATGAAAGTTAATCAACATGATCACACAATGAAAATTATATATGGCAGGTCTGTAATGTTTAAATGCCAAAACATCTGATGCTTACTTCTGGGGAGCATGCATGTTATCAGCACCCACAAAAATAATGTCATCGAATTTCTTATTTATTTCACCATATAATTTTCAAGGATTTGGATTTAGGTTGAAAAGTAGTTAAAAAAGACTACAAACTGCATAGGGCTAATTTGGCTTGTATACACCTAACATCATTACCCCAGACACCTGTTAGTGGTATGGAGTCTTTTGCCTCATCTTTTGCTTTATTTAAATCATATGCAATGGAAAAGTGTGTGTGTGTGTGTGTGTGTGTGTGTGTGTGTGTGTGTGTGTGTGTGTGTGTGTGTGTGTGTGTGTGTGTGTGTGTTTGTTTGTGGGTGTGTGTTGTTTCTTTCCAAGATTTCTATATGCTATGCAATAATACAGATGAATGTAAAATATCACAAAATTCAATATTTTTTCCCTCAACTTTTCACAACTGCCAAAAAGAATTTATACAAATGTACAACTTAAACACAAAGAACGAGTGAACAATTAATATAAATACATATGGAATATCTCTAACCAAAAAAGGGAAAAAATTATTAGAATTAAGGAGATTGTGACCTAGAAAACTTTTATAATTGACTCTTTCTGGTGGAGTATATTTTAAAAATAATTGGTCCCAGTGCATGTGAGTATCTGTTTTCTCCATCTGCTTCTTAAACGGATTTGGCATACTCATCTGCCTCTCTCCTACACAAATCAGTGGCATATACTCAGTCATTAAAAAAATACAACTCCAAGAGTAGGCCTATATGTAGGGAATGGAGAGAAACAGAGACAGGTGGTCCTCACAGAGGATTTTTTCTTGCTGTACTAGTATCAGGCTATGCGCCATCCATTGATAAGAGATTGTCTGGGTGTGGGCAAATTCAGCAGGCACTTTTTCTTCTTCTACCCTTGAATGAGCAAACATACCCCTTCTTGTCTTGGCTACTGCTATTCCTTCAGAAGTGCTTCCATAGTACGGACAACATTACACTACCTTATCAAGGCCTTGATAGAGTGGTATAAATTGGTTGCTCCCAGTTCGCGGTGGGGCTGTGAGAAGGTGGAATAGACAAGCTATTGAGAATGGTGCCTCCATAGGGCCTCCGTGATGAGTGGAAGTAGGGGTACTGGTAAAGGCTGGAGGCATAGCTGGAATATGGACTGTAGTAGCCAGGGCTTTGCAGGTCTGTATAGTCGCATGGAGAGCTTGAGAAAGGAGCAGTTGAAGTAGTGCAGCTCTGAGCACCATAGGAGCCATAGTCAGAATGAGAAGGTGAGTTGTGAGAAGGCTCACTATAGTGACTCGGGCTCAGCTGCTCTGTTTTGATGTGTGGTCTGTGCTGACCTATGTCACTGGATCCAGATGAAGAGGCAGAGGTTGAAGAGGAAGAGAGGGCTGCTTTGCGGCTCCATGCAGCCACACTGGCCCCAGAGTGGCTATACGAAGCAGCGTAAACACCAGGGTTGGGCTCTGAAACCATGCAGGAGGCTACAGAGTGCCCATTTACAGGAAGGTACTGATCAAACTCACGCACATCAAAGGCTTCCATGTTGCTCATGACATCCGTACTGAGCTCAGATATGTCTACGTTGCTGAAGTCAATGTTCTGACGCCCACTGTCCAGGAGTCGCCGGCCTTCATTTTTCATATCTTGCTTTCCGCCATGGCTATGGTGATGGTCGGTTTTAGGGGTTGTTGGTGGTGTTGGTGGTCCATGGGGCTGACCTGAAAAATGTGTGAGTGGCAAATGTTAAATATCAAGTAATGTTAAATGTTAAGTAAACTGGTGTCTGAATGTCACTTATTGTATTACATTCCACAATTTTACAGAGTGTGATTTCCCACCTACAGAGTAACCATCACCCACCTGAATGGTCTGTGTGATGATGATCAGCTAACTCTGCCAGGCCACCCATTCCTGGCTCAGCTTTGTACATGTGATGGCTTAGCTCAGCACCAGATTCGGAGTCACTTTGTCCTGGCTTCACACTCTTCCTACGCCTTGGCTGGTACTTATAGTCAGGATGATCCTTTTTGTGTTGTACCCTCAGTCTCTCAGCCTCCTCTACAAATGGTCGCTTTTCATTTTCGGATAACAAGCTACAGTAAAGAAAAGAGTAAAAATACATTATGTTCTAAAAGCATTATCTTATGTACCCTCACTGTCAAATGTGTGCATTTAAAAATTGCAAATGCCTTGGAAATCCCACATCTTCATCATTAAGGGCCACTTCTAATCCAAACTGCTTCTGATTAAGACTGCTAGTTCCAAAGAAATTTCATATAGGTACCTTGGATGTATTGATATATGCCTATGGATGTCTATGACAGAGGAATCTATGATATATGGCTATATTGTAGTATTTAAAATTAGAAAATAATTAGGAAATAAATATATAATCCAGCTTTCTGCCAAGCAAAACCATTTGTATTAAATAGCTTTAAGTAAAACTATAAGATAATTTTAAAATAGTCTAAATAAATTAATGAATTAACAACAGCAATAATAATAATAATAATAATAATAATTATTATTATTATTATTATTATTATTATTATTATTATAATAATGCTCCCCGCCAGAGTTTGCCCAGGGTGTTGCTGAGTTCGGCGTTCTGAAGGTGAGGGTACTGATCGGCCAGTTTTCTGCGCGCCGCCTGCGCCCACACCATAAACGCGTTCATGGGCCTCTTCACGTGCGGTTTGCTCTTGAGTGTTCCATTGGCTCGCGCGGGCATTGGCACAAGAGACCAGTCGTAACCTTTGAGCACCTGGGAAACGGCATCCCGGATACATGCAGGGAACCTGTCATCTTCGTCTACATCCAGCTTTTTGCTAGACGAGTGGAGCAATCCGTGGGTGTCCGATCCAGCCGGAGAAGAGGGCGCGTCCGAATCAGATTCGTCCTGAGACGCAGAGCTGGAAGAACCTGTAGGACTGCATGGTGTGTCCGCCATAGACTTATCGCGCTCCTCGGTCATTTCTGGGTCCCTCTGGTCAAAATCCTTCTTGAGGTCGGTGAAATCTTCTGCGTATCCCTTAGGTGTGGATGATGTCGATACTTTATAGCTCAGTTGGAAACTCAGATCTCGTTGTGCAACTCGATGACAGTCGCTAAAAAGTCTTTTGCGCGAAGTTGGATTGTGTCACGCCTCTTCGTTCTCCTTATTGGGGGACTACCCTGTCATACTATGTTCTTATTGGTGGTGAACTATTCCAAGTCAAATGTAATAAAGTCTACTGCTTTCACCGAAAGAAATACTTTGGTTGAAATGACAGGCGATGAACGGTTTCAAAATTTGTGAAGGATTAAAAACTGAAGTCGTTTCTGATATGGATGGCATTAATGATTAAGCTGTATAAAATCTATTCAAAAGAATTTTATATAGTTGCTAAACTCTTTCATTACAAATATTCAAAGTGATTTTCTTCATTGTATTAAATCACTATATTTTAAAATGTACAATTACCCATCCCAACAGTTTGTAGCATTTGTTATGAACAAACTCTTTTCTCCAATGTACTTACTGATCTGTTTTCTGGTCTGGTGTGTAGCCTACCTCTACGACAGTTGTATTATCTAAAATCTAAAATACTCTCAAATAAAAAAGCTGATTTTCTGTTACTGCCATAACTACCTTATGCTGCATTTGCAGCTACAGCCCAGTAAACAAATACGTTATAATAGCCTGCATTTTGGCTTTAATGCTGACTTTTATTTAATATTTATTTAACCGTCACGTCTTGGAGGCCTGTAAAATGTGAGTTACATTTAAAGAATAGAAATTCTGCATCGAATGACATCATGTTAATCCAAGTAACGATCATTAAAACAAGTATAAAGGGAAAAAAACCCGCTGTCCATAAAGTGACGTTTAAGCGTTGTAGTCTAACCCTAACCCTAACCCTAGGTTCATAACTAAATCAAGAATTACTGCAAATGATAAAAGTTAAACACGCTGAGGAAGTCTGAGCAGGTAGGCTAAGTTATTTCCATTGCAAATAAATCCGGCTAGAGCTTTAGGTAGGTTCTCATTAAGATCACCGCACTAATTTCTCTATCAGCCCACAGGCGTTCACAAACAGAAATGCAGGGAATTTGCTTTTAAAGACGCGCTAACATGCACCCTCTGCCAATAGGAATTAGAGAGCGAGCTGTAATAGGCGTGGTACGGTGTGGTACAGAGCTGTAACAGGTGGTGGTACGTGGTTTAAACATAGGCCACTCTGCGGTTTTAAGGGGTAAATCCAGCCACCGAATAAAAAGCAAGCACCTACTACTGTATTTTTTAAGCAACCATTAACAGTGTTTTATGAGCTATGTCAACAAATTAGATAACTTCTCATTTTAGAGAAAAAAAATAAAAGTTTAAGATCTACGGCTGTTAGCAAGCACTGTTAAGTGTCTCGACTTATGTCATTAGGTCTTTAATAAATAACACCACCACTTTTTAAAACGACACAGGCAGCCAATCAATAAATTTTCTTTTAACCCATGTAACAATAATTGCCATGAGATCAACATGTTTGGCTGCAAACAGGGTTTTCATGGAGGATGAGCAATATAGGAAGAAAAAAATATAAAGATTCAGACCTCGATGTGGAGCCAGCACTGTCTTCATTTGAATGTAAACAAATACACCTGAGTTATGCTAATACTTTATGGAAGTTATATAAAGAATACCCCTGCTGTGGTCAAACAAAGGCCACTGTCCACCATTTATATCATGGAGGAATAATGGGGCATTAAAACTTAAAAGGTCTCTCTGTTATTCCCTTCAGCAAGTTCCTGAATTAAAAAGGAAGTCAACTTCTGTCAATAGTTTATTTGTTAAAGGCTGTAAATGGAGGGGGAAAATAGACACACATTTCACTTCACAGAAACAAACCTAAATGCTAGCCACAGAGTGTGACTGAGACACATGACGGTAAAGTGCAGAGACTGAATCACTGCCTTTTTGTTAGTGTGCCTTTGTATTCATGTATTGCAATGTTCATTTTTATCATTGTCATTCAATTGAAAAGGCAAGGTATGTTTCACTTGGCAGGCATGTTGGAAGCTTGTTTAATGCTTGGAGTAGGTGGCTGGGATAGCAGCACAGACAGAGACCTGTGGATTTTATTCACATGGAGAGAGTAACAGGAGATTTTCTTTACATTGTGGATTCTTCATATACTTTTAATGGTAATGGTAAATTGTATAAGCTATGATGTATATCTGTGAGGTAAGTGTTTTTGTTTGTTTCTTTCTTTATTTTTGCTTTTTAAAATTGTGCACATTGCAAAAATGGAAAAGTGAATAAAATAGTTATAATTATGTAAAACCAAATAAATATCTTGCATCTGATTTAATGGCATTCCTATTTTAATCAAATACCTTATCTAAAATTCAAGGTATGTTCAGCAGATTCTGGATATGCTAACTTGCTTCCAGATCATTTAGATTGTGTTTGTATTAGCCTATATTTTTTTAGGGTTTATTCTAATTCTTGCAAATAATATTCTATATGAAAGATAAAAAGCAGTGGCTGTGTGATATTTGTTACATCAGTAATTCCCATTCAGTTGATATCTTGATATCTACTGATATCTTTTCTTGGTTTAATTTGGGTCTTAGTATTCACAGTGTTTCTCTTAGCTTGATTGTAATTAAAATTGTATAACTGTGATACCTTATATTTAGCTTAAATGGTGATTATAGATACACTTTAACTGAAGAGGCAAGGCGTCATTTGATACCAAAGTTCCACTAACAGATGGGATCTATATCCAAACAAATGTTCAACTTCTGTAAGTAACGACAAGGAATTCTGAAAGGACAGGGGCATCTGGCATAGAAGGGTCAAAGACTGTGAAAGCTCTTGCTCAGCAAAAAAAAATTAGAGAACAGCTCAGTTTCAGCTCACAATTAATGGTAGAAAAAGAAGCAAGGCAGAAGCATAACATTGACCGACAGCTGGTTTCACTTCCCGCCAAATGGTGGGATTGGCTGGTGGTTTCGGTGGGCTCTGGTGTCAGAAGAGGGGAACGGCAGGAAAAGAACAGTGGTAAAATGAATCCAGCACTTGACCTTCACTGCTCTGTGTGTTGTGGATAGTCCGCTGCACCCCATGTTCTGAGCGCAAAAGAGAGAGAGAGAGACAGAGAGAGAAAGAGACTCACATGAACTCAGAATGTCCCAGTGTGGGACGGAAGGTTTTAATTTCAGCTTTTGTGATTTCTCAAAGGGGGGATTTGGTTAGAGACAGACCAAGCAAAGGCTGCTATAGCTTGGTTCTCCTAGACTGTGGTCAGATTTACCCCTACGGGTGTATAACCCTCTCCAGCTTAAATAACACACATCCAAGATTGAATTACAAAATTGTTCACAGGGCGCTCTCATGCCTTTTGTTTCACCGCTATTATAAAATCACGGGTACAGTCAATCAACAATATGCTTCTCACACTTGTCAGAATTTTTCTAATGAGCATATGGTGGTGACCTACAATAATTCTAAATGTCTCAATGGTACAAATTTATAAATATATTAGGTTTTTTTTTTTATTTATGTAGGTTTTTTTTTTGGAATTTGTTTCTGGTTTTATACTGTGGAACTACATGCTATTATTGCACTCCTATGGTACTGAAACCTTTACCATTTAGGCTGTAAACACAAGGATATGAACTCTCCCCTCCACTTGTCTTTTTACCCTTTTGTTCACCCAGGCTGCTAGAGACACAGCCAAACCACACACTAAACAAGCTCATACAGCTACTGAGCCACAACACAGCTCTGTGAAACTGGGAGAAAATTAAAAGTCTCTCTCTGTCTTCTGCTTTGTCTGCTCTCTCTCTCGCTCTCGTTCTGTGCGTCACTAAACAGTTCTCCTGGAATGGAGTTGTGCAATTTTGCATTATGTAAATAGCCTATGTAGTTGACCATATTCTGCCCACTTCTTTTATAAAAATCCTGTTAGATCCTTCAAAGTTAAAACATATTTTTAAAAAACAAAAAGCGTTTGTACAACCCACCCTCTCCCTCTCCTGGTGTAAACAATTGATGTCTTCTGTGTCTGGAGCTTGGCAGATGTGTTTTGCACATCTGGCTAACTCACTAGAGGATGGACCTGCGGATGTTCAAGCTAGCTAACCATTTGAACTTCACTGGTTCTAATCATGCCCCACCCCCAGCAGTTTTTGCAGTTTTAGGCCATCCCTTTGACCCATGACCCCCTGCTTCCCTAAATTCATTCTAAAAACATCTTAATGAGGGGTTCACTAGGCCAATTAAATGTTTTATTTAAACATATTATTAGACTTGGAGAGATGCTTGAGAAGTGCAGGCAGAGGGTAGGTGTTTTATACTGAAGGAAACAATTAGTACAAACTGTGTAGAATAAATTAGCCTGAAACCATTTTTTTCAATGCCATGAGGAAACAATTTCAAGTAGTTCCAGATTTTATTGTGGGGAAGAGGGAGAGCTGCAGTATTCGATGTCGTTTCTGATTATTTCAGAACCTCTCCATTGCTTAACCATAAAGCAGTAACCATTAACCATAAATGATAAATATTTATTGATCAAATAAAAAAAATATATATATATACATATATAAAATAAATATATAAAAAAATGACATCATACAGCTCAAAAATCTATCACTAAACCCTGAGTTTTCTGAGTTTTCAAAGAGATGCTTTGCCAGGACTGAAGCCGCCTTTGGTTGCTGCTTGTTTGTGGATCTTTTTGCATTCAGTTTTGTAAGTTCAGTTAGTTAAAAGCATGCTCAACTGGGTTGACTGACTCAGCCATTCAGGAATATTCCATTTCTTTGCCTTAAGAAGCTCTTGGGTCGAATTTAGGATTACTTTTGTTGTATTCTATAAGAATGGATAGATGAGCCATTAGGAAGAGCCATTCTATAGTTAGGAAGGCTCTCTTTCCAAGAAATTTAACTTAAAATTATTAAAATAAATAAATTTTAAATACATTTCTGTAGAAAATTAGAATCAGTCAGAATTAGATATCACTCTGATGGCCTGTAAATACTAATTAATACAAATTACTGACTTTTTTCTGGGTGCATTCATTATGTAATTGGTACATTATTTCAAATTAGTTAAATTTATATTCATATTTATGGTAAGCCCCTAGAACATTGTAAATAAATGCAATAACTTTTACTTGGCTAATTACACAAGGAAGGTGTATGTATACAAATCAGCCATAACATTAAAACCTGTCAAAGGATGGAATATATTAGGCAGTAAGTGAACAGTCAGTTCTTGAAGTAGATGTGTTAGAAGCAGGAAAAATGGCAATTGTAAGAATCTGAGTGACTTCGACAAGGGCTAAATTGTGATGGATAGACAACTGGGTCCAAAACATTATTGAAGGGTGTTAGATAGGACCCAGTAACTCTGATTACAGTAACACAAATTCTTATAAGGTTATTTCTGGCTATAATAGAAAGGTGTCAGAACACACAATTCTTGCCGTGTATGGGGCTGTGTAGCCACACACTGATCAGAGTGCCCATGCTGACCCATTGCTGAAATGTGGACAGCTGGGTGTGTGTGTGTCACTTACCTGGGGAAGACATGATACCAGGATGCACTATGGGAAGAAGGAAAGCTGGTGTAGGCAGTGTGATCTGCTGGGAAATCTTGGGTCCTTTCTTTTTGATGTTACTTTGACACATATCACCTACCTAAACACTGTTGCAAACCAAGTACACCCCTTCACGTCAATGGTATTTGCTAATATCTGGCCGTGGCTTCTTTCAGCAGGATAATTCACCCTGCCACACTGCAAAAATTGTTCAGGAATGATTTGAGGAACATAAAGAGTACAAGATGTTGTCCAATGGCTTCCAAATTTCAATCTGATTGAGTATCTGTGGGATGCGCTGGACAACAGGTCAGATCCACGGAGGCCCCACCTCACAACTTACAGGACATAAAGGATCTGCTGTTAAGGTCTTGGCATCAGGTACCACAGCTCACCTTTCAGGTCTTTTGGCGTCCATGTCTTAAAAGGTCATATCTGTTTTTGTGGTACAAGGGACCAGGACCTACACAATATAATTTTAATGTTATGGCTGATCGATGTAGCTATATGCTCATTTGGTATAATCTGAGTTTCTGTTTTACAAGACAATAAATATATAAATCAGCTATAGTTCCATTTATAGTAAGCACTATAGATGCAAGAAATGTAATATTCAGCAGTCCTGATCAAATGTGCTGCTGTGTATTTGTATGATATAATTTTGGTATAATATGTTCACCAGAAAGATCACTAGAACTTTCTGATATTTTCTGCATTTCTGTCACTCCTCAGTGATAAATCTTACATCTGGACAGCAATAAAAATACCACAGGAGGAGCTTGTTTCTAGTGGGTTGTATTTTCTATGAACGTAGATGTGTGCATCTATGGATATTTAAGGAACTGGCAGTGATTCAACTAATTACAATTAGAAGTTGTATTAGAAGACAATTAAAAGTTGATGATATTACTCGTATATGAATATAAAGTAATGCTTTATGCCTGTGGCTGCATTATAAAGCCTTCAGAATCTTGGCTTTCTTAATGATTTTATTTTCTTTCTCCTTATGAAAATGCTTTCTTAGGTAGTGTGTGTAATCAGGGTTTTAAGTATTTTGTATAGTGTAAATCATCCACTTTCCATTTTGTGATTCAGTATGGGATTAATATTAGGGGAAGGGTCACTGATACACATGCTACATAACTAAATCCTACAAGTAGCAGCAGTCAAACATATTTTTTTTCCAATGCAAAGTGACATCTGCATAGAAAATTATGGACATGTGTATCTGGACAGGACTAAATTTATCAGTGGATGGCTGAGTTTGGTGAAAAACAGTAGGTATATGTAGGCCTGTAATTTTCACAGAGGAGGATAGAGAATAACACTGACATTGGCAATCACTATAGAAATTAAAATCACAGAGTAGCACTTGTAAAAGAAGAAATTATCCTAGGACCTCATGTAAATTTAAACCCGTCTGGATAGGTCTTTAGTCCTTCTGCTAACCCAGTCGGAACATATGCATCTGGTTAAAAGAATTATAATCCATATACATCGATTATAAACTGAATAATCAGAACCACTTATGAAAGCATGATTGCCTATATTTAGAATATTGAATAGAATAGAATAATGAATGAATATTCATTGGTTCCCTCATTATTTGTGTGCTGTAGATAGTGGGAGTGAAAGGTGTCATTTGCTGCAGTTTGGGTTTTTCCTCTTCACTACTTCACTTTTTCAAACCGTTGCCACTCTGAGAGCTGCAGTAGTCCCACTTCATGCAAATGTAAAGCCTTTGACAGCAGACATCAGTATCTGTGTTTGTTTTGTGTGGCACATTAATATTTGCATGATTTTTTTTTTTCTAACAGTTTATTCCTTTGATGTCATTGTTTTAAGGAACAGATTGTGTTAAAAGCCTCTTTGTATTTTGTGTGTATGCATATATTGCAGCATGGCTTGGGCACCAGTCTCATCCTCAACCAGGTCATAAGCATGGGAAATCATGGAGCATATTTCCTGCACCCTCAAAGGAGTCTAGAAAAATAAAGGATTGAAAGTGTATTGGTGCAGAATGGAGATATAAAGAATCTTTTCACTGAGATATGTGATGATGCTGTGTTATTATTTATGATACATCCAGATAGCCTGACCAATCATTAACTAGGACTTATTTATGGTGTTCATTCTATTATATTTAGAACATAAATACTACCCTTTTCCAGTGTGACTGTGACTTTAATAAATGCCCAAGATACTGCCTCTTTTGGCCCATTTATCCTTGTTGTATGAAAGTGTACATGTGCATGAAGTAAAACAGTGTATTCATTTATCCTATTATCCTTTCATTATCCTTTATCCTATTGCAAGACACAGAGTGCTATTCAGGTCAGAAGGCAGTGTGCAGAGGATTGAAATTTCACATCAGCAGAAGTGGTCAGATGAGTGACACCCACTCTTCCCCCAAATATACCTCGCCATAATGTACAATTCTTGTGCGTGTGTGTTAGTTAGTTAGTTAGTTAATTATACTAGATACTAGACTACTGCTATCATGCCATTAGTCTACTTACAGTTCATTTATTTGCTTATTTAAACTATTGCTAAATACTTATTAAACTGTTTCACCTCAAATGTTATCTCAATGCACACTGTCATTACATCGTCAGCACTTCAAAATAGTTCAGAATATCATTAAAATTGGGTTATTACATATTTACCAAATCTATAGCTCTAATTATAATTTATTTTCTTTATAGCAGAAAGGCGATGGTGAGGTTTGCATTTTTAAATATTTAGTTTACTACTAATCTACTTCTATTAGCTAATTTATTAGTACATTATGCTAGTTATGAACACTGCTGCCTCCAGTGCCCTCTAATGACAACCCTTGAGACAAGTTAGGACAACTTTAATATCCTCCATAAATCTTGCATGCTAACAACGCATGCACTCTTGTCTGCATAACCCATTTACTTTTAAAATGCCACTGCTGGTTTGTGTGATATTTATTACATCATATCATACCTGTAATATTCATTTCTCCTGTACTTGCTACCACCTTAGTATTTATGAACAGTACACTTAGTGTAAAATATCACCTGCTCATTCTTGTATCTTATTATTTTCTTCTGCAGTAGTCAACTATGTATATGTTAGTGTATGCATGTAAAACCATTTTTGCCCACAACATAATATGCATAAGGATGTAAAGATTAAGAAATGTACACATTTGGTCATATCAGAACATGTTTTTTGAAGTTTGACCAGATTCCTAAAGTAAGCCAGTGTCTTAATTTCTCCTCCAGTGCTCCCCACACACATGTATGGTTGTGCATTATGCTCATGCTCACTAGCTCTTCTCTGGCTTTACAGCTTAGCCAAATGGGCCTTTGGATTTGTACCAGCTGAATTAGAAATGTACTTATTCTCCTGAGTCATGGACCACACAATCCTGTATCTGCCACATTTACAAAATCTTGATTTTTTGCATGTGAAATGAGGGCTGCACTCAGCCACATGTCACCTTATTGTCTGTATCTTCACTGTACAGTACAGCTCATTTTTATTGTTTATGATAAGATATTTTTTGGTATAAATACAAAAATGGCTCACTGGTTTTGCTCAGAGAAAATAAAAGACACATAAAAGACATAAAATGCCATGTTTCTTTCTATCTCTCTCCCCTCTGCTGCTCGTGTCACAGTTGTGTGCATTCGCCTCAGGGAGATCACAAAGAAGAGCTTTGTGAGAGGATGCAGCTGCCGAAATCCGACTAGATCCAGCTGAAGAGAGAAGGGAGCAGGTGGGTCAACGGCGTGACCCCACTGTTCCCAGAATATCAGGCTGCAACCCTGTCCTTCAACACACACACACGCACACACACGCACACACACGCACACACACACATACACACACATACACACACATACACACACATACACACAAATACACACACCTTTTCTTCAGCCATTGTAAACAAGCTGTAGCTGTAACAACAAGAATGCACAACACAGAAAAGACAAAAATTATTGTGCTATATCTTAATAAGCAGAAATTTTCCAATAAATATACACTTCTCAAAATGCACTCTGCGTATTGTCCAAGACAAATAAGCATTGTTCAATTACCTAGCCCTTTGGCATGCAAAAATATAAAATAGCCTGAGCCATTGGTCCTGAAAGTAACTGTTTTGAGGAGATTTTTTCTTGGACTATTTGTTTGCTACAAAAACAGTTCTCTGAACATTGTGCTTCTTTCTACTGAGTTTTTTTATGACACATATGTATCAACAGACCACTGCACAGAGGGATAAGGCATGTTGTTGGTGGGGATGGAGAGTGGGAGAAGTCCTCTTAGGTCTTAGAAGTGAAGATGTTAACAGGCCAAAAAGGGAGATTTTCTGTGGGGCAGTGGGGACTTTGGTAAAATTATCCATTTTCCAGCTTTGCACAAGGAACAGAATGAAAGAAAATTTTAAATAAAGAGAGGAACTCAACTTGTTGAGTTTTTACTTTTCACAGACTGGATCAAAACACAATCTCACTTTCCTTCTCTGACAGTCAGATCTCTCATCAGAGACTTACCATCCACTGACGTCAGTGGGATGCAGATTTGCCATAGGATTTCAATACATGCTTTTATTAGAATGATGTGGTACATGAAGTAAAGTTGAGAAGAAACATTTTCACCAGGCTTACACCAATGAGAAGGAAGATATTAATCTTGTTAAACCTGGAGAAAGTGCCACCAACGCAGCAGTAGCACATTTCCTGGTGTGGCATATTTTTAAAAAATTATATACATGCCAGGTGATGTGGTGGTTAGCTTGACTCACAGCAAAAAGGTCCTGGATTCGATCCTCGCATCACCCAAGGTGCCTTTCTTTGTAGAGTTTGCAGGTTCCCCCGTGCATGTGTGGGTTTCCTCCGGGGACTCCGGTTTATTCCCACAGTCCAAAGACATGCAGATTAGGTCAACTGGCTACTCTAAA
>JAQMYM010000018.1:9310777-9325105 GCA_030014255.1 Parauchenoglanis ngamensis
GAGAGAGAGAGAGAGATAGGGGGTGAGACAGGGAGAGCTAAGAATATGGGGGTGAGAGATAGAGAAAGCCGAGAGTGTGAGGGCGAAAGTATAGGGGTGAGTCCGTGTGAGTGAGTGAGTGCGTGAGAGAGAGAGAGAGAGAGAGAGAGAGAGAGAGAGAGACAGACAGAGACATCACTGATAGCAGGGGATCTACTAAGATAGTAGGTTGCGGACATCAGTCCAGTTGATACAGGTGATGAAATGCAGGATAACTGTTAAGGAGTCTTATCTGTCATATCTATTGGTCATATACACCATAGGTGAAAACACAGGAAAAAACAAACAAACAAAAAAAACCCCCAAAAAAACCAAACAAAAAAAACCAATTCAAATCAAAATCTATACTGAACATACAATCATATTACACCCTCATTTGGGGGTACATTGCATGTGCATCATGAAAAATTCCAAAACACTGCAGAAAATTTTCGATTTTCATGTTTTAAGTATTGACTAAGAAGATAAATAGAAACTTGGAGCATGAATTGATAATGGTTTATTTGATTTGCTAATATTTTGAGCATAGACCTTCCTGTAAAACATATTAAGGGGTACCCTCTGATATCTGAGGGGCACTGAAAACCTAAAACAGAGTGATACAGATATGTTGGTTTACATATGATTATACTGATATGACAATTTTGTCACCCACTACTTAAAAAAAAACTGTGAAGGTTAAATGTAAGCCAATAAGCAGCCAAATCAACTGTTTAATTCAATTCTCAGAAGATAATGAAGTTTAGATAAAAAAGGTAATACCCAAATCACTCCAGTATGAGCAAGAACAGCAGCCCTTGATATTTGATTTATAGCCCAGGGACCAAAAATGACAAAGAAAGACACAACTCTTTCCACAAAATGCTTTATGAAGCATTTGCATATATAGATTTACAACCAGCTATTTTGAAAGCCAGCCAGTTCATCAGGTTTCTCTCTCTATTGATATATTTATTTTCAGTTTGAAACAAATTGAACCTGCACACATGGGAAAACAGCTTTGTTTAGACCCAAGAATAACCAATTTGTAAGGCCTGCTGAGCAAAGCATTTGTACCCCCCAATCTTTTTTAACACAAAATGGGCTGGATTTGTTACAATAAATAGTATAAGAAAGTATAGGCTACTAAAATCGGCTACTCATGCATCACAGAAACCATTCATGTGGTAAATTACTAAGAAAGCAGTTACACAGTATAAAGGATGAAGATTAAAAAAAAAAAGCAAACCAAATGGTGCACAGAATTTACTGCAACCACAATCTGGCTACTTGTTTCTCATACTTTTGTGTCAGTTTTTCAAGAATGCAAACACTGCACTGGTGAAGAATGTGATTTTTTAAATTTATATTTTTCAGAGGTTGAAATGAAGCCTTTTTCTTGCTGACAACAGTGGAATTTCATTCCTTACAACACATGTATTGTATTTGCAGGTATTGCAAAAAATATATATAAGGTAAAATAACACACACATACTCAAAAGTTTTGAGAATGACACAAATATTAATTTTCACAAAGTCTGCAGTCTCAGTTTTTATGATGCCAATTTGCATATACTCCAGAATGTTATGAAGAGTGATCAGATGAATTGCAATTAATTGCAAAGTCCCTCTTTGCCAAGAAAATGAACTCAATCCCAAAAAAATCATTTTTGGTCCTGCCACAAAAGGACCTGCTGACATAATTTCAGTGATTCTCTCTTTAACACAGGTGAGAGTGTTGACGAGGACAAGGCCGGAGATCACTCTTTCAAGCTGCATAGCAGACTGGATGCTTTAAAAGGAGGGTGGTGCTTGAAATCATTGTTCTTCCTCTGTTAACCATGGTTACCTGTAAGGAAACACATGCAGTGATTATTGCTTTGCACAAAAAGGGCTTCACAGGCAAGGATATTGCTGCTAGTAAGATTGCAACTAAATCAAATATTTATCGGATCATAAGAACTTCAAGGAGAGAGGTTCAATTGTTGTGAAGAAGGCTTCAGGGCATCCAAGAAAGTCCAGCAAGAGCCAGGACCGTCTCCAAAAGTTGATTCAGCTGTGGGATCAGGGTACCACCAGTGCAGAGCTTGCTCAGGAACAGCAGCAGGCAGGTGTGAGTGGATCTGCACGTGCAGTGAGGTGAAGACTTTGGAGGATGGCCTGGTGTGAAGAAGGGCAGCAAAGAAGCCACTTCTCTCCAAGAAAAATATCAGGGACAGTCTGATATTCTGCAAAAGGTACAGGGATTGGACTGCTGAGAACTGGGGTAAAGTCATTTTCTCTGATGAATCCCCTTTCCAATTGTTTGGGGCATCCGGAAAAAAGATTGTCCGGAGATGAAAAGGTGAGCACTACCATCAGTTCTGTGTCATACCAACAGTAAAGCATCCTGAGACCATTCATGTGTGGGGTTGCTTCTCAGCCAAGGTAGTGGGCTCACTCACAATTTTGCCTAAGATCACAACCATGAATAAAGAATGGTACAAAAACATCCTCCGAGGGCAACTTCTCCCAAGCATCCAAGAACCGTTTGGTGATGAACAATGGCTTTTCCAGCATGATGGAGCACCATGCCATAAGGCAAAAGTGAAATTTTGGGTCCATAGCCAGGAAACTCCCCAGACCTTAATCACATTGAGAACTTGTGGTCAATCCTCAGGAAGTGGGTGGACAAACAAAAACCCACAAATTCTGACAAACTCCAAGCATTGATTATGCACGAATGGGCTGCCATAAGAAGTTGATTGACAGCATGCCAGTGCGAATTGCAGAGGTCTTGAAAAAGATGGGCCTGCAAATATTGACTCTTTGAATAAACTTAATGAAATTATAAATAAAAGCCTTTGACACTTATGAAATGCTTGTAATTATATTTCAGTATACCATAGAAACATCTGACAAAAAGATCTAAAAACACTGAATAAGCAAACATTGTGAAAACCAATATTTGTGTCATTCTCAAAACCTTTGGCCAAGGCTGTAGATAACCATCACGATGTGGAGTACGCAGCACGCAGGCTCAAATGGCACAGCATGTCCTTTGGCAGCACTTTCTTTACAGCAGCTGTGGCCTAAAGGTTAGTGAAGTGGGTTTGGGACCAATAGGTCATTGGTTTGATTTCCTGAATTGGCCTGGACTGTGTGGGTGAGGGGAATGAATGAACAGCACTTTCCCTTCCCTCTGAATTCATGAGCAAGGCACCTACCCCCCCAGTTGCTCCCCAGTTGCTGTAACATGTGGCTGCCCACTGCTCTAGGTATGGGTGTTCTTTGTTTGGATGGATTAAATGTGACAAAGTGATTCCTTGGTTCAAGCTATGCAATAATCACTTGGTTTATTATTATTATGTTTAACTGTAGGTACAGTGGTCTTTGGGTGATAAGCTGTCTTTTTTTTTGCGCCAAACATGTCATAGAATTATGTCCAAAAAGTTTTACCTTAGTCTCATCAGACCACAACACACTTTGCCACATGATTTGGGCAGGATTGGATGCTTCCGTCTAGCCATCCTACTACATAGCTCGGATATATGAAGATTATAAGAGATTGTTCTCACATGCAGGAACAGACCTGTACTTGTCTGATATTCCTGCAGCTCCTTTAATGTTGCTTTTGGCAGCCTCCCTGATAAGTTTTTTCTTATCCTTTACTAAATTTTGGAGGGATGTCCTGCTCACCTAATCAATACCTTTCAACAGTAAAATCCTGTATATGCTTTGTTAGCTCTTTGCAGACCATGACTTCAGCCAAATAAAGATGCCAAGAAATTCCTACAGAAACAGTTGATCTTTATTTGGAGTTAATCCTAATCACTTAATTGATGACATGATGACAATTACTTTTGAGCATGAGTCTGAATTTGATTTTTTAATTCTGAGCACAGTATACCCAGATACCCTATTTTAAAAGGTTATGCCTACTTATTCAGACAGGTTGTTGTATTTTTTATTCTTATGTTTCTATTTGTTTTTACTTGAATTTTGTTGGTTGCTATATCATATTAAAGATGTTAAACAATCTGATATGATTTATCTTGGTTTCATTTTTTAAATCACAAAAACCTGCAATTTTATCAAGGATGTGTACTGTACATACAGTATGCACATGCCAGCTGCAATGCATACAGATAACCAAAGTAGTTTTTGGGGTGTAAGAATCAATTAAGATTTCAAATATTTTCCAGACCATAAACAAATTCATATGAAATGTCTTTAGTGAGCTCACAATGGATTTGCAGTTTAGGCCAAAAGTTTACATACATGGAAGTTACAGTTTTTTTGCCCTTGATACCACAGGAAACTCCAAGCAACTCACTCAAGACCTCAGAAAAAATGTGGACCTTCACAGCTTCCACCTTAGGAGTTCCACCTTACAAGCAATTTCCAAAAAACTGAAGATACCATAATAACCTATGCAAACAACTGTATGCAAACATAAAAATCTTGAGACAACAAGCCTCTACTCCAATATCAATATAAATAAACCAGATATATGGTTAGATGAAACAAAAATTGAGTTGTTTGGCCATAATGAAAGCAATGTGTATGGAGGAGTGTGAGGCTTTTATTTCGCAGATCATCATCCCAGCTGTGAAGCATGGAGGTGGCGGCATCATGCTGCGTGGGTGTTTTTCTAGGAAAGGGACTTGTTCACTTCAGAAAGTAGAGGGCATCAGGAGTAAGGAGGATTATCCAGAAATACTGAAGCAACACCTAAAGTCATCAGCCAGAAAATTAAAACCTGGTTGCAGTTAGGTGAAAGCTTTGGAGTAGCCTTCACAAAGCTAAAAAAATAGGTTTATGTATACCTTTGGCCTCAAGCGTAAATTCTTTATTAATTTACTTAAGTTAAATCAGGTGTATTACACCATACAAGACACAAAAATAGAAATGTGAACAACTGCCTAAATCCAAAACTCTAACATGTTTGATGTTAAACATTTTTTTCTATTGACGTTGCAAGATATAAAAAAATCATCCCAAACTCCCAATGGCTCATGCTTTTCTGAGCAGGCTTATTGATCATACACCCCATTTGTTATTATATCTGCAAGAGATTTAAACATGCCTGGCTTGTACAAAAACATCCAACGAGTTGTGATATTATGACACAGGTTACAGTTATCTAGTAGGTTAGTATACTGTTAAGAAGCAGGTTACAGCAGGTTACAGCAGGTTACTGTTTAAAAATGGATAATTCAAAGACTATAAGAGATGCACTCTTAACTGGTGTCAGTTGACTTTGGTTGTATTTCTCTCAATTTGTACTTGCAGATCGCAGACACAGGAAGCTGTGGGAGGTTTTGTTCATTATCTGAAGACTTGCTGAAAACAGCATGTGTAGCTGCTAGACAAGGCCAACTGTAGATCGTCTGCGAGATTAGTCTGTGAGTGTTCAGAGTTGTTCAGTGTTACCCATAAGTGTTTTCCCATGTTGAGATTAATTGAATAACTACTGAATGTTGTGTAGACAGTAGAATGCAACAAATACAGTAGTTGTTAGGGTTAAGGGTAACTTCTGTCAGTTCATGAAAGAAATTCAATTCATAAAGTGATTTCAATCAAGGTGCTCTGTGGCATTGACATTATTGTAAATAGAGCTAAAAGAAAAGGTACATTGAATGCAATTGAATTCTTTTATATCTTTCCCAAATAACTTAGCTGAAAGATAAATATGTCCTATTAGGTTTCAAGGAAAGTCCATTTTCTTTTATCCCTCCATTAAACATAGAAACAAGGAAATAATTTTGTTCAAGTGTGAGACTAGAGAATTGTACAGTGTGTAACCATGATGAATTAGCGCCATCTTTTGGCAAAAAAGTCGTGGATATTCATTCATTCACCTTCAGTAACTGCTTTTACATGGTCAGGGGCTGGATGCTGATCTCAGGTACAAAGTGGGAATACACTCTGAATGGGATGCCAGTCCAGTCCACATATTCAGTCAAACATGGGGCAATTTAGTGTTGCCAATCCCCCTACTGGCATATTTTTGATGGGAGTATAGCAGGAACCCAGAAGAAGCCATGAAGACAAAGCACAAAGTCCATGCAGACTGCAACCTGAGCTCTGGATCAAACAGCAGACCCTGCAGTGTGACAAGGCAATACTACTGACTATACCACCATGCCACCTATTCATGCATATATACGTGTTTCGTGTTTGTGTAAAACAATTTAATCCTTCTTGTAAAATAAAACATTTATTTTTTTCAGTATAATGGGTGAATAATTAGGCCATACATTTGTAGGTCATACATTCACCAACACCCTCCAAAGGGCATCGGGTGAAGTTGTCCCAATCCACTGTTTGATGAAGTCTTCGACCACAGAAATATAGAAGACATACTACAATGTTCAAATCACTCATCAGAAATACAGAGATGAGCCACAACAGTTCTGGAACCATGATTAACCCATACCAAAGTCATAGAAAGACCAAAGTGTGGAGAAAGAAAGGATCTGATCATGATCCAAAATGTACAGCACATCAGTCAAGCATAGACTTGGGCATGCATGGCTCCTTTTGGAATGGGGTCATGGTGGTAGCAGCGGAATAAAATTCAAAAGTCTACAGAAACATTCTGTGTGCCAGTTTACGGTGAAATGCATCCAATTTAATTGGGAGGAATTTCATCCTTCAGTAAGTAAATGACCCAAAACACACTGCCAATCCAACAAAGGGGGAAAATTGGAAAGTTTTAGATTGGCAAGTCAATCACCAGACCTTAACCTGATTGAGCATGCATTTCACCTCCTAAAAAGGAGACTGAAGGAGAACACCTCCGAAACACCAAGAACTGAAAGACGCTGCAGTACAAGCCTGGAAAACATCACAAAGAAGAATACAACAGTTATGCAATATCAATGGATTGCCAGATTGATGCAGTTATTGCAGGCAAAGGATATGTTTTACATTAATTTATTTTAGGAATAGGAACATTTTTAACATATTTCAAGACAACACTTATGTAAGTCACGCTGGATAAGGGCGTCTGACAAATGCTGTAAATGTAAATGTAAACAACAGGAATAATATCTGTTCCTACAGTTTTGGTAATGCCATCGAAGGTACCATGTTCTAGATGTAAATATAAGGAAATTAAACATATGTATTGTTATAGTGTATAGTGTATACCAAAAACAAAAGAATTTGACATTGCTGTTCCAGCCCTTTTTGAGTGGGCTATACATGTGTCCTGTGATTGAGTAAAACCATTTAATGCTTCTTGTACAATGCCACATTTGTTCCAGTTTAATGAATCAAAAATTAGGCATTACTTTTTTAAAGTTACTTATAGGAATTAGAAATTGTTAATAGTTTATTAAACCCTATTTTTATATATAAAAAACAGAAAGCAGAAAATGAATTTTATTCATGAAAATAAAATCTTCACCATATCAGGTATCAGGTTCATTAATTTTTACTAAATATTACAGAACTGTTTTTCTGACTTATAATTTCCTGTTTATTTAAGGCTTATAAACGAAACTCATTAGTCATGATGATAGCAAATGCCAAAGAAAGCGCTGCAAGGTATTGCAATCTCAGCTTGGCTAAAGCAAGTACATTACCAGTCTATACTATGCCACTGAGACTTACAGTGAAACAGATATCCAGATTCAGTTACTAGTCCAAGTCTAGTCTTTTTGCTCAGGTAAGAATGTGTATGCAAGTGCATATATGGATTTCTCTTGCCAATACATACCTTTAGCTTGGCCATGGTTTGTGGTTTGAGTTTGTGAAAACAGGCAGGTCTGGTCACCACAGTTTCCATGATGTGTTGTGGCACGCAACAGAACTGGAATTGTTGCATGAAACTCATCCTCCCATGTAGTCATAGTGAAAGACGTGAACATGAATGTAGAACAGAATTCACCAATGGATTTTGAGTGTCCATCCATGATTTTTTACGTCTTCAAGTTTACCTTTCTAGGGCTCACACAGATTTAACAGCCAACTCTGTTTTATGCATGTCATAATTTAGAAAATACCATAATTAAATGGCATATTTTTAAAAACCTTTTTTTTAGACATTAAAACTCATTTTTTAAAATCTTTCTTTAGAGTTGGGGTTATTTGATGGTTAAAATCACGCTATGGGTTAAGTACATCCTACATCTGTGTTATGTACTTAATGTATCATACTGCATGAACTTCAGAGACTTTGATGTTCCTGTATGTTTATTGTTTTAAACATCTTATCCTTATTGTTTATCCTTCTTATATATGTTCCTTGTCTGTTGTATAAAGGACTACAGTAAAACATTTTCAGTTAGGGGACATTGGGGACGTCTTGAACATCAATTATACATTAAGAGGTAAGTGACTTGCTACGATATGTGATCATTATGACTAAAAACATTCTGGGTAAAGATTTTTTAATCTTTTAATTAAATCTATTTAATTAATATTTTGAATTATACCAGAGATATAATCAAAAAAAATTTTTTTTCTGGTTTCAATGTAAAGGAGGGACATTCACACTGGTTATTATGAACTGAAGTTCATTTGTTTGCAGAATGAATTACACTGTGAATGGATTTCTCTGTTTGAATTATAATTGTAAGTTACGGCAAAACAGTCACTTTCTTTCTTGCTGAATAGTTTCCCGTCAAGTCTAATAGAAACTCAATAATAGAACAATGAATAGTTTGATTTTGTATGAAATCAAACTCGAACTTGAAAGCAGGTTACAATACAACTCATTTGGGATAAACAAATAATTCATAAACACGCGAGGGTTCTCTTATATCAGTCATTCATCAAAACAATTTTCAAGATGGTCTTTATTCAGTTTGGCTCAGACTGTTTACAAATTAAAGATAACTCTCCAGAGAAAATACTATATAGTTAACCTCTATCTGGAAGATGAAAGCAGTAATAAGTTACTGTATGTTTCGGCAGAATGTACGGTACTTACTCACACCACCTATGCTCTTAAAAATAAATATGGCAGAAAAATTTCTGTGGTTTTAGTTCTCTAAAGAATGTTTAATTGCTGGGTTTATTACTAAGTTTTGACAGTGCCACTAAGAACTAAAAAAATAAATAAATAAATAAAAAATCCCACCATAAATGTTACCATTATGTGGAAAGGTCTTTGCAATTTATTTTCCAGCAAAGAATATGGTTACAAAGTTATAGCCCAACAAGTTCTTTAGTAAACAAAATTTTTTTACTCTATGTTACTGCGCAGGTATGAACTGTACATACTCTATTTTACATACATATTAAACTTTGTAAAATAATATTGAATAAAAGACAAATCTACATTAAACAGTTAAAAAATTATATTAGAAAACATTTAAGGAATAACAAGCTTTGCTTTTAAATAATGCTTTTTTTCTATGGGATACTGTGTACAGTAGGCATGTGAATTGTAGTACAAAGAAAAAAATGTCTGAGGCAGAGTGAAACTACCAGGCATGCTGCCTCTGCCCACTCCTTCACCCAACTAAAGAAGGCTGGTAGCGGTATCCTCTGTGACTCTCAGCCCTTTGCACAATTAAATATTTATTGCTGAATATATATTAAACTTCTCATGAACAGATTTCAGGTCTTTATGACACACAGTATATGGAACAGTTTAGTTGGTGCTGTAATGGTGCTCTAAGTAATTGGTTTAGATAAACCTCAAAAACTTTTGAAAATTCATTTCTGAAATCTCTGTTCAGCTCGGCACGCTCCTGTTGCGTGAGAACCACATTTGAAAGCCTGCCGAGGTGACTCAGACTAGAAACCCTTTTCTATCTTACACCTCTGAGGCATGCCTTATAAAACAGAGGAGTTAAAAATGAGTAAATGTGTCTTGATAAACACTGTTTTTGTTAATCCAACGCTGAAGTCTGTCTTGAAGTTTGCCAACCTACACACCTGATCAAATGGCGCATGGCAACCTTTTTCTGAAAGTCATCGCTGTAAAAACATTGCCTTAGTAAGCATCATCATGTTTTGACAGTCCACAACCAAAAAATACACACTCTCTTTCTTTCTTTCTTTCTTTCTTTTTTTTGTTTCTTATGTGTCTGAGGCACTCATACTTCTAATCCTAGTGATGGACATCCTGATTCTGTCCTTGCTTGCCCGTACCTCTTTGGCTACGAAGTAGTAGAATATGGCATCCAGGCAGCATGTTATGTTTGCCAGGCTGAGAGACAACTGTATAAAAAGGGATATCCTTTCCATGGCATCACAATCAGAAATGGTGGAGCTGCGCACTAGGTATTGGAGAATGATTGCAATATGGCATGGTGTGAACGGCACCAGGAAGGCACACAAGCTGCTGTATATGATGCGGACACCAGCTTGTCTGTCAGGAGTGCTTGTGAAATTTGGATCACGCAGGGTACGGATACTCCGCACCGAGCAAAATATTAGCACAAGAGCAGGCAGCAGGAAGCCAAACACCTCCAGGCACACAATAAGTGCCAGGTGCCATCCGTTATCTGAAAAGCCATGGAAGCAGTGGAAATCTTTACCTTCCTCTTCATGGAATGTATAAACTGGAGCAGTCGCTGCTATCACAAACACCCAAATTACCAAACACACAATCCGGGCACTTTTCTTGGAACGTAGGTGCTTGGCCTTAAATGGGTGGCATATTCCAAGGTAGCGGTCCACAGATATACACATGATGATGTAGATGCTCCCGTACATGGCCATGAAGTACAGGCTTTCCAAAAAACAGCAGAAATGTTTTTTGTTTATTGACCACTTGTTGTTTGTGGCATGCATCTTGAAGGGTAGCTGAAGCAGCAAGAGCAGGTCCATTACAGCCAAGTTGATCATGTAGATGGTAGATTCAGTCCATTTTTTAAAAAAAAAGCAGAACACCCAAAGTGCAATGGCATTTAGGATGATGCCAAACACAAAGGTGGGCACGTAGATAACCAGCTCCAATTTCTTCATGAGCGAGTCCACATTATCAAATGAACAGGTGCTATTGTTGCTCATGGTGACTCTGGGGGAAAGAACATTTGCTTATAAAAATCTTCTGATCTTTATCTCACATACACCTACTTACATACACATATTAATGAGTATGAGCATGTAGTATGAGCAATAATGAGTGATGACTTGGGCTTTGCTTGGTATTTCTGTGGCTGAAGAAGCAGTGCAGTGATGTGCTAAAATCCTTGCGCATGTTTAAATATCTTCAAATATAATCACATTTATTCAAATTAATTTTTAAAATGTTATCTTTAGTTGCTGTTTCTCTGAAATGAGACTTTTTGGTTTTCAGGATAATTTAACATTTTAGTGAGTAATGTAATTTAAATCTTTAATGCATACCATACCATAACTACATAAGAAACATAATCAACTCTACAATTAAAGGTAATAAAATCAGTGTTGAAGAGTGTACACTAAAAATAAAACTAAACAGATTTTTCAAAAGTGAGAGTTGGAACGTCTGTGCGTAAAAATGAAATTAATCTCTAATTTCATTTTAGCGCTATTGGTTTACAGTTACTTGCTTTTGTGTTGATTTTACCCCTATTTTAATCTTTTCATCAAATAAACTTTAACCCAAAGAAAATGTAACAAAACTGTTTGTGAAGTATGATCAGAGATCATGTGATAGTGACTCAATATAGTGGGGAATTAATTACCTAACATTTGCCACATTCATTGGCATAGCTGAATTTCTCTGTTTTAATTCACACAGATTGTATTATCTAAACACAAAACCCAATGCTTCCTGCCAGAAAGAATACAAGTTGTGCTCAGGTAGCATGGATAAGTTTTAAAATATTTTGTTCAAATGATATCCAAATATAAGTATAAGCTTATTTATGACTTACAGAGTCATGCGTTATAACCTCAGTCTTCCCCTTTTTGCGTCACGCATCTTACTACTTATATTAGTACTTATGACAAAAATGTGGTATAAGCAAAAACATTATGCTCTCAAGTGGCCCAAAGCTGTTGCTTTAGATGGACGTTACAGTCTGGTTTCTTCAGTATGTTTACACATTTATGAAGCGGGATTGATGGAAACTTTTGAATGGTGGTACATAGATGTCATTAATCTTAATGTCATTAATCTTAATACCACTAACCTTGTTTTGCTCAATTAATGTCTTTTCACAGGCATCTCTGCCTGCACCTAAGAGACCTATAAACCACCTGGATCTGCAGGTTCAAAACAGTGGTTTGTGTGTATTTGTGCTCTGCAAATACATTATTGCTTGAGGGAGTGTACTCCATGTGTGTTGCATTTTAGAATTTGTTATTTACTTTTGCATGCATTATTGTGATATTTCAGATATTAAGGAAGAAGACTCATTCAATACTCCAGTCTACTCCATTAAATCTAGTCCTTTAAAATGTTTAAATATAATTCTGCCACAACTACTTTCAATTTCAACTGACTGCTATCATCCTTATTTGCTAAATGTGTTGAACCACAATGACTGATTATTTTGTTTAAACATCTAAGTGGTGAAAGTATAATTCAGACAACAACAGTGTCCAGATTTTTAAACGGTTCGTTCAGTACAAAAACAGGAACAGATAAACCATTCAACTAAATCTAACCACAAACAAAATAATGGACTTTTATATTTACTTCTAACTGTCATATGGTTCAAATTCAGCTTAAATATAAAAATATAAAAAATTGTTTAACAGAGTAAATCTTACCAATGTAAACGTGCTCTGGTGTGACTGTCTGACACTTTCCTGAAAGCAAACTGTGGCGTCAGATAAAAACACTTCTTCTTTTAAACTATGTAACCACATCCTTGGTATGAGAAACCTACTGGTGCCCTTGTCTACATAACCTGCAAGAACATGTTTAGAACAGCAACATGTTTGTCTCAATAAACTGTACATATATATGCTAGATTCATTGGCCAAGTGACGTTGAAATGTTTGGAAATGTCATTTTAAATCAAATCCATGTAAACTGATAAATGTCATAAGATTGCTGGATTTTTGTTGTGATTAGTAATTAGCACAAACACCTACTCCAGCATGTCTTGGTAATGTGACCTCATTTATGATGGACTGATTCAAACAACCATGTGTAAACTATAATGTTTAGTAAAAACTACTGCTACTGTGATGTGGTACTTAACACATTAATTATTAAAATAGAGATGAATGGATTCTGACTGCTATGGGCAATCAGTCTACCATGTATTTGTAAAAATGGCAAGTGAAAATGGAACAGTTGTGTAACTGCAGTGACTAAATGTGTTGCGAATGTTGAACCTAACCAACCTGAAAAAGCACTTCATTACTTGTGTACACATGGGACTATATTAAAAGCAGAGTTTCCAGTTCATTAATAACTCTAACTATTTTCCAATCAGAGCAGCATGAATTCGTCTGGCGTGGATTCCACATGTTGCTTGATGTATAAGTGTCCATTATTTGAACTGAACTTGGGATTTATATCAACAGACGTGTGAAATGCTTAACCAGATACACTACCATAATCATACATGTTGCATGTTTTTACAAAACACCTAACATGGTTTGTACCTACTCATAACATGTACAATTAAACTGAATGAATAATAAATTTGAGAACCTGTAAGAATAATTGGTATAACTTTTCTATGTGTTCAAACCCTTTGCACTCAATTGTACTTAGAATATGCTACTTCTTAAATATCTCCAGCAGTTATGTCACGTTTTCTGTTCATAAAAAGTACAGTAACTTGCCATTGCCCTCAGTTTAGTAAATATGAGTGGATGGTAGATTGTGTGCAGGCCAACTTTATGATAGCATTTTACCCAATAATTGTATCTCTATCATTTAGTATCTCAGACCTTTCCTTCTTAACCTTGAAATGGACACAGAAGCAATGTAACTAATTAATTGTATTTACTCCTGGTTGTCTGTTACTTCAGACTTTGTTGTTGAATTCATAATCACTGAACACATCATGGAAATTTGAGATACAGATATTGTATATATTATGGATGCATTTTACAGACGTATATGTTCAAAAATGTTATATATAACCTGAAAAAAATCTGATTATACAGTATAACAGCTATGCTAACATAGTGGGTTTCCTCCGAGTGCCCCATTTTCCTCCCAGAGTCCAAAGACATGTGGAATAGGTCAACTGGCTACTCTAAATTGCCCATAGGCATGAATGTGGAAGTATGGAAGGCTGTCTGTCTCTGTGTTAGGCTTGTGACAGATTGGTGACCTGATTGGTGATTGGTGCATGGGCATCTCCGCCTTTAAAGCTGAGGGAGAAGTGTCCCGCTCACATTTCATAATTATTCGTTTGGACCCCCCCACATTTAACATAAAATATTAGTTCACCCAGCGCTGTTTCTATT
>JAQMYM010000018.1:9325369-9361427 GCA_030014255.1 Parauchenoglanis ngamensis
CGAATATCAAGAGAAGTATCGCGATATCAGTCTTTATATTACTTAGTACTGGGCTGAAAAGAAAATCAATGGTATGACCCATCCCTAATGTTAAACCTGCTTACTGAGGCGGACAGGTGGTATGAAATGCAGTGGTCAGTGCTTTCCCCATCCGGGCATTTTTCAGGAAATGCGTGGTCATGTGACACTTTCTCAGCCATCTTGTGGATACGCAAAGAGCGACAACTCGCACCCAAACTCATCGCTGTCAGTTAAAAGCAGAGGTAAGACAGCGAGGCTGGTGTACACAGGTTTGCTGTAAAATAAAGTGTAGCTGAGTATTAAGTTGATTCCAGTGGTCTATGGCCCCCCAAATGTAGGGACTGAAATCGTTTAGCCGAGTTCTTGTTACCCCGCATGGTTGCTTCATGGCCCTGAATCCTCGGGCTCAATTGTTGTCGGCTACCGCTTAGGAGTAGAGTGACGCTGGTGTAGCTGGAGTCAGCAAACTTGTAGCTAATGTTATTAGCCGTGTAGCCAGAAACCCCCACGGTAGGCCGCACGGAGGATTGTGGTGTTAAGGATTAACAACATCACTCCGTATCAAGCCATGACTATGTTAACACCTGTTTTATGCAGTACTACTATTTAATATGTGGTATGCCTATTAAGAGCGTATAACGATGACAGACATGTGTTGAAGTTAGCTAATTAGCTAGCTAGCTGGCTAAGTACTTGTGTTCAGCTGGCACAAAAGTCACAACGGCACTGATTTAACTTTAGGCTAACGTACTGTATGACGCGCAAACCAGCTAGTGTCTTTTAATAACATGAGGTCTGATACATTGTTCCCAAAGTGCGTTACGCGTGTATATCTTTGTCTTTTGGTGACATTACAAATAGTAACGCTGGTGAATCAGAACCTGACTTATTAATGCTGGACTTGAACTAGCAGTGCTAGTTAGCTAGCTGTCTAGCACATGCATGTAATGCTAACTAGCATTATTCGTGAAATCATGGTGCTAAGTTTTCTATGTATATTAGTTACATTTTTTGTGGTGATTGATTTTATACGCTCACTGCTGCTAGCCAGAACAAGGGATAAATCGACAGTCATAGAGGATTTTAAAGAGTCGGATATCTTAGCTAGCCACGTTGGTCTTTCGGCTAATTAGCGAACATTACGACTGACATCTGCCAGCCTACACGTCTGTGTGTAGGTGATCTCGTCACTATGATGCGTTCTAGTGGAAATGTAGGCCTAAGTACACGTCATGTCCGTGTGTGGGTTTTAAACTGGCCAAGTTCCTTCATGCAGTTTGCTGACTTGGTCAGTTGCTGATGGTGGAATCCCAAACGGCTAAACATGTAGTGCACTACATAGCGTGTCGAGGCCATCCCTTCATGTCCTGTATATGCACTTGCACAGGGAGTAGGACCTGGCTGTATGCAGTGACCTTAGAAGCTCCGCTAGCTACACTCCTGTCTGCCTCCCTGGGCCGACTGCCAGGTTAAAATAGTCTCACACTTTTTAAAGTGGACACAATGGCAGTGAAATAAACGCTGCCTAGTTATTATTTTTTTAAATAGCTACTGTAGTTGCCCAGTAGAGTAAAGGAACATCACAGGTAGCAATCTGCACAGTGCTGAGCAGTGAGACTTGTGTAGGAAGACACCTGGTAGCCTGAAATTTGACACCTTTGCGGTTATAAGTTGTAGAGGCAGCCTGCACATAGAGAATATATTGACATTTGGCTCATAAATCAATTTAGTTTCAGCTTTTTCATCAACTTAATTTCAGCTATACTGCAAGCATAAGTGCTTGATTCAAGTTTACCGCCTACATCTTAATGTTCTAAAAGCTTTTTTTTCTTCTCCGCATTGTCTTCTTAATGTGGTTTGTTAATGTGAGGTTAATCGTGTGACGTGATTAGCACCATCCAATGTGTTGGTTGTTCATGTTCTTTCTACCCTGAGACGCAAATTTAAAATGTACATTAATGGCTTTTGCTGTTAACAGGGTACATCTAAACTGGTTTCAAATCTTTCAAGGTTTCAGTATTTTTAAGACTGCAAACATAAAGCTGGGTTTATTGTCCTCAAATGGAAAAGGATCGTGTGTGAGGAGCATGATGAACCAGTGAAGTATAGATGAGCCCCAATCAGGAAGCGAACATGGGTGTCTGTGTCCTTTTTTCTAAAAGCCTCGGTTTTCCCTCATACACACTAAAACACAACTCCAGAGTTTTCAAACTAAACCAGGGCAAGTGGTGGTTCCAAAACTCTCCGTTTTAGGTGCAGGAAAACTCTGGAGTAGTATGGACACACGTTGGAAACTTAGCAAAAGTGATGCGTTTTAAAAATAGAATTTGTTAGTGTGGACATAGCATTAATTTAGGCATTCTAGGATATAACATATGGGCATTATGCATCCTAGGTAGTGCAGTCCATGCTGTAGTTCATGCCATGTACGAGCTGCTGTAAAAGACTTTTGTCAGAGATCTAAATGTAAAGTATTTTTCTGTCTAGCAGCTGATAAAGCAGTGTTCCTTGTGCTATCACACGCTGTAGAGACGGTAGCGTAACTACACTAAATGGACCTTTTATGACATGTCACCCACTCATTTTGTTGGGTTCAAATATGTGACATTCTTATATTTTACAATTATTGCATACCTGTAAATAAATTGTCATTGTGCAAAGTACAAGTACAAAACCCATGAAATGCAGTTAGCATCTAACCAGAAGCACAAATAGCAAAGTGTCACATTGAGCGATGTGGTGCAAGATGGAGACAAATGACGTAGGATGGCATCAAGTGCAAAGTGACAAACAGGAAGTGGCATGATATAAGTAATGAGAGTCCCAGGGCATGGGTTAATGTAATCCAATGCAGTACAGCACAATTGATCCTAGGTGCAGATGGAATTGTGTACACACGATCATGAATCCAGTGACATGAGTGCGATCCAAAGACACTACAGTGCAACTGAATGTAAGATGCAAGTAAAACAATGTGCAGAACTGTGCAAACTGTATATAGTTAGATCAAGTACTGGGAGCAGTGGGGGAAGGAGGATAGTGAGGAATTCAGCAGATGGACAGTTTAGGGGAAGAAACTCTTTTAGCCTGTTTGTGCAACAACAGAGGCTTCTGTAACACTTTGCCAGGTGGGAGAAATTTGAATAGTCCATAGTGAGGTTGAGGGATGTCCTTGATTATGCACTCTCCTTAGACAGTGTTTGTGAGGAATGTCCTTGCTGGAGGGTCAATGGGCCCCAATGATGTGTTGGGTGGTTTTCACCACCCACTGGAGGGCATTCTGGTTTGAAGACCTTCACTTATGCAAAGGGATGACTTTATTAAATGCAGGCCTCAGTCCAGTACCCTTTTGCCCTGTGTGTAACCAATGCCACACCACAAATATTTACAAACGCCCCAAGAACCGCATATTGCTTTGTTGCGTAAAACAGCACAGAGGAAGCAAAGAGCCGGAGGTTACTGCATTGTGGTCCTGTAGTTAACATTTTGGATTCTGGAGAAATGGGCAACCATGGAGACCTGAGCAATTTTCATAAATCGTTATTGCCAGGAGAATCCCTGAAAAATAAGCTTCTGGAGTTCCTGGTTAGCAGTATTGTGTACCTACCAACAGTTGTCCAAGGTGGGACAAACCAGCAACAGGGTGTTGGACGCCCAAGGCCACAAAGGATATCCCATCTGGTCAAAATTGACAGAAGGGCTACTGTGGCACGAGTCATAGAAAATTGTAATGATGGGAGGAATGTATCACAACACACAGTGTATCGCGCCCTGTTGCATATCGGGCAGCATAGCTGCGGACAGGTCACGGTACACATGTTTACACCTGTCCAGCATCTAAAGCACCTACCGTGGGTGCATGAATGACTCATCTGGACCTTGGCACAAAAGAAGAAAGTCGTCTGGTCTGATGAGTCCTGTTTTCTTTTACACCATGTGGACGGCTGGGTACATGTGCACCAGTTACTGGGGGAGGTGAGGGCACTGGGATGCCCTATGGCAAGGAGACAAGCCAGTGAAGGGAGTGTGATGTTCTGAGCAATGTTTTGCTGGGAAACCTTGGATCCAGCCGTTCACCTGGAGGACAATATGTCCAAACTGCAGTAGCGCCACTTTGCAATTTACAGTACATGAAGGAACTTTTGCTAATGACTTGGGGCCAGATACCACATTATAGGTCTTGTAGAGTCCTTGCCTCGGCAGATCGGTGCTGCTGTGTGTGTACAGCATATTCGGAGGTTGGTCATAATGTTTTGACTAATCGCTGAATGTATTAACAGAAGGTACATGTGTCCTTACATGTATGGTGGCATTATAACTTTGTTAATTTAGGCTATGCAAAAGTATAAAATATGAACCATGTTTGACAAAAAGGTGTTGAAGTTGTCAGGAAAGTATATCTAATGCTGCTCGTTTTAGTTTCATTTTTGTCTGCTGTCTAATTGTGCTTCTGTCAATTTTATCCTTTAATGTGGACCTATTGAGTAGGCAACACGCAAGCTTCTGTCCTGTTTTACTGGGACAGGAAAGGCGGGATAGCACCTTCTCAGCTATGTCCACCTCTCTTTCTGTATTTACAAATTTATGGGTTCCTGGGACAAGCAGATTACATGTATGGTCTGTTAGTTCTTTATAAATAGTTGCCTGGCAGACAAATAAGTTTAACTGGCTCCTAACAGTCGCCAGAGATTTTTCTTCTCTCAACAACCAAAGAAAACAAAATCTCCCTGCTGACTTTAGCCAAACAAAAGTTTCAATATGTTTGTTTTAAGCATAATCTGCTTCACAGTGGTGCGACCACGATGTTCTGTAGCACATGCTGCTCACTCCAAATAGAGCCACTCTGCCATGTGCATGTCTCAGAGATTGTGCAGTGCTATTATCAACGACTTCTATTATCACATTGAGATTAAATGGTTTTAAAAATATGGTTTGTGCAGTGCTACTTAAAACACTAGCTAAATGGTGCACAGTTTAAATGCCGCTTCAGCATTTTAGGGGCTTTCTGATCAACTTTCAACAGCCGCAGTGTGTAGTAATGTTGAATGTATGCTAATTAATCACCTACGCATTTGTTGAAATCACATTTTTCACTCTAACTTTTGCTGTGAGATTTAGAGTTTCTGCATAGCCTTTCTAGTCTTAGTTTAAGTTCTCATGCAGATGAAGCTGTCTCTGCTCAATGATCGCACCCTTCCTTAATTGGGTGAGTCCTTAAAATAGCTTTGGCTACAGCAGCAGTCTGGGCATTGAGGTCAGTCTATAGAAGGAAATGAACTTTGATGTTTGAGTGAAAAGAGTAGCAGTAATATCTTATGAAAACCTTTCTTTTTTTTATGAAAAGAGAGTTTTAATGAGTTTGAATAGTAGTAGTAGAGACGGTGCATTTCTTTCTAGCGCCACACAGGAAAACCTAAAGTGCCTCCTGCTAGAATCAAGTGGAATCAGTGAATGTGAAGTTTGCAAAATTCATTTCACAGTGACCTGCTTTTTTGTGCACTACTGCTGACATTTAGCATGCATGATTAACATTTTGCTGTATCAGTTAGAGTTGATTTTGGAGCATCGTAATCCCGTCTAGTATTGTAGTACCAGAGTTGCATATCTGTATTTTAGACATAATGTAAAAAAAATGTTTTGTTTAACATGGGTTATCTGGTAATACTTGTCCTGTTTGAATATAGGTCAGAAATTTCCCGTGTTATCTCTTTATTGTTGGGGGGGAATGAGATTCATCAATAAAAAAAAAAACCTGTTATGAAATGCTGAATAGTAGACTTGTGCGATACAACTGTTATCACCCCTATGCAACTTCGTGCATTGCCACAATATCTCTGTAAAAACATCAGCATATGCTATTATAAATCACCGCTCAAAAAAAATTCCAAAAGAGAAGTCTTTGTCTCATTAGTAAAAACGGGAGATGAGCCAATCAATGTGTGAATGTGTAATGACTTGCGCAGGTGTTTTGAACCCTCTGATATTAACAGACACTTCCTGGCAGCCGCAGTCTGTTCCCCCGATGTTGTCAACTCCTGCTGTGCTCTCGATAACTTGGCTAACATTACACATATTTAACATCAATTTACTGTGTTTATTGTCAGAAAAATGAAAGATTTTGACCCAGAAGAATAAATACACCGAAAACAAAGTGTCAGATCTAACACAAACGTGAAAGTCGCAGATATATGGATGTTAGACAACTGATTTATAAACAGATTATATGAAAAGTTTTTTTAAACTATTTACTGCACATTACTGTAGAATCACTTATAAATACACCATTCAGCTGCGTTTTCATGATTGCTACAGTTATTGACTGCATATCTTGTAATTCTAGGCCTTCCTGTGCTCACTAAAATATGGAAATAATATTTCCTCCATTTCTTGTTTTTTTTATACCAACTTTTCTGGCTAATCAAATCCTTTATCACAACATTTTGAAAAGGAAAATCAGCATGGCATAAGCTCACTGTCTAGAAAAATATGCTCTCGCTTAACTGTAATATAAATGCATTAGTTTAAAGGTATTTTAAACATCATCACAATAGCCACTTAGGTGTAATAGTATTTTGTTCTCTGCTTTTTTTTTATTATAAAATTATGTAATTTTATATAAGTATGTAGATTTTTGTACTTTAACCAGTGAAATACAGAGACGTAATTGTTTTGTATATTATTCTGAGTTTGTGTTTTTTTATCTTTAGACTTTCTAGGAAAATGGCAGAAACCCAGACACTTAACTTTGGACCAGAATGGTAAGTGTTGTTGAAATCTTTGATTTTATAAACAAAAGTATTGGTCACGAACTGATGAGCTCATTTTTTCACTCGATGCACCTCTCTCTCACACACACTCAGGCTCCGTGCTTTGTCTGGTGGAGGTGGGAGCAGCAGCGTGGCTTCTCCACCACTCTCGCCTGCATTGCCAAAGTATAAACTTGCAGACTATCGCTATGGGAGAGAAGAGATGCTTGCACTTTATGTAAAGGATAACAAGGTAGGCAGCAGTCCATGGATGGCATTTTAAAGAGTCATGGTGTTAATGTTCCATCTTATTTTACTTACGTCAGTCTGTTACCTTTAAATACAGTTGCGGTCAGAAGTTTACATACACTCATGGGTGTGAATGTCATGGCAGTATATATTTTTTTTGACTGTTCTTTTTCTTTGGATGATTGTACAACATACATCTTTAATAGAAATTTGACCAGAAATCCAACAAATTGAATTGAGAAAACTGGTCAGTGATCAGAACCAGAATTCTGCCCAAAGCTTGTTGATGGCTGCCAAAAGTGTCTGGTCAAGGTGAAACTTGCAAAAGAACATTTTAACTACAATTTAGGGTTTCATTAAAACCCCCAAATTCTTTAAAGTTTTTTTGGTAACGGTACGATCATTAAAGAACTAAAAGAATATCTCAACGTAATCATTGAAAGCCCAGTATTGCCGTGACACGTCCATGATGAGTGTATGGAAACTTCTGACCTCAACTGTATGCCACAGGCAAAAAATAATATTGCGTTGTTACTTGGACATTTAAGTGCTGCTTTAGCAAAGACAATATAAACATGCTACAACAGCCGCCAATATTCTGGAAAGACTAGATTTTGGAACGTGGCTGTAGGGATTTGTGCCCATTCACCTACACGAGCATTAGTGAGGTCAGGCACTGATGTCAGGTGTGAACGTGAGGCTTTCAGTTGGCGTTCCAGTTCATCCCCAAGGTGTTCAGTGGTGTTAATATCAGGGTTCAGTTCATGCCACTTGAGTTCTTCCAAGCCAACACTGGCAGACTGTATCCTGGTTTCATAGACTTTGCTTTGTGCACAGGAGCATTATCATGATGAAAAATGACAATGGGCTCCTTAGTTCCAGTGACGTTCTAGACATTCGTCTGCCTACAGTTTTGTATCAAAGGTTTGGGGAAGGCATCCAAATACTTTTAGTCATACATGATATTCATTGTTCAAGAAAATTCTTGTTCAGGATCACCCCCCTAGTCAAACCCCCCCAGAATGAGGCACAGGCAAAGTCTCTGGTTCATATTTGAATCGTCATATTGGTTTTTGTTGTCTCTGATTTGTTGTTGTTTTTTTTTTTTTGTTTCTCTGAAATCATTGAGCTCAGCCTTACCTATGTTTTGTTGCTGTAGATTCCTGTAGATCTACATGACAAGGAATTTCTGCCTATTTTACAAGAGGAGCCCCTACCCCCACTGGCCCTAGTCTCATTTACAGAGGAAGAACAGGTGAGGGTGGTCTGGTGTTTCAACCAATACTCGACGCTACAAACGACCACATGTGCCGCAACCATCTTGCATGTGTGCAGTTAAAAGGAAGCATAATCTGTGTTTAGGATTATGTTGTTCTCAGAGAAACACCAATATATAATATTAAGTTACAGCACAAGACCAGGATGTTGATCTGACGGCAGAGAGAATATATTGTGTAACACCATGAGAAATGGTGCATGATTCCTAAAAAATCTAGTTTTCCCCTGGCTGGTTATTGTCAGTTCTTTCCAGACAGCTAATTCTTCTACGTTACACAACAGCAATCATTCTGATAAGGGGAGGGATAGACGTGAGGGAGGGATAGACACCTGAACCAAACTGCCACATCTTTTTGAACGACTGAAGCAGCTGAATTGTTTGGAGGAGAGCACTAATTGCCCTTTCTGTGTACAGCAGTTAACATTGCTGTAATTGCTAATGTCATGCCGATCAACAGAATAAAAAGCCACCTACCCAAAAAGCAGGTTCATTTGTGCTCTCCGAGTCCCAGATGTTGGTATTTGTTTCTTCTGATTTGATTCATTATAATGATGAGGCAAAAACAATGATTGTTGAACGATCCCTTTTGAGAGCATAAGAGAGGATATGTGGTATGAGTGAGTAAGGGTACTTTCACTCATGTAGCATTTAGACCGTTTGAATCAGACATTGGTGCATTTCCTCAGTTTGTGCAATTAGTTTAGGCAGGTGAGAATACGGCCGTTACAAGCAACTGGCCTGAGAACATTGGGTTGAGGTTTCATTGCAGTGAAAAATCTGTTTGACCCAAATTTGTCCCACATGCAGAAAGTGAGCCAAATATAGTCTATTTTTTTGGGTTACAGACAGCTTTTTTTTTTTTTCCAATAGATGTGAGCAGCTTAACCGAGCAGTAAGGCATAAACCGAGCTGTAGTGCTCCAGAAATGCAATTGTGTTGTGGACAGCTGGAAGCAATACACATGTTTTAAACTAAATATTTGTATAATTGTGTTAATTATGATATTAATATGTAATGTCAGGTCTGTGTTCACTGTGCTGATTTTAGTGATTTCTATTGCAGGATTTGGGAGTTTTATGAATACATTTTCAGATTTTTTTATGAATACAGTTTCAGATTTCACACCGTTTGGCTTTGGTTTGTTTTAATTATGTGCCGTGTGAAACCAATAAAAAATGGCAAATATGCCAGGCATACTGCTGCAACAGTCATAGAAAAACAGGCAACGCAATACGCAATTTTGTGTTTAGCATGTAAAATTGGAGTAGTTATATATTCAGTGTCACACATGGTAAAATTTGGGTCTTTTGTAGCCCAGGTTAGCCCACACATTCATCTCACCTTGGCCGCACTGTAACAGTTTGTGTGTGTGTGTTCAACAGAGGAATTTCTCCATGTCAGTAAACAGTTCAGCAGTGCTGCGTCTGACCGGACGAGGAGGGGGTGTGGTAGCAGGGGCACCACGGGGTCGAAGTTCTTCACGTGGGCGTGGTGAGTACTCTCAGCCACAGTCATGCTTTCGCTCCCACCTTCCTTCCCAAACGAAAAAAAACAGAGTAAATGAGAAAAACATGAAGCCGTTTATCATCGGTGTAAACCAACAGGTCTGAAATTGAATGCATACAATTTTGTGAGTGTTTGTATTAGGGCTGCAACTACATATTATTTTGATAATCGATTAATCTGTAAGTTACTTTTCCAATTAATTGATCAGCTGGTTGTTTTAAAAATATCACTGCAAAACTATTTATTTATTCTATTTATTTGTAGTATTTGAATCAACACTACTACTACAGAACTCTTTCTTAACTAGGACTAATGAAATAACAGTTCACTAACTGTTATCAGATAATCTGTCACAGCATGAGAATATTAGTGTTCATGTCAACCAAATGAGAAATGCACACTAAGGCAATGTGATGTACATTTTTTCCTCCTTCCACACACCTTCTACATGTCTTTTCTGTGTTCTAAGCCCTGATTTGTTCAAATTTCAAACAGTCAAATTCAAAATCAAGGCAAAATAAATGTCCACTGCCTGTTGTTTGGCCCTGCAACTCCCCGATGCAAATTTCTTTTTGCTTTGCTATGTGTGCCGAAGAGGTGAATCTTTCAGTGTGTGGCATCAACTATGTAGTTTTGCAGTTGATTCTTAAGTCTCAATTCCCAGATTCCTGAATTAGCTAATGGACTCTCTTTGTGCCGGGATAAAGACTTGATGACTTCACACAAGATATATTAAAAATATGTATTGTGTATGCTAAAAAGCTATAACCGTTTATCAAAAAAAAAAATCTTTAACTTTTTAGCTATTTGCTGCCCAAAATTGTATGATGCGAGAGTTTTGAAGTGAGAAAAGTTATTTTGTAGGCATGATTCATTTCAGACCATGTTCATTTCCTGTCATACAAACTGTTCACTTTTTGACCAAAGTAGCACAAAATGCAAAATGATATTTTCTGATAGGGTAGGAAAGTTTGATACATGACCCTAAACGTGTGATATGGCCAGAAAACTGAATAAGGTTGGAGAACTTGATACAAGGCAGTTAGTATAGATGGCTCAAGCAGGGACATTCATACGAATGATATTACTCGCATTAAAACGTGAGTTGTGTCATGAGGCCGGCAGGGTGGTTTACTGTAAAGAGTTTCCGTAATAGAGAAAATAATTTTTTTTCTGTTCTATGCTTTTTCAATCAGCTGTGTTTTTATGAAGTGGCATAGCACACACACCACAGTGTGCTTCATTACACAGTTCATTTAATTGATAATGAAATTCATTTCCAAGTATTTTTTTTACTGATTTGTTTTGATTTTGCTGATTAGTTAGTTCTTGCAGCCCTAGCCCATGCAGTCATTCTCTAGTGCTATAGGATGAGCACTGCCTATGGTCCAGTGTGTTCCTAAGTTTGTGTGTGTTTATGTCTCTCAATTGCAGGTCGAGGAAGGGGGGAAGGAGGGTTTTACCAAAGAAGTTTTGATGATGTGGAGGGTGGCTTTGGTCGTGGAGGGAGAGAGATGCATCGTTCTCAGAGCTGGGAGGAAAGGTAGCCCTCTTATGACAGCAAATCATGTTGATTCATTCCTCATGGGTTTGCAGAACTACTAATCTATGGTCATTATCTAGAAACACGTTGTTACACCTACATCAGAAATTTGGACCACAGCATCTGTATTTGTGTTATCTGTTCCCATTTTGAAAAGGGGGAAATAGTTAAAGCAACACTTTCACTTTTGTAGTTGAAGAAAAGCTGCTAGTGAGTGTGTTTTTAGTGTATGAAAATCAGGCCTCCAAGAAAGGAGGCTTGTGATAACATGGAGCTGTTCAGTATGAAATGCAGACTCCTGCATTTAAAAGAACCTAAATAATTTGTAAAAGAATGATTGGAAATAATAGCTAAATGTTATTACTTGCAGGTTTTAGTTTTCAATCTATGGCCAAAATTATTTAATGTGCTTAATTTTTATTTGTGTTTTTATGTTATAGCAAGTGTTATTCCCCCCCCAGAGAATTCTGTACAAGATCAGACACTGCATCAAAGCGCCTATCCAGCCCTCCCTCCCAATTTTGTCTTGCCACTTCCCACCCGCTTGCTAACAACACCCACTTGCCCTCATCACACGACCGCTAACAGCTGGGAAGGGTAAAGGCATATACATACCCTTAAAGCCAACCTCCACATCATTTTGAACTGCTGTTCATGCTGCGTCACAGGGCAAGGCAGCACATTTGGAAGAAAGTGCTATCTGCATACATGAGCTCATAGACGCCCACCATTGGCTATTGTCACTGTTGTTCTCATCCAAAGATCATGGCCAATTCCGGTCTCTTGACCCACTGCCATGGATGGCTGTGGCATATTCAAACTCGTGATCACATTTACCACTTGGGAGCCCAAGATATTTTAATGTCTCTTTTTTTGCATTTTATGTGCGTTTCCTGTACATTACAAAGTATATGTGGTCATTTTTATGGTGGAGCAACCCAGTTATTTAGTAAGATATTAAATCCTATGTTAAGATGTAGAGCCCAACTGTCTCACAAAATTGTCTGCCATCGTCACGATTATCATCCTTACTTAAGTTTTTCATGATTCAAAAGTTTTTGCTAATCTAGTAAATCCAGAAGACTGGCATGCAGGACAGACCTTCCTCTCGATTTGAAGGCTGCATGTGAGGTTTTTGAGACAGTGCTAGTTTGTTTAATCAGTGGTGACATGGTGCCATACTAAGTGTAACATACATGAGCTCACTGATGCCCAAAATTGGCCTGTGTCACTGTGATTGACAGGAAATATAGAGTGTGTTTATCCCATGTAGACAGCGGGACAATTTTGCCTGTTTGACCTTGGATGGCTGTAGCATCAGTTACTTACTGAGATGTTAAAAGCTATGTTAAGATATTAAGACTTGTATAAATACATCAACAAACAAAAAACAAACTTGTTTTTGAATTCTTTTAAACAAACCCAATCACCCCTGCCCCTCCCCAAACCCCAGCTCCCAAAACAGTCAACAACTGACACAAGTGTTGGTTGCTGGCTTAGAGCACAAATTTGAAGCCACTGGTGCTGGGCCATAAGGACTGGGTTGGAGAAATCTACCTAAAATTATACAGTGATGCCTGAAAGTTTGTTAACCCTTTAGAATTTTTTTCTATTTCTTGGTTAATGTGATTTAAAACAACATCAGATACTCCTAAAAGTAGATAAAGAGAACCCAACTAAAAAAATGAGACAGTAAACAAATTAGACAAGGTATTATACTTGGTCATTTATTTATTGAGGAAAATTATCCAATATTACATATCTGTGAGTGGCAAAAGTATTTAAAACTTTGCTTTTAGATGCTTTTGTGCAGCAATAAAGGCAACTAAATGTTTCTGGTAACTGTCCTTCATGTCAGCTTGGAGAAATTTTAGCCCTTTAAACGTGCAGAACAGCTTCAGTTATCGTATGTTGGTGGGTTTCCACACATGAACTGCTTGCACAACATTTCTACAGGATTAAGGCCAGGAATTTGACGTGACCATTCCAACTGTTGTGTTTTTTTTTTTATTTTTTTTATAAATATATAAACACTTTAACCATTAATGAGTCTCATTTAAAACAAAATATTTTTTCCAGTAAAAATGATTTTGAATTTCCTCTTACTTTCCTACCTTACTGTGGATTAGTGCAGTCCTAACTTTTTAGAGATGATTGTGTCACCTATTCCAGGCTGATTAAAAATCATTTTTGAGGTCCCCAGAAAGCTTTTTTGTTCAGGTCGTGATGCATTTCACAAACACGTGTTGTGAAGATCAGACCTTGATAGATCCCCGTTCTTTATATAAAGCAGGGCGCTCACTCAACCTCATGATTGTCATTCCATTGGTTAAAAGCACTTGACTATAATTTCAAATTAACTGCTAATCCTAGTGCTTCAGATATTTTTGTCACTCTCAGATTGGTAAAATTGGATAATTTTCCTCAATAAACAAATGACTTTTTAATTTGGTTCTCGTTAGGACTTGTGTGAAAATCTGATGTTTTATGTCCTTTATGCTGAAATATAGTAACTTCTAACGGGTTCACAAACATGCAATCACCACTGTCCCTGTTCAATAAAAGGCTTTTACAAACTTGTCATCCTGTTATGACACAATACTGCAGTTGTGTAGGATGTTTCTTGCATTTCAGACACATGATTTGTGAGTGTGAACTTTTAGTCAGATGACACTGGTGGTTTGGACTATAGTCAAGCAAATATGGTAAGGCCGTATTACCCTGACACAGCTGTATGGTCTTTTTCTTTCATTAAGGGGAGACCGAAGATTTGAAAAACCAAGTCGAAAAGATCCAGGTTAGTATCAAATATTTGCTTGGTTTGCCTATTTTCAACCTCTTTGTTTTTAAAATTGGAAATTTGAGTGTCACTTGTATACATGAATTAATTTTTGTTCTTTCATTCACTTAGATGGAGCTCCAGCCCACTTTCAGCTCAACCACTGTAAGCCCTCATGCAGATGTATTTGTGCTATATTTGAGTGCCAGCATTTTCAATTTAATTTAATGTTGCATGTCTGCTTTCCTTGTTTCTTCTTTCCTCTCCTCCAAACCCCACGCGCACACTATCTCATGCGCACAGTGCGGGCGAATTACGAGGATGGTGGTACAGGCCTGGTGCGAAAGCACGATTTCACGCGCTCTGAGAGTGAGAATTGGCGACTGTCGCGTGATGAACAGAATGGTGAGGATGAGGAGGGTGGTGGTTGGCGTCTAGCTGGCTCCCGCCGGGATAACGAGAGATGGTGCCCGGCGAGTCCAGGTGGGAGCCTTCATATCTCCATCCTCCTTTTGTTTAATTACTCTCTAATTTCAACTGTGCTACATCTTATCTGTGCCATGCTGAGGGCTGGCGAATGGCATTTATGGCAATTTACACAGATTATGTTTAAAGGAAAGAATTTTTTTTTTTCTGCAGTGGATTCCTGATTTGTCCTATTTAATCACTGACTGTTGTGTGTGGGTTTTTTTTTTTTTTTTTTTTTGTATTGTCTCTTTTGTCCTTCATTTTGCTTAATTAATTTATACATGCTCTTGTAATGAACCTATAGTACTCAAGGGGATGGTTGTTATGGCACTTATTGAATAATAGAAGTTAACATCCCAGAGGTCCTGTAATTACACACAGTTTTGATCAGAATGTTCATGTAGTTTTAGGAGTGGTGTAAGGGAAGTGTGCAGCAGGTCTATATCATCATGCAGGGATTTATTGGTAGATGGACAGAAGCCACTGGTGTCTGATTTCCCATGACTTCTGTAGCACACAGCTCGTTATGTGTGGTTGCCTTTATATAACATATGCTCATCCTTTTGAATTCACTTTGTCACAATCAGCTAATCATTGCCTGCTCTGAGTCCAGCTTTCAATGTATTTCATTCCTTGAATCTCTGATGTTTTGAAAAATAAGTGTAATTCTGTGAAGGCCATGTTTCTGATGTGCATATATTATAAATTTCTTTTGGAACTGCCTTTATGTTCCCAATCCCAATAGCTCACACTTGCAAAGCAACCCCCCACCCAATCCACAGTTATAATGTTTTTCCAGTTCCCATAAGTTAACTCTCTCTGTCTGTCTTTCTAAAGATGCACCACGCTTGGCTGGGGGATGGCGGGAACAGCCAGATCAGCGGCGGCGCTTGCCCTTGGACTCGCGCGGCGAGGAGGAGCGTGGTGGGGGCTACAGGCGGCCCCGCTCGGCCAGTGGCAGCATGGAGGATGAGCGGGACGTGCTACCTGAGTGGTGTCTAGAGGATGCAGAGGAGGAGACGGGCACTTTTGACTCATCTGGAGCTTTTCTCCCACTCAAGGTGAGCTGAGAAGATGACATCACACAAAGCTGGTGTGCCCTGATCTTTCTGACCTCTGTTGGATCTTGTTCTTAGGTTTCTCAACATATTTCTGTTACAGCAAAAGTTAAATATTGAAATGTTACTTGTTCCTGTTATGGCAACAAACAATAATCAGTGCGGCCAGAAACATGTACAGTATTGTGGTGACATTTTATCATCTCATCACAATTTTCATGCTTATCATTGTTTAATTGCAAACCTTTACTGTCCAGTTCTGTGTAATGCAATCTGGGTGCTGCTATGATAAGAATTAGATATTGGACCAACAAATGACAGGTCATATTCCTCTTAACAGTGTTTAGCAGTATAATGTTTGCTCCATGTTTAGCAGTATGATTTTTGCTCCATGTTGTGTATCCCAAGTGCTTATTGCACGATGTTCTAATAATAGCCTGTTAGATTCTCTTCATATTTTCAAAATCTTTTTTTCTGAGCAATTTCTGACATGTAATGTATAGATTTACTTTTTTGTTTAGCTCTTTTCTTATTTCTTTTTTGCTTTCTAATCAGAAGGCTCCTGCAGAGCCGATTCTGGAGGAGGCAGAACTAGAGTTCCGTCCACTTGAGGAGGGTGAGGAGAGCTGCGAGAAAGACGAGGATGAAGCTGAGCATCCTAAAGAACCTGATGGCAAGCACCAGACTGCCATGCATGAGGGTATGGGGGATATTAAACATTTTGGATTGTCCAGAATTTACAGCAGAATTGCATCTGCCATTGTACAGCCACATGAGTTCACCTTGCAGTGCTTAGCTGAAACAGACGTCTAGAAGCCATTTTTCTCCATCCGAAGGGCAGTTACTGTAAACTATATATATATGCATGCCAGTTTCTACTGTAACTGGCTTGACCATAGTCTCTAATGCGAGTTAGCATTAAGATATGATGTGCTTGTGCATTTCAAATGGATGTCAGACAGCAGTAGAAGTAGTGAGGACGTTAATTTACTCTCAAACAATCTTTAATATTTGTTCATTCTTTTCTATTTATAACATAGCCATAACATCCTTTGATAATCCTACTGAAACTTATTAAAATAGCAGATGATTTTATTGCAAAATTATACCTTGGCCTATATATTATAACTTTTGATCTACTTTTATTTTGCTGTAAACTCCAGCAGGCTACTTCTCTTTGATGACTTTTGATGTAATTGATGCTTTTAATAGTATAAGACCCAGTCTGTTGGGTTGTCTGGGTTATCATACCTCTGTCATCAGTACTTTGTTGGTTAAGTTAAACTGTGTTTGATTCTGTATGTAGATCCTGGCAAATCAGAAGAGGCTTCTCCACCTGCTCCTCCATTACCACCAGCTCCAGAGCCTGCTGTGTCAATACCCCCACCCTCCAGTCAGTCAGAGAGGGTGGAGGAGCCCGAGAGAGCAGCGGCACCTGAAATCAGAGCTTCTGTAGCTCCATTACACTCACTGCCGGTCACCATACCCCACAGCACAAATACACTCAGCACACTAAAAGGTAAAAGCTCGTGATTAGGTCTTACTCATAGAATACATACTTGTCATTTGCTCATTTTTTTTTATTCCTCAGATGATCCTGGCTTATCAGATGAGCCTGTAAAATTTGTACAGGCTCACAATGATCAGCAATTATACACACAACACACATTGCTACCCTTGCTGATGTTTCTACTGTGTCTTTGTTGTCTGTTTAAATGTTTTAGATCTTCCAGCCTCTTCCATACAGGGGTTGCCCACCCAGCAAATCGCATCACATCCCAAGCCAGTTGAGGTGCCAGTGGCAGTACCTGATGCACTCCCTTTCCCAAAGAGCATTGTGCCACCCATCGGCCAACTTGCAGCCATAACCACAGATGCGGATGAGGATGAGGGTCTCAAGCACTTTGAGCAGGTTGGCCAGGAAGCACTGGAGTTTTCTCTTCTTTATGCCTGATGGAACTTTATCTGTACATCAAACAATATATATATATATATTGCAATTTTTTATAGGATTACATCATTCTCTACTATTATATTTGAATAGGATAGGCAAGAGGATCAAATATTTATGCATGTGAATGCACTTCATTCTGTTTGTGGTGTAGAATTTCACAAAACTACTGTGAAATCACTGAAAAATATAATCTTTCTCTTCTGTCTCTTCAAAGATGTTTGATTTTAAGGTAAAGAAAATGTACTTTTACTAGTCTAAAAAGATTGTTTATTAATTGTCACCATGAGGTAGTGGCCTGGCTTATAGCTGTCAGAATAAATCGTCAGAGTCTGTCCAACACAATCATTTACTCCTTCTACACTTATTTCCACAGTTTGTATACTATCTTATTGACGTTTTCAAAAATGAATTCTGATAGTCATGGTCTGTCTTCTCTCCCTTGACAGGAAGCAGAAAAAATGGTGGCATATTTGCATGATGGTGGCGTGGATGACGAGCGTTTAGGGGCTAAGAGTGCAGAGCGGCCCAAAGTCGGCTGCCTGCCGCCATCCCATGAGGCTGCCTTCAAGTGGTACTACAAGGATCCTCAGGGAGAGATTCAAGGTAAAAACTTGCATACTTACCTTTTAAAGCCAGCTGTTCAACAAAGGGGTTCATGGTGTTGTAGAAGTGAGTTTAATGATGGCAAAAACAAAATGTCAAATGCAGAACAGTGCTGAAGATGCATGACAAATTAAAGGGAAAAATGGCAGCCCACTTATTCCCCTAGGAGGGAAGGGTCAATGCAAATCAAAGAAATCCTAACTGGTCATATGATGATGCATTTCTTTTTGGATGAGAGTGGCCTTTTTAGGATGGCAGTGCTCTATCCACAGGGAATAAGGGCCCACTGAATGATTTTCTGAGTATGAAAGTGATGTACATTATATTCTATGGCTTAATTCACCAGATTCAACCTAATTGTTCACCTGTGGGCAATGTTGGAGTGAAGTGTTTCCAACACAGCCATCAGAACACCAGTTTAGGGAATAGGTTTTGGAAGAATGGTGTTCATTCCTCCAGTACAGTTCCAGAGACCTAGAAATACCCACCCAGGAATTTATGCCAAGAAGAATTAAAACTGATCTAGCAGGTTGGGGTGGCCCAACACTGTGCCAAGATACTATTTTTTTCCCTATAATATGTTGACCTCTCTAGATGTTATAAAAACCACATACGGACTACCATAGATCTGTTGTCTTGCTTTTTTGATGGGTTTTTTTCCTTTCTTTTTTTGGCGGCTTGTAGGTCCATTCAGTAACCATGAGATGTCGGAGTGGTTCCAGGCTGGGTATTTCACAATGACCCTGTTGGTGAAGAGGGGCTGTGATGAAGGTTTCCATCCCCTGGGAGAAATCTTTAAGATGTGGGGGAGAGTGCCTTTTGCCCCAGGTCCTCCACTACCGCCTATACTGGTAATGAGAACATCCATTTATACCCAAGACAAGAAATGCAGATAAAACTCTGTGGTCTTAGGACAAGCTAGGGTTTGTTAATGGAATCAGTGGTATAGATTTTGTAATATTATTAATGGAATTAGATGCATCACTGTACTGAAGTACGTACAGGCAATGGCGAATGGTAGCCTTATTACAAGAATGAGAAATAGAATCCTGTGGGACTATCAACATTTTATCAACATTTCAGTATTTTATTATTTAAAAAAGAAGATATACACTTATGTAAATATCCTTTGGATTAATTCTTTATTAGATAATTAGACTACTGTCATCTTCTGGTATGGCAGACACACAGGGACATACATACTGTATGTTCATGAACAGCCACCAGTAGCATTTGCTGTGTGGACTCCATTTCAGAATCAATAATTTCAGCTAGTGTATCACTAAGGCGTGTGTGTGTGTGCGCGTGTGCGTGTGTGTATGTATCCGTGTTTGTGTGTGGGTAAAGGGGGATGCTGATCAGGAAAGGATAAAAAGACAGCAGGAGCTAAATGCTATAAACATCTATCAGATTCAGCAACTGCAGTATCAGTACATTTTCAGGTAAGATGTCATCTCTCTCACTTTTCCCATCCCTCTACATCTCCTATACTATAAACAGCATCATCTTGTTGAAGCTTTTTAAAAGTTTAAAGTGATGGCAGTAGCTCTATATACATCATTTGGAAATAGGTATAAGATACAGCCATTGTGCCATCCTGTGAATTTCAGTACGCAGCCAACTGATCAAACATTTGCTTGCAAGATAGTTTATAGATAGTGATTCATAAACACAGATGACACAATTATATATTAATTAATTATAGACAACACAATTATTCAGCTCCTGTATATCAAAGGCTGTTCAATATCTATTACGTAATTAAATATTCTTGAATAAATAACTTGAACTGTGCAACTCAACCCTTAGTTGCTTTTTTCCCCCCCTCCTCCATGGTTTGTGTTTGTGATTGCAGACATCAACAGTATGCTCAGGCTCTAGCTCAACAAAAAGCCGTGCTCGGTTCAGCTGCACCCCCAACACAGCAGCAACAGCAACTTAACATGTTCCTACAACAAGCCCTCAAGCTCAGGTGAGCCAAATGTGCACACTTCTTAAAAGCAGTATTCAGTAAGTAGAAAGGTTGTCTGATCGTCGCCAGCGGTTCTATAATTTAAACATTTGAAAGAGAAACTGCATGGGAATTTTACCATTGTTTGCTCTCCAAGTCTCGTCCATAGTATTTCCTTTTAACATTTCACAAATTTTCTTTTTGCAGATCTCCAGAACAGCAGCAGGGCCTTTTGCCGCCAGTGACGCGTTCCATGTCCGTTCCAGATTCAGGGTCCATTTGGGATGTACAGAACCCATCAACCCAAGCATCCTGTACTGCAAACATTCAGCCAGCAGCTCCAAGCAGTATGTCATCATTTAAAACTCTAACACACAAACATGAAACACTAATTGCGTCTGTGTATACCTCAGTCTTCTTTCAATAATAGTCTGCTTGTTAATGGATCAGCTGTATACTCGTAGGTGATGAATGCAAATCTAAGGGCATAGTATATTTTGAGTCATTTTATCTTTTGGAACCTGAAAACAATTGTGAAACTCTGTAACAATGATAAAAAAGATTAAACATAAAATCCTTATAATTTTTTTAAAAAGTAGTATTACTTGTAATAAATGACAAATAAATGGTATGAAAGTATTTCTTTTTTTTTTTTTTTAAATTAGACTAGAATAAAAAAAAAATCAACTTTTTGGCATTTAATATAATGATTTGACAGGCTTGCATTTTAAACTAGACATATCTGTGCCGTTTATTACAAAGTAAGGCTTTATTTGCCTTGCAATTTGAATTAAGGTAATTGGTACCTATTATATTTAATTATTTATATTAGAAACATTGCAGCCTTTCATAGTTTTGCAGAGCATGGAACTTTTAATTTACAGCCAATATAAAAGGTTTCTTCTGCCTGTGGGGTTCTTATGTGACTCGACTAATTGTATTACTAAAATATTCTGTTTTGGGTCGGTAAGCACAAGGTTTTGTGAAACGACCTTTTAGAAAGTCATCCCAGACTTGACTTTCTACGGACATGCCAGATCTGAAGGTGTTGTCTGATTTATCACAGTGTCATTGTTTCACTAGCTTATTTCTTATTTTAGCTCATTCCAGTTGAATTGATTTTCTAACTAAGGTTCTAAGGTTCAGTGCACTCAGGGACCCGTTTCATTTGATGAGTCATACTGAAATTTCACAACCTTGTCTTCATCCTGGTTTTGTCTTCCTGTGCTCTCACCACAGATTTGAGAACCTGATTCCACTCATGTCACATGCTTGAATAGATTTTGCAAGCAGGTTGATGTGGGTTGTCTTTCAAAACACTTACACAAATAATGTTTTTATTACAGTCCATAAAGTTTTTACTCCATTCTTTCCCCAGTAGTTTTCATGGTGGTGTTTGTGTTACAAATTTCTGTTAGTCTTGAATCATGAAAACTAAACTGGGAATGTGTGATAACACAGGAAACCCAACTAGTTCAAGTTTCTGCTTCTTCTATTGCACAGGAAGCCAAATTATTAATATATTTTTTTCTTATACTGTACAGTCTTAGTTAAGATTTGGAGGAAGTTTACTGAAATCAGTATTTGCTCATAAAATGATCATTGTCGAACATTGTGGCATTGCTGGAAACGACTGTTTAAAGTATGTAGTTTTCAATATTATTGAAAAACTCGACTAGTTCGATTCTTCATGCTATTGGCAGAGCTCTGTCTGTAAACTTAGATGTTTAACAAAGAGATGTCAGGTCAGTAGCTCTGAGGCTGTAATGTTCCACTATTTGTGGATATTTGTGGATGAATGTGCAATGTGTCTCAAAAGTATATTTATTTGCCCCTAGCATGGGAAGGCACAAGTGTGTGGGATCTGCCAATAGACACCATACCTCAACCATCTATTGAACAGATACAACTGGAGAAGGCTAAAGCTGCTAAGGTATGCCGAACCCTCCTGGTTTTCTGTGTATAACAAGTCTTTTATTTGCTGAAGAAAATAGAGTAGCGTGATCGTAAGACAATGAGTAACTTGTGTTAATTCATATTAGTGAAGAGTTTTCTCATAGCCAGTTTAATAAATGTTACCATGTCTTGGCCTCAGTGATATAGTATATCGAATGAAGCTTGAAATTTGCATCTCAACATAAGAACTCTTGGGTGCTTCTGTTTTTGGTGCTTGTGTAATTGCCATCTGGTCTTCTTAAGCTGGAGATGGAACTCCGAGTCAAACGAGAAGAGGAGGAGCGCAAGCGTCTGGAGGAGGTGCTGCGGGCGCAGCAGGAAGAAGAGCGCAAACGTCTGGAGGAAGAGGAGCTGGCTCGACGGAAGCAGGTCAGGGAAATAACGACTTTACACAAACTTGCAACATCCTTGGTTCTTGAGGCTGCAGGATTATATAGAAGATCAGAGCCAGCTATATATTATTATTATTTTTTTTTTTATTTATTTATTTTTTTTATTTATTTATTTTTTAAAACAGATCTTGCTTTTAATGTTATTGGGTGCAGTATTTTAGGCTTTATTTCATTTCTCACAGCTCCTTTAATTATTTGTAATCATTTAAGCATGTGTGTGTGTGTAGTTTCTGTGACATCTGTGTCTATATTTAGCACCATTCTCCAAACCATAACCACTGGCAAAAATGAAAATGTACACCGATCATGCACCTGTTTATTTTTAATTGTTGTTTTTTTGTTTTTTTTTTAAATCCATGCAAGAAACCACTGCAGCAGGCTGAAAGAAAGATGCGAAAGTGAAACAAATCTGAAATCAGTTTCTGATTACTCTTATCTGATTCTTACTCAGTTGAATTGCCTCCAAATTTCTGTAAGCTGTCTGATTCAGTACAACTGAAAGTTGTGCCATGAACATTATTTTGTTTTTGTTAATCTAGCATAAATTCATCTTTAGGCCATCACAGGGTGGGTCAAATAAGTAAGAGTAGCAAAAACAAATATGAGTATCTTTGTGGCCTCAGGACTGAGATTAGAACCTACATGCAGTTTTCAGTCAGAAGTGTATATCATGAGTTGTGCTAGGTATTATTTATGGCATTATTGCCCATGCTGTCTGTGTGTTAGGAGGAGGCACTAAGAAGGCAACGGGAGCAGGAGGAGTTGCAGCGGCGCCAGAAAGAAGAAGAGGAACGTCTGGCTCGGGAGGAGGAACTCCGCAGGCTAGAGGAGAAGAGGAGAGAAGAGGAAGAGAGGAAGCAAAGGGAAGAATTCCTCCGAAAACAGGTGACATCTCTGACGTTATCTTAGACACAAAGCAGTTCTGGGCAATATGGCCAAAAATGTCTATTGCGGTATTTTTTAAGATGTAGATGGTTTCATGGTATATCCCAGTATTTGTTTATTTATTAATTTTTGCATGACTTGCCCTTTATATGTTTTGTGCCTTATTCTACAGTCAGGATTAAATAGAATAATAATTTTATCATGTATTTGAAAGTTTTTCATTACATGAAATGACAATATATGAAGGATTCAGTAAGCATGAAATAGTTGCAAAATATAAACAGTTTTTTTTATTTGTGAAAACTGCAACATAAAAAGTCCAAGATTTTCTTCCCCAACTTTGCTCGATTGCACGAGCTGCACCCACTACCCAGTATGCCTTTCGGCAGTGTAATTTTGTAGATGTACTCACACTGCGCTAAAAGATCCACACTCTGGAATGCTTGCATCATCATGATGTAACTTTTTGTATTGAAGCGTTCTTGCTTTGCATGATATGCAGTGAAATCACTGCCTTTTATATGAGAGGGCAAGTACGATGCTAAACCGAACAAAACAGACACTGCAAATGCGCAGGAATCAAGCAGAACGATGAGAGCAAAATAAAAATACACTGCGTTTTTAAAATGCGGCACACCGGAGATAAGTGCGCTCAAGTGCTGCGCTTCAAAGACGCGGTGTATTTTCTGTGCTCTCGTCATCTCTGTTTTCACTCCGTTTCACCTCGTAACTGTGCTCTCATATAAAAGAGTGATCTCACTTCATAGTTTTAACATTGTGGATCTGATGAAGACATTATAATGTAAAACTGATATGCCGATATCCAAAATTCACATACCAGTCCAGAAGTCTGACCCGGTGTACCGGGAGAACCAGTATACAGCCCAGCACCAACACACAGTTGACATTTCAGACTTAAACTGTAGTCTCACACTGCCCACAGCTCCCGAAGCATCGGATGTCTTTTGGCTACATGCTTCAGAATTGTGCAGTTGTATGATTGGTTCTCCACACAAACTTTGGAATGCTGCAGTACAATGGTACAAGATATATTAATGAAAAGCACTTCGATGCACTTTTTACAGATGATACAAAGTACAAGAAGAGGTCTATATTTGGTCATCTGTGGATGGCCTCTTTGTGGGTTCTTGGACTCGTGTTAATCCTCTAGCAAATTTTAGATGTCTGGCTGAAAGGTCATTCCATACCAACTCACCCAGGATCTTCCAGTTCATGTGGAATTTCTTGGAAAAAATCCATTCCAATCCATTATTAAGAATGGCAAAAATGATGAAATTTAGCTTTTAAACTTCAAAAAGTTGTAACTTAAAAAATAGAGCTATAGGATTTTGCAAGGTCTCATGATTTTAATGGAAGTTTTTACATGAATCTTTTAATGCGTAAATCCAGGACATGAACTGGGAAAGGTTCTGAAATCTGGGCGAGTTGGCATGGAATGACCCTAAAGCAACTGAATGCATGAAGGAAAAGTTTTGACCACTCCATAATTACCAGTTCCTCCATGTTTGTGTGATTTCCTTCAGAAAGAAGTGATTACAGCCCACCATCTTTCCGTCTTATTTTCTCATGTTTCCAAGATTCAGTAATTTGCAGGGTTAAAGTTTGGAAGTCGGCCCAACATGAAATTACTGGAAATGAATTCGTTTTTAGCAATGCTTGTCCATTCTTGAGTAGTCTAGAATGTTTTCAGGTGGCGGTGGATTTTACATTATAGTGGAGATAATTAGATTTGATTCTTTCAGGAGACAGAGGACAGAGACTTATGAACTATTGTTGTACTAGATCTAGCTTTGCAACAAGGCCACAGGCAATTATTTATTTTTTACGTGTGAAGCTTGTGATTCTTCTGATGGCAGTGGGGAGACAAGCAACCTTTGAAGTGAGATTTTCATAAATTGGAAGGAATGTTTGTTTTTTTTGTCCCTACCTTTTACCATGGGTTGTCCAATGTCCTCTGAAACCTGAAAACTATAACCTATAACAGGAAGTGGAGAGAAGTGGCACTTTCAGTTAATTTTTTTGGTTGTATGCGGGTGTTTCAGGAAGAGGAACGCAGGAAACAGGAGGAACTGGAGGCTCAGAGGAGGCGAGAGGAGGAGGCAGCAGCATTGGCTCGACAACAGCAAGAAGAGCAGAAGAGGAGGGAGCAGGAGCTTCAGAGGCAGCAGGAGCTCCAACGCCAGCAGGACCTTCAGAGGCAGCAGGAACTCCAAAGGCAGAAGGAGCTTTTAAGGCAGCAGGAATTGCAGAGGCAGCAAGAGGCTCAGAGGCAACAAGAAGCTCAGAGGCAGCAGGAGCTACAGAGACAGAGACAGCAGCAGCAGGAGGCCCTACGCCGACTCCAGCAGCAGCAGCAGCAGCAACAGCTCGCTCAGATGAAGGTGATAAAGGCTGGGATGTAGTGCCCTGCTACAACTTGTGGCAGTGTTGCATATTGACCTTTTTTCCCCAAAGTGATTTTGGTTTGTTTTTCTTGTAATGAGTACTATTAAGGACATTATCAAGGGGGTATATTTTATTTGTTAGTCAGAGACTTGCGGGAAGCGTCTCTCTCTAACCTGCCTCCATAACCTGCAAATCCAAGTCATCCCATATTTTGCACAGTGCACCCTTTTTTAAATGCGGGTTGAACTTGAGCTACACCAGATTTTGACCTGCGTACCCATCACTCTCACTCTGACTTAGTATTATTTATTTAATAAACCAAAGTTAGCAAATGTTAGTCCTGTTGGCCAAAACCAGCCCCAAAAGGGTCCGTCTTAGACATGCTTGCGGTAGTTTCTCATCATTGAGCCCACTTCCGCCTCTGCCCATGTTCCTGTGCAGCCACACGTTGAAAACCTTTAGGGATGGTCTTGACTGCAGTGTGAAAATCCCTTTAAATAGGTGCACATCACAAGCAGGACTGGTACAATCAGTTTTCATCACCTCACAGCTCTTGGTCATGTAATAAGAAAGCTTAAAAATAACTACCACCAGGGTGATTCGGCCAGAGAAAAGGTTTGACTGCTTTCTGTTTCCTTTGCGGTCAGCATTTTCTCCATTTTCATTTCTATATTTTAATATATATTATTAATTTAGGACAAATTATTCATTTTCCATTTAAGGTTAGATAAGTGCTGAAATTAATAAGTTTATTTCTTCATGTGCTTTTTTTCTGTGTGCTCTTGGCCCTAGTCAGGAGCACTAGTGTTCTTGGTAATGCTAGCTCACCCTAGAACTCTGCTAGGGTTATTACCAGATCCTGGCAAAAGTAGATTACATTGTAGATTACAAGGTTTTTAAATAATAATTCAGATCGTGCTCTAAAATCTGTTCTGATGTTTTTAAGAGCACTTCTGGATTGTAACTGCTTTGAAGAACTCCTAGTACATTGACAGCTACTAGGGGGAAAAAAGGCGATTTGACTTCAGTTTTGGTTAGATGATCTATCCCAGTTAAATCCATACATACGTCATGATAGTCCATTTATCAGAAATAATTAATCCTTTTTTTTTTTTCTTTGCAGCTCCCTTCTTCTTCTAAGTGGGGACAACAGTCTGCCTCGGCATCTTCCCTCACACAGACACAGAACACACTGTCACTCAGTGAGATCCAGAAACTAGAAGAGGAGAGAGAACGACTAGCTATAGAGGAGGTATGACATGCATCTTGCAAGTTCTCTTGTTAGTCAGTGCATCACCTCCACTGCTCCCTATGTCAACATGAACGTTGTCCTGTAGCAGCGACGCCAGCAGCAAGAGCTCCAGAGACAGCAACAGCAGCAACAACAGCAACCTCAGACTAAGCTTTCAGGCTGGGGCAGTGTGGCCAAGCAGCCTGCAGCCACTAAATCCCTTCTGGAGATTCAACAGGAGGAGGCTCAGCAGATGAAGCAGAGGAAAGATCAGCAGCAGGCTACAGTTATGCAGCAAAATCGCACACAGAACAGAGTTGTGAGTAGTGGAAAACTGAACTTTTTTGCTATTCACATATACAGGCCTTTGAAAGTATTGGAACAGCAAGGCCAATTATTTAGTTTTTGCTATACACTGAAGATATTTTTGTTTTGGCTTTGATCAGTTTAACGTTTCTAGCTCTAAATATCAGGAATTGCAAGCTGAAATTCTGACCCATCATCTTTTGTTCATTATTTCATTACAAATGTCTTCAGTTTATAGCAAAAACGAAAGAGTCGGCCTTTCTGTTCCAATACTTTCAGATTGTAAATAAAAGATGCTTAATTAAAAATCTCTGTGTGCCTCATACATAACGCAATAGGTTCTCACATGTTCTGTGTACTGGGTTTATGTTTGTTAAGCTAAATGCATGTGCCCATGTACATAGGCTTTGACCTCTTCAGTATGGGGTTCAGTGAGTAATACCAGTCACTGGGGTTCAGACAACAGCAGCAGCAGCATCTGGGGTGACACTCAGAACTCTAACCTAGGTTTCTGGGATGATGCTGTGAAGGAAACTACTCCACCTCCAACCACACGAAAGAACAACCCACAGAAAAACAAGGGAAACGTTAACCTCAGGTAAAGACTGCAGCTGTGTAGTGCAGATAAACAGGCTTTCGGGTCATTCCATGCCAAATCAACCAATGGCCGACGCCCTTTGGTCTCAGATTGTCTTCAGTTTGCTACTAAATATTCCGTTATGCACCAAATGAACAAATCTGAAGTTTGAACCCTCTCTGTCAAATAGTTTCTGCTTTACGGCCATTTGCCGAGAACAGAATAGTTTTGCACTGGGTGTTATATGACAGAGGTCAAATTTGAATATTCAAATTTGGACACACAACCTTATTATTCAAGGTTATTCAAGCTTGGAAGGAAGTAGCAGAGATTGCTGGTGCCTCTGCGGAGTGTGTGGAGCATCTTAAATCTTTGGTCATGTGGAATTTTCTAGCGAACAGGATTCATTATTCATGATGACATCTGCATAGACAAATCACTTTGACATTAAGTAGTTTGTGAGTTGTTGCTTGGTGGATATTGCTAAACTGGAAAATATTCAGGTGAAGCCAGCGAGTGAGTGAATCACTTGCATGTGAATGCTTTCTTCACTCCAAACATCAAGAAGGTATTTCACAATATTTCTTTCCCTGCTTTGTGAAACCTAAAGCCATAAGCAGTACAAAAGCAATACAAGTTGTACAGGTGTAGCATCTGTATCTCGTGTGGCCTTCAAACAAGTTCATTTCCATCATTTTTACGGCTCATTTGTGAGCAACATTAAATACAGATATGGACAGAGCCACCTTAGAGTTAGGAAGTTAGCAAGTTTTAGCAAAGATTTAGCAAGGAATCCAAGTTAGTAAGGAATTTTAAACCTCTATATGATGACAGTTGTAAGAGGTACATTATTATGACCTTCTCCACCATTGCCATGTTGCTGTTGCAGAAACTTTTGACTCTGAGTTTCCCTCTAGTGGATGTATTGCTTAACATCCTTGCTAATGTAAAGATGTTGGCAGTGATGGATACGTCCTTTGAAATAGACATTTATTTTTATACATAAAGGGAGCATAAATGAGCCTTTAGCAGACTAGAGATGCTTAATTTCCTGCTATGATGTTTCCTGTATCCAAGCAATATTAATTAACTAAGTAGCCATCTTTATTATAAATGTACTGAATAATGAGCAAAAGCACAGATTTTGGTGTTAAGTATTAACCTAAATGTATGAAGTAGCTAAAATTCTTTCTTCTGGTTTGTGTTGCAGTAACAGTGGGAAGTCCAGTAAGAAGGTAGAGGAGGAGGAGAAACTGTTAAAGCTGTTTCAGGGAGCCAATAAAACTCAGGATGGCTTTATGCAGTGGTGTGAGCAGATGCTACATACGCTTAACACTGCCAACAACCTTGATGGTGAGGTACTTGCACCCACCTGCATGAACACACAAAGCTGGGGTTCAGTCATTCGGGGGACAACAGCTCAAGTTCCGAAACATGTGGACAGCATTTGTTTCCCACCTGTATTCTGTGAAGACCTGCTATTCTGCCTCTGTTAAACAAGACTAAAAAAGCTGCACAAGTCATTGTTTTCTCCGCTAAAGTTACGCAGGGCCTGCATGAGTTCGGTGAGAAAACACTGTAGCTGAAAGAAAGCATGTGCTGTTCTTGCGCACCTCCTTTATTATCTCCATGCACTGAGTCGCCGTTCTCCATCTCTCCCCACGCAGCCCCGTGTTTATAAAATTCATGCACACTAGAGCACCCGCTCAAACTATTTCGTGTACACACACAAAGCCAACGCACAGAAAGCCTTGTTTGGTACAGGTTTGTTGTGAACAGCATGTGCGCAGCGAGCCAAATAACCCTGGTCCAACTCTGTTCACCGGTGTTATAAGGGTGTATCTGATGTGTATAGGTGATCCGAACTGCTTGTGGGAGCATTTGAACCCTTAAGACCAGTTCAGTTGACCAGTGTGATCACTAACCACACCCAAGCTCTGAACTCCAGTGCCGTCACCTGCACTTTTCAATTTAGTGGAAAATGTTATAGTTACTAATGGGTCTTGGCGGTGACTTTTTTGATTAACGTCGATTGTAGTCAGTGAGCAAAGCTGCAAATTCCTCCTGCAATGTCAGCTTCTTCCGTAAAAATCTTCTTAGGGTGCGTGTCCACAAAAAAACAAAAAGAAAAGAAAAGAAAAGCCCTGACAGGATGCTAGGAAGCAGTTTGGATGCGTGTCCATACAGCATATTCTTTTGGCACAAAAAGCATTGACTTCATCAGAGCGCTTCATGAAAAACGTTGCGTGTTGGTTTTGGTTCTGTCACATCATCTTGAAAACATATTGCCAGTAACTGCCGTGTGATCACAGCTTCATGCAGCGGCAACCATACACTCCTTGGGATCAATTGAAAAAAGATGCTATGTGGACACGCACTCTTATGCGTGTAGCAGGATTTACAGAAAATTACTGCGTTTCATAATTGATCAGTCTCTGTGACATAAGAGAGGGCCATGTGTGTCTGTGCCCAAAATAATCCTTAATGTAAAAACCATAGGAAAATCTTGGGTACAGATAGTATAGCTAAACTTAAACAAAAGAAGAAAAGAAAAACATGAAAGTGTTTCATGGCAGTAATTTTACGTCTTATCAATGATGCAAAAATATTTTACAGATTAGTTGATCATTGCAATTTCCTGTAACAGTACTTTTAATCACCTGGTTGCCCTTTGCCATCTACAAATTACTTAACCTGGAAATTCTCAAAGTCCAGTGTCCTCAAAGTCCTGCTTATGATTTTGTTTCTCTCCCTTTTTTCCTCTCTCCTTTTCTGCAGTCCCGACATTTGCGTCATTCTTGAAGGAGGTGGACTCTCCATACGAGGTACATGATTATGTACGAGCATATCTGGGCGATACGCCCCAGGCCAAGGACTTTGCCAAGCAGTTCCTGGAGCGGCGTGCCAAACAAAACATCAACCAGCAAAAACCTGCGCAGAGTCAGCAGTCGAAAAATCAGCAGGTTTGTGCAAATGTCTCAAGATTAGCATTGTTTGAGGAGTTCAGTAAATGTGGTTGATGTTCAAGATGGACTTTAAGATGGAAAAAAAGAAAAGAAAAAAAAAAGTCACCTTTCTGGCTTACACTATCAGACAAAAGGTTTGCAGATACCTGACTATCCCACCCATACGTGGGTCTTCCCCAAACTTTTGGAAGCATATAGTTGTGTAGGATCTCTCTGTATGCTGTAGCATTATGATTTCCTTTCATTTGAACTAAGAGGCCTAAACCTGTTCCAGCATGACCATGCCCCTAAACACAAATCAAGGCCCATAAAGACTTCAGTGCCTGACCTCACTAATGAATAAGCACAAATCTGGACAGCCGCATTCCAAAATCTAGTGGAAAGCCTTCACAGGAGAGAGGAGATGAAAAAAAATCAGCAAAGTGAGATCTCTGTGGAATGGGATGTTCAAAAAGCACAGATGCATGTGATGGTCAGGTGCCCACAAACATTTGGCCATATAGTGTTTTTCTGTTGCTTCTTTGTAATAGCAATCATGTTTTCACTGACCAATATGTGCTATGATTTATAGCATTTAAGAATTTAAAACTGTACTGTAATTACCTAATGTGGGACAACATGGTTCTCAGGATTCTGTTCAGTGTGGCGTTAACTGTGTGTGTTTAATGGTTTGGTCAGGACTCGGTGTGGGGGGTAAACCAAACCCTTTCTCAGCCAGTTTTCCAGTCCAACCACTCCACAAAGCAACAGCAACCACGCTTTGAGACGGTCACCTCTGGAAAGAAGAAGAAGAAACAGAAAATGGTACGGGCAGATCCCAGTCTCTTAGGTGAGTCAAAGAATGTCTTCATGCCATGTGTTGGTGAAATAGGATTACAATGTTTGCTTAAAATTGGTGAAAAAAATGCAAGGCTGCATTACTGCTCTCTTATGCACATTTTGCATTATGCACACAGGCTTTTCAGTCAACGCGTCATCTGAGCGATTAAACATGGGTGAGATTGAGACTGTGGAGGACTTTTGAGACCTGCTGACAAACTCCTCCTACCTACTGACTTTGTCCGTTCACAACAGCTGCCATTTTACCCTATTACACTTTTTTTTTTCTTTTTTTTTTTTTTCCTTTTTAAATAAACCTTCCTTCGCTCCCACTGTCAATTCTTGCACACTGACTCCAACCAGGAAATGGAGACATGGATGTCTCCTTACTCTAGAGGAAAATACGAAAGCATCTTGCTCGAATTGACTCTGAAAAGAACCAAAATTCACACGATGCCCAAATAGATGATCAGGAAAATGTCACTGTTTGAGAGCAATAGGAAGCTTGTTCAAGCCTCATGTGAGATTTCATTATTCTGTCTGGATGCCTTCATGAAGAAGGATTCATCCACATCCCCAAATCACTAGTCATTTAGTTATTTTATGCATTCATTAAAGCAGTTATGATAAATTTAGACAAAATAGTCTATATACCCATCTTGTTGTTATTTATTAATTTTGCCTCCTTTGTTTTCCTCCCTCTCTTCTTCTACGCCATGTGTTGGCAGAAGATGACAAAGTAGGACCTAAGGGCATATAATCACTGCCGTCCTGTTTTAAGGACGTGTTTGAAAGTTCCAAGTAGTTATCCATATCTTGTAAAATAATAGGCTGTTTAAAAAATAAACTTTCAATTCTGCATCTGTAATATAATATATGGAAACAGTGAAAAAACGGAGTCATACTTTTTTTATTGCAAAATGGAAAAATAATAAAAGACAGTCTCTTGTGTGGGCTGATTCTACATCATCTTGTCTCCCTATGGACACTTCTGTATTTGAAAAGAGATGGTCAGGATGTTCGTTTCTCTGTATGGGCATGGGAACCAAACTTGATTTGTCGATGTGTTGTCACTGAAGTCATGAATGTATATGCACTTACATGCCACTAATGCACAACTGACCAAAATGCTTTAACATGCAGCAGTCATATTTTCTATTCATTCAAATTCAGAATAGGGTAATCCTTCAAAAACTGCCCTAGACCAGCGGTTCTCAAAGTGGGTTCCAAGGTCTATTTTTCTTCTTCAGAATTTTGTTACAGTGGTAACAATATCATGACCAACAAACATCAATGTGATTATTATTGAGTTCTTAGTTATTGGCCTGTTTCACTGGTCAGGTGATTTGTATGGGTTTAATCCGTGCCTCACTACATCAAGAACAAGCAGGCCTGTAGATAACCTCAACTTGGACTTTAGGTGGAAAGTTCAGGAACAAAACGTCCAATGACATTAATGAATAGCTAATATGCAAATTATTTTTAGAGTTATGTATTTGAATAGTATGATTAAATATGGATTTAATGGAATTTATTTTGCAGTTAAAGGGGTCCCTGTGTGCAAAATGTTTGAGAACTTCCATCCTAGATGGCTTGGTAGAAATGAGAAGTCTGATGAAATTATTAGGCATTTAATGACCATTTAAAAATGCAGTAAATAAAGGAAATGTTTGTTCCTCTGTACATTTACATAATATAGGATCACTATAAATCCACCTATGTAGATGATCCTGCAATATTTTATAGTGTAAAAGTTGTTATTATTATTATAATATAATTTGATGTGTAGTTTGTTTGGGAAGGTCTTGACTAAAATGACACTACAACATGGCTGGACTTAGGATATGGGATTAAGAGTACGTTTCCTTACAGGATGGATCTGTGCCACACATTTATCAATAGATATGATTCAAAACCTGAATTTTATTAAGGGTGCAAGATCATTATTAACAGGAATGCTAATGATTCTCGGCAAACTGAAATCAAACTCTGATTGCTATATATTCACTGTTTGATGTTTATTAAGAAGCTGCAAAATTTGTGAGTGAAATATCTTCAATATCTAGTGTCACCACTTGATTAAGACAAATTGGATTTTACGCTTGTCAGTATGTGCATGAAATGAGTCTGTAGGTGGAGATGCTGACAATGTTGACTCTGTCCGGCAAGCAGACCCCTCCTTTTTCCACATTTTCACCTTACTGCTCCTCCACCCTTCTCACACTACCTCTTCTACATCGAGCCCTTGGTCTGGAGTTAGTGGTGAGACGTCTGGTGAACAGCGTAGACAACATGGCCTTTTACAGGAGCTTCAGCACAGAGTCCAGATTTTTGTTCCTCGCAGTTTTTGCCCTCTGTGTGGCTTTTGTACGTACAGGTAAGGATGTCCTTTCTTTTCATATTTGTAATAAGTCTAGAATCCTTTTCCTCACTGGTACTAATTAGATATTACTTGAGTCATGCAGATTGAGCATAATGTTAACAGGAATTAATGCAAAGTGTTGATGGACTGTTGTGTCTTACAGTAAGTTGTTATCCAGTTATTTGTGTAAATTACGTAGGATTCTAGTGAGGTCATTTCTTTTAATTTCTCATTAATATTAACTGCGGATGTTTCACTGAATCCTTGTGAGAACTGAGCATGTGGCATTTTCTGTAGTTTCATTTTGAGAGGCCTTTACTGTAAGAAAATACTGTTTCTTTTATGACTGGTGCTGATTCATTACAATTTTGATAAGCAGCATGAGAAAATTTTAAAGCTTCAGGAATTTTCTTGTGAGATTTTCTTCATTTTAAAGTGGAAGTCTAAGCATTAATAAAGAAGAAATAAATAAATAAATAAAAAAGAACTTTGCAAAATAAGTTTTGTTTTTTATAGGCAGGCCCTTGCATGCAAAAACGTTTGTAAATTGACTTTATGGCCTATATTATTTTGCATATTTTTGCCATTACACAAAGTAAATTGGCAGTTTCTTTCACACCTCAGTGCTTTTACATTGGACAAAGAATGGGTTTGTGAGACACTCTGGAAAAGCAACCCCTCAGTCCTGATGCCCCAAGAAGAGTACACTGGTTAAGTACACAAGTAGACAGTGTGACATGAGTGTTAAGTTGTGGAAAATTCCCGAAGGCAGTGTAAAATAAATAAATAAAACCAGTGATTTGACTCTAAAAAGCATTACATTTGCACTGTATTGTGGAAGGTGTATGGTTTTAACAGACATTGCCACAAACAGAAAAAATGATGCATCTTTAATTTCTAGGAACTTCAGCAGTCCTTTGTAGGCAGAGTTGCCTGATTGGGTTTGAACTGTTATGTCATCTTTTTTTTTACTAAATTAAATACATTGACAGGTTGACCTGTAAAACTGATACCGTTTTATACCGCTTCTAATAGTGATATAATTACTTGTATGCATAAATGGAATTCAGTCTCTCATAACAGGTTTATATAATTGGTTCTTTTTATGAAAACATTATTCAACAACTAACAGCAACAAATTACACTTTTCTTTTCTACACTTTTCAATCACATCATTTTTGTAGCCTATGAATTTGTTTATATAACATTACAGAACACTTTCTGGCCAACAGTAGGTGAGGTTTTGGTTCTTGATGTTACCAGTGATTTGGATTTTATGATAAGGTTTTCTAGGTTCATCCCCTGCTTAGCTCTTCTCTGATTTAACAGTTGCTTTCCTCAGTTCACTTTTGCATTTATGGTTTGTAAAAAGGATCATACTGTTGACATTTTTGGCTGCTTATTTTATATTGTAACCTTTTGTTAGCTCTGAATTACAAATCCAGCAAAGCACAGCTGACCATGAAACAACCATGTACTCCTTACCATGACATGTGTATAAATGGCTGAGTTACATGAATCCTAAAAGTGCATTCATTCACAACAAATCATTCATTAAACAATAAATGTATTAGTCATCATATACAGTATGTCTATAATTGGAACCTGTTGTGACAGACCCCAGTACTGTGTATTAGATACTGGCCTATCTAGTCTGTGATGAAAACACTTTTCATTCCTGCACGAACTGCCTGAAGTTCACGCTACATTACAGCAAGCCATATCCTGGAAACCTGCACTGTTTCCACACACCTCCTGCATGACCAGACCTCTCCACTAATAAAAAGAGGAAAATAGTTCCTGTTTGTTGTCTGGCTATGTTTACAGATGCCAAACCTATTTCTTTGCTCTTTGATGAGATGTGGACACACACTACCAGTCAAAAGTTTGGGGTCACCTACTCTTTGTCATAGGTATTTCTTTATTTATTTTGCTTTCTACATTGTAAAACATTACTGAATACATCAAAACTATGAAGCAACACGTATGGCATATACTGAA
>JAQMYM010000018.1:9369709-9400249 GCA_030014255.1 Parauchenoglanis ngamensis
GTTTCACTGTACACTGTACCACATGTATACGGTGAAATGACAATAAAAGCCACTTGAACTTGAACTTGAACTTGAACTTCCACTCCTGATTCAGAGGCGTCCACCTTTACTATGAATGGCACACAATGTGTGCTCTGTTGTGCTTTATGTATAATGAAAAACAAACAAGAAATATGAATTTAAGAAAAAAAAATCACTTTTCGCGATTTTAGGGGCTCCGTATCACCCTGTAATTCTCGACACGATACAGCCATTCATCCAACATCGAGACAGAAGCGGATATAATGTAGACAAATACCCAAAATATATATACGAGTCCTGAAACTAACAAACGTGTTGTAAAGATTAATTTTAGTATATTTCCTTCAAGGTGGCTCGTTGGTCTAGGGGTATGATTCTCGCTTAGGGTGCGAGAGGTCCCGGGTTCAAATCCCGGACGAGCCCTGCTTTTCTTACCCGCTGAAAAAAATACAGATGCACACACACAACACACACATATATAAGAAATAACATAATGATAAAACATAAATTTTTCTGTAAATAAAATAGACATCTGAACATCATTTGAAACTTAATTCATATTCAAGCTGGAATTAAGTTCCACATACAGCTCATTCTCAACCGTGATAGCCCAGACGCTGTGAAAATCTTGTTTGCAGGTTTTCAGATAATGAAAATAATGAAATATGAAGGAATGAATATGATGAGACAGCGGAGCCTGAAACCAAATCCTTGCCACAAGTCCTGCGTCATGATATTAAAACCGACGAAATGGGCGTGTTAGTAGCTAATATATCCAGGAACTCATTATGCGTTCGAGAATCAGAGAGTTACGTCTACAGTGCAAGTGGTGTCTAGTCCATTGAACTGGGCTCAGTAAGTGTAGTGAGAAGTGAAAGAGGGATTAGTACGGCTGTTTTTGTTTTAGTTCCAAATGCTTTCTATGAATCCAGTTGCCATGTTGTGCACGTCTTTGAGCTGTATGCATCGACTGTATGCATCGCATTTAGCTCTGGAGGGTAAACAGTTCAGCTGTAGCTCCCCTCCAGTATTGTTTTGATGCGCTGTCGGTGTTCTGATGATTTCTGCTAGCTTGGCCAAAAATGCTACCGTAGCGCGAATAAACGCTGCTGATAGCGGAGAATAAACTCAACTTTAGCCGCAGCCCTTAACCATACCCTACCCTCAACCCTAACAGTTAAAGCTTAAAATTAACCCTAAAACCGTAACTTTCAACTGAACATGCCTCCGCTAAGGATCATATCTCAATAGACAGCACAAAATCGCCAGAACGCCGTGCTGGCTGATGACGACACGCTCAGTGCAAAGCGCATGCGTATAAACAGCCGCATGAGTTCCGATCTGAGTGTTCTCATTTAGGTCGCATGGCCGTACAGCGGATACGTATCGAATTCAGGGCCACGTATGAAAGTGACTCATAATCTGATTTGAAAAGATCAGATATGTGTCATGTTAAGGCAAAAATACATATTTGAATCACTTCAGCATTGCAGTGTGAATCTAGCCTTACGCTTCCGTTGATCGTTAAGCCAAAACGAAATACTGACCCCGACGTGATTTGAACACGCAACCTTCTGATCTGGAGTCAGACGCGCTACCGTTGCGCCACGAGGTCCACAAACACTGCTGCCTTCGTCTTCCTAAATATCCGTATGATTCACAACGACTAGTAACACAAATTAAACTTTTGGGCATTTATAAAATACTTATACTTTTTATCAAGACCAAAAAAAACTTGACTGGCTTCATCCTTCGTATCTGGTACATTTCAGATTGTGACTTGTAAATACTGTTGAAGATTTATTATTTATTGTTGCTCCGTCCAAAACTATAATCTTTGCAGAACTATCTGCATTATATTATCAACAATGAAATGTGTAATAACAATGCATAAACTCACAGTCGCCTTAGTGTTTGGGTTGGGTTTAAACCAAAAGAAATTTTTTTTTAGAAATATGTGAACACAAGTCTTACCCTTTTCAGCAGAAATGAGAAGGGACTTCATGATGTGCGAAACAAGTCAGTTGATGACAACATTGATGCCAGATCCATTTCTGGCACGTTTGCACTGTATATGTGAGGTTTCATTCCCTCTTCTCCAGTAAGCATTTTATCCTGGTCAGATTCGAAGTACAAGTTCGAAATACATACATTGTATAACAAAATTAAAATATATAAACATAATACATATAATTATAAAACATAATAGAAAAATTAAGCCACGTGGCCGGTTAGCTCAGTTGGTTAGAGCGTGGTGCTAATAACGCCAAGGTCGCGGGTTCGATCCCCGTACGGGCCAAAAATTTTCACGTTGTTCTCTGAACGTTTTACGAATGACAATACCTCAGACAACTGGTGTAAATAAACTCATAAAGATACTATTTCTTGACCTGAATAATTCTAGATCCCATTTGCAAAGATTTTCAGCATCTACAGCCAACTTGTCTTTTGTCTTCACAATTTCAACCACTTCAGCCAGAGAACATACTCCTTGAATTTCTCCACATTTAGTCATGTTACAACCACAAACTTAAATGAATTTTACTGGGATTTTACGTGATAGACCAACACAAAGTAGCGCATAATTGTAAAGGGGAAAGAAAATGATAAACGGTTTTCAACATTTTTTACAAATAAAAATCTGAAAAGTGTGGCGTGCATTTGTATTCACCCCCTGTACTCTGATACCCCTAAATAAAGAATCATGAAGACCAAGGAACAAACCAGACAGGTCTGGGTCTAACACTGCATATCACCCTGAACACACCATCCCCACCGTGAAACATGGTGGCGGCAGCATCATGCTGTCGGGATGCTTTTCTTCAGCGGGGACAGGAAAGCTGGCCAGAGTTGATGGGAAGTTGTAGTTGTAACATGACTAAATGTGGAAAAGTTCAAGGGGTATGAATATTTTTCAAGGCGCTGTATATCAGTACAAAAGGATGCAGCCTTTAGAACAGTCACAAACCTTTATTTTTTTTTTTTATACACACTTCCATTACAAAAATCCAAATAAATAAAAGTAGAAGAGACCTGCTATACAGCAATTTCATTCACATCAACAAGAATCAGACCCCAAGAATCTTCAATACCAAAAAAACCAACCAACCAAAAAAAAACCCCAAACAAGCCCAAATGCCTAAATACATTAAACATATTACATGTTTACATTTGCCAATGGAAAAGAGTTTTGTTCATGAAGAAAAAGCAAAGTATATTTACAATGTTAACCATAAAATGAGTGTATATCAAAAGTGTAGTTTCTGGATCAAGACATAACCTAGAGTATATTTACATGCTTTTGCACAGGCTAACACAATTATAACCTTTCTAAAAAAACAAACAAAAAAAAACAAATAAATAAAAGGAGATGGAAAGCGGACGTGATTTAAACATCTCAGCTTGCGTTGTAAATAGAAACCAGATTTTCTCTTCAACCACACCTAACCAGATCCATGGGTTTAAAAATGAGCATTAGCTTTTTGGATTAAGTCTGCAGCTGAATCAGAGAAAAATCACCTAAATGGTCAAAGGTGTTTGATGATTTAATTGCTTGTCCAAAGGAAACCTATATGCATTATAGTTTACCAGGAACTCATTACGTGTTCGAGAATCAGAGTTACGTCTACAGTGCAAGTGGTGTCTAGTCCATTGAACTGGGCTCAGTAAGTGTTGTGAGAAGTGAAAGTGAGGGTTTAGTATGGCTGTTTTTGTTTTAGTTCTAAAAACACATGCTTTCTATGAATCCAGTTGCCATGCTGTGCACATCTTTAAGAGGACACTGGACTTGTTTGGACAGCTTGAGGACAAACGGCTATGTACTACTTATGGTAAGGCAGATAATAGATTTAAGACACTTGCTTGGGTTAAACTATTGATTTTAAAGCATTTCAGTACACAGGGTTTTGGGGGCACTGATACCGTTTAAAAGTTTATCTTTAACAAATACTACTATGATGACAGGAAAATATGGCCAAATATTACCTAATTTTTAGAGAACTAGTATAACCTAAATCCCAAAAATATCATATTTATTCATGCAGTCATAGATACCGTTATAGAATTAAAACACATTTTATTCCCTCATCTAAATGAAAACGTTTGTAGCATTGTATGTCTCTATTACTATTATGTTTTCAATCATGGAATGTCATCATTGAACGCCACTGATATGACTTTTTTTTGTGGAAAAAGAAAGTGAATAGAAGGTCAATTCATGCTCTTGTGGTCAGCAGTGTTCATATAACGATGTAATGAAAATATTTATTGCACATTTATTTTATACTTTTATTTGACACTAGCTATCAACTAGACCCATGACAATATCAATATATAAGAATTCAATATAAAAGTCTAATGGTCTTTAACAAAGCCTTTTAAATGTCTCTACAAAGGCATGATCCTGCTGCACATATTTGTCTCATGTAAACATTCAACTAATACATTTCTGTTGTTAAAGAATATGGACTACTATGCAAAATGTAAAATAAAAAAAAAACAAAAAGAAAAAAAAAAACCAAACAAATGTAAACGCGCGCACGCACGCACCCCGCTTCTTACTAATCCTAACTAACAGATCCCCAAAATCATGATCCCTTGTAATCAGAGACAACGAGACATCAGAAAAGGGCAAACGCACACAAACATTAATTCAAATGCCTGACCAGTTTGGAGGATGAGATATAAAACACGCATACATCCTGACACAAATATACACATACCCCTTTCTGAGATGGAGTGAAGAATTAGCTTGCTGGTTTATTTGCTAATCATGAATTGCTTAAGTTTCTCATCTGTAACAGTACCAATCAGTGTCAGTACAGTTAACACCATCTTAAAAGGTCAGGTTTAGCCTAAAAACCAGTGTGACTAGCATCGTGTCAACAAAAACAAACAGAAGGTTGTAGAACACATGACAAATCAGGAACTTGACATTCAACTATTAGCAAGAGGCATACTCTACAGAAACTGAGCAAAAATAACCTCATTTTTTCGATGAAATCTCAAAGCTGTCTATCATTTCTGTTTACTTGGTCTTTTCTCGTTCTTTTCTTGAATGATGTATACGTTATTTGCAGTGATCATTACTTCTGTGGACAGAATATTTTAAACTAATTTTGAGAAACATTTGTTAAAATTACTCTCTTGCAGCTGCTGAGATCAAGGCCAAACAATCCCTAAAGCATGGGATTCTCTATTGGGCTCACTTCTGAATTGCAATAAAAGTGGCTTTCTCAGTATAAACTTTGTGAGTGCTACTCCTCCGTCATAGAGAGAATTAAAGTTCCCTTTACGGTGGGGTTCCTTAAGCCTGGATTAATTGATAATACAAAATCCTTCCCAGATAATAGAAAAAAAAGTGGTCACGAGCTAAATTTTCTATGTACTTCAGTGTTCGTGAATCCATCTTTTGATGAAGAGCAAGGAGTGTTGTTAACTTTATGCACATGGCCAGACAAACATGTTACATTTGAAACTAGGGTAAAGCAATGCTTTTTTTTCCATTATTGTGGGATTGTTTTCTGTTGGATTTCAAAGTATTTTCTGAAATAAAATCACTTTGAAACTTTTCTGGTATTATTCATTAAATGAAAAATACCAAAATCTAAACACTGATTGCTTTTATAGTTCTTTTAGTTTCTATCGTACTGAACAGTATTAAAAAAAAACCCCAAAAAACATGCAATTGTGTTATTTTGATTTGTTTATAGCATACTCAAATGTTCCCACTTTCTGCAGAATATGCCATAAGTGCCGAATTCCACGAGTTTCCACTTACAGTTAGTCATATTGGTATTTTTAGCTAAACTCTTCCTTTAAGATAATACACTGGAGTAGTAATATAGGTAGACACCTTCACATAACCTATTAAAAGGTTTGAAAATCAAAAATGGAGCACTACATACAAGGAGCAGAATACAGTTTCATTACTAACGCCATCAGGACAGGTTTATGAGGAATTCTTTGTAGCACACTCTGGGATAAGTAAAACAGGAATGATCAAAGAAAAGTCTTGAGCAAACAAAACAAATACTAAATATCAAGGAGTGCTTTGATTTAAAAAAAAAAAAAAAAAAAAAAAAAAAAAAAAAAAACACGCACATGTATGGAATATAAGTGACTTTCACATACAAATCTCTCGAGGCTTAATTTCACAGATGCCAGATAATCATCTAATAGAAATGAACAGTACCAAAAAAAATGGTTTAAAACATTCTCCCTGCACAGATAAATGATACCTTGTTCCTATCAAATCAACAGTCTCACTATTGCAGATTGGAATGAATTCATGTCTTACGCCTTCATTTATATGAAATACGACAGATTGCTCTTACTCTGTACAATTCCTGTGCATTTTTTTTCTTGTGCCTAAACAGAGCTGTTTCATCCGTTTCAATGACTGAGATTCAAAGTGAAGTCATTACTTCCCAAAATGACCAGGCCAGGTCCTGGTATCTCCTTAGCCTATACTACAAATGTATGTCTTCTAGAAATCCACTAGAAGAAGGCTGGTAAAACATTGCTTTATTGTTACTACTTAGACACCTTTAATTTTGCCTCTTGACCATCTTTGTTGTTTTTTTTAGCAAATACCAATAAATAGGAATTTATCCAAAAGTAGTAGGAATGAATATTAGAAGCCATATTATATAGGCTTTGCGGTCATGTTACATCCTAAAACTTTTCAATGATCCAAATTCTTGCTACTGTTTGACAATTTCTACTTGCCACCATACATCCTCTCAATGTCTTCCTGGTAGTGGCTTTTGAGCTCCTTGCGTTTGAGTTTGAAGGCATCAGTAACCAGGCCTGTCTCCGGAGTCCACTGCTCGGCACTCAGACGGATCTTCTTGGGGATCTCAAAGCGCTCCAGTTTGGCTGGAGGGAAAAAGAGAAAGAAATAAGATATACAGAGACAACAGCAATGTTATGGTTTGGCAGCAATAACAGAAAACACTTCTTACTCTTACTTCTTACGGTCAGTGTTGGCAGTTAATATGCCATGATATGGATATATTATGATGGTCATGATGGATATATTCTGATTTATTCTTTGTTATGGATCCACACCAAATCACATTAAAGGTTTTCTTTATTTCATCTATCCATTTAATAACTGCTGGAAATCTGCCATCAAGTCTGTCATCAAATAGATAAAGTGTGTGGATGGAAAAAGCTGTGAGAAATTACAAGTTGAATTTTAATTTTAAATTAAAGCAATTAAACTCTACCTGTGACAAAGTATTTATAAGTGTAAAAAAAATAAATAAATAAAAAAAATAAAATAAAAAATAAAAACCCTGCTAGGGCTATACTGTGCAAAGCTGTATAGAATCATGTTAGTAATAAGATTATAAAGAAATGATTGTGTGTCCATAAAGAAAAAAGTGCATTGATTTTATGGCTGTTTTATTAACCCAGCTGTATTTGTTTGTTAAATATTATATTGTGTAATGTTTTTTGGTGAGGTTAAATGTTATGCTGTGTAAGGCAACCATCCATCATCAATACCACTGGGTATTCTAAGGATATTATTAAGGGTCGCAGGGAAGCTGGAGCCAATCACTTCAAGGAGAGGAGGGGTATACCTTGGGCAGGTCGTGCTCTATAATCATGTGTTATAATAGAATGACGAAATGATCTAGGAGTGAGTGAGCTCACCGTTTACAGCAGCTTCAGTAATGATGCGCAGCACCTCCTTCTCCATATCAGGGTGGTTACAAATTTCCTCCAATGATCCTCGCACTTGCTTCTGCTTGGCAAGAGCCAGCAGCTGTTTCTGATTGGGTACCACAAAGCTAATCACATACGACTCCTCACTGGCAGAGAGATGGCAGGAGGGAGAGGGAAAGTAAGAGTGAATGAGAGTGAGGTTGTTGCAGTATTGCATTATGTCTATGAATGTGTGGCAGTCTTCCTAATCAAGAAACTTCAATTAGATCAAAGGCAGACTGGGAACAGTTTATTATAAGGTTTAGTTCAAATCAAGCTTTCATTGTTGATTAGTGATGCACAGGAATAGAAATGTCTGGCTGAGAGTGAAACTCAGGACACAATGGGCTGAAAAAAGAAAAAAAAAAAAAAAAAAAAAAAAAAAAAAACTGCGGCTATATTATTATTACACACATAAATATAAAAATCTATATCACAAAAATTGGGGCACACGCTGTTATTTTATTATTAGATTAATTTTATATATATATAAATAAATCTGATAATAAAATAACAGCATATGCCCCAATTTGTATTTACATGTATGCAACAAAATAAAAAGCAAAGAAACATTTTACCATCAAAATTATTTAAATTTATTTAAATTATTTAAGTGTTGTATCTGACACTTTTACTATAAAAAAAATTTTTCGGTGTCAAAATACTAAACATTTTGTTCCCTTTTGTACAATTTTTAACATTCTGGGTGTAAAATATTCAGTGGCCAAAATTTAGGTGCATCCCTGGTATGTACCTGTTGGCATAAGCACATATGTTGTCGATGAGGGGGCAGTTTTTCAGTGCAGCTTCCACTTTTCCCAAAGACACATACTCCCCTGCCTGTAATTTCACCAAGTCCTTTTTACGATCTAGACAGGCAGGTGCGCACACACACACACACACACACACACACACACACACACACACACACACACACAATTGCATTCTACTGCAAATCATACAGGAGTCATATTTGTTATCCATTTATTTCTAATAGCTATAACATAAGTGGCCTATCAAGTATGTCTTCTGTTTTGTATTCATATGTGTGTGTCCTGCAGTGTACATATCAGCATATGCATGTGCGCATGTTGCTTACCAATGATCTTAAGACAACCATTAGGGTTTAACTCGCCAATGTCTCCTGTGCAGAACCAGCGCTGGCCATTTTTGTCCACAAAAAAGTCTTCCTTGTTTTTCCCCTCATTCTTATAGTAACCCATAGTAACATTCGGCCCACCAATCAGAATTTCCCCTCGAGGAGTGGGCGTGTCAGTACTATAGTATCCGCCTTTTCAGCAGGAAGGGAAATAAAAACAAAGAAAGTGACCGTAGAAAAGAAATCAATAAAACTTTTACCCAATAATGAGGCAAGGATGTACTTTTTGACAAATATAATAACAGACTCAGGTTAATGGCTAGATCATACACTACATCAGTGGTTCTCAACAGATGGGTCTTGAGGTGGCTTTTTTAAATTTTTTATGAAAATGGTACAACTTTGCTAGGAAAATCATCTGCCTCTTGTGTCACACACACTATTAAATAATGACATGTGGGCCTACACTTAAAATGAAGGTAGATAAAAAAAAAAAATGCATAAATTTATACAGAAGCAGGAGATTGAGAGCACTGTAACAGATTGATCAAAAAAGCTATGCAAAATAAATTTTTTAACACTGAGGAAAGAAGTACAAAGCAAGCCTAAGTATAAAACCAAAAGGTATTAAAAAAGAAGTATTCAAAGTTTAAATTGACATATTTAGACTTTTAAGCCTAAGTGTCAGGAGCAAAAGCATGCTCTGTTACTGTAAGATCAACGTGATTACCAAGCTGCAAGCTTGACACAGTTTGTGAAGAAGAATAATACATACACATTATAAAGCTGAGTATGCCAAATCTTTAAACAAGGCATCATCCAAATCAATCTTCAGACGTGCCTTTATACGATTTTACTGTAGTCTTCATCTCAGTCACCTGTCTGCAACTGTGAGCACCACAGTTGGTAATAACTGTTATTTATTCAGATATGGACAATAAATGTAATAAGGGCTCCTCATAATTAGCTTATTTGCAATTCCACTTTTTTATTTTTTATTTTTTACCACTAGCATTTCCTCCATACTCATGGTCAGGAGTGAGGGTAAATATATGCTAATCCTCTTGCACAAGAAGAAACTGATAAATAACATTGCATGCATAAAAACGTGTGTATGCACTTTTTAAATCAGAAAACTGGGTGTACACACAGCTGATAAATGAGTATTATGTGCATCTGGAGTCTCTGGCACCAGCTACATCCTCTGGTTAAGTTCTCAAACCAACAGAATTTTTTAAAAAGCTTAGCGGAATCTCCCTGCTGAACCTGATTTACTCTAAATACATAGGGAGAAAGATAACCATTAAACCCTACAGTGCTGTGGAGTCTTGCATTAACCATACTGAAAGAAAATACAACTAATGATTGCTTTTTTTTCCCCATCATCATTGCTCACAGCACTGTTTCATGTATGCTCATAACTCACCTTCCTCCCAGTTCTTAAGCATGATCTCAGAACACACCAGAGGTGCTCCAACACGGCCTGTACTGTAGTCGTACACTACACACACAAAAAAAATAAATGTAGTCAAAATAGCCCTTGGGGGTGGGGAGTGATGCTACTCCTCCCATGAAGTGCATTATTTTTGGTATAATAGCACAGTGTGTTATTCCACAGCAATATACAATAAATAATTTATTAATGAATGGCACATTGCATATTTTAACGGTTTAAAGTTATATCAGGCTCATGTTTATGTATGTCTTACACTCGCTAATGGTCCCAGCTCCGCAGGTCTCGGTGAGGCCATAGCCCTGTCCCACTGGGCAGCAGAAACAGATGTTCATAAAGCGCTGAGTAGCTGCAGATAGAGGAGCTCCGCCCGACAGCAACACTCGCGTATTCCCACCCAGCAACGAACGCACTTTCTTAAAAATCAGACTGCACACACAACATGCACACAGACGCAGTATTAGACAGCCAATAACAAAGTTTGATCTTATCTTGAATATATAGTACAAAACACAACTTGGTAGATGTATCTGCAAGAGTGCTATACCGGTCACATAGTGGAGTGCTATATCCTTTAGTGATCTGCTCCAACTTGTAGTTGTAGGCCAGAACAAAGAGAGTCCTCTGCAGTCTGCTCATCTCTTCCACCTTAGTCATCACATTCTTATAGATACGGTCCATGATCTCCTGTACAGCGAGAAAGACAGGGGAAAAATAAAATAAGAGAGTTACACATCAAAGAGGACAAAAAAGTAAAAGACATATGAGGGTTTTACTTATGTGTTTTTATTACCGGAACAGCTGCCATCAGTGTTGGTTTCAAGACAGTGGAATCTCCTTTACTGCCTTTTTTAATTTTGGTTGACTGTGAAGAGAAAAAATATTTAACACAAGAAGACAGGACCAAAAGTGTAAGGCAACAACAGGTCCTGGGGTCAATGAATATTCACATATTCAGTATTAAGGTAGTTTGTGTTGGGCACACAGACACACTCAAATAGGCACAGACAAACACTAATCACTTCTTGCTCTTTTAAAAGTTCTTAGACATGCTGTGCACTATCAGTTGTCTCTCATTCTTACCCAGAACAACCCCCAGGATCCTAACCAGTCTGGCTTCAAGCCAACGCATTCCACTTCATGTCCGTTATTGGGAACTTCACGCTGCTAGATCAGTCAAACGATCATTTTTCCCTCACTTTGTCCTTCTTGAACCCTCAGGAGTGTTCAATTCAACTCAATTAAAATGTATTTGTATAGTACTTTTAACAAGGGACATTCTCACAAAGCAGCCTTGCAAATATCCAGATGGAGATTTATATTTAGATCAGTAATGAACAACCCAGACTCGACAGTGGAAAGAAAAAAAAAAAAAAAAAAAAAACTCCCAACCAACATGAGGAAAAACCTTTAGAGGAACCAGACTAAAAAAAAGGAACCTATGCTCTTCTGGGTGATACCAGACAGTAGGATTATAGATCATTACTCTTCCACAATAGTATGCAATCGTATCGTATTGAAATTATTTTCAGTACAAGCATAAAAGTGTTTATGATTACAGCAGCAATGCTAGAGTATCCTGAGTTAATCCAGTCAATAAAGGGTGAAACTTGGGAATGAACCGTTTTGGAAAGTGCAATCTTTAGGGTGTTCATCTGGGACTAGCCACAGCAGCTAAGCCTTAAAATGGAATCAGAAGACTCTGTCCATCCACAACAGCCTGGGAATTAGTGGATCAATATAGTGGTTGTTTTCTTCCTAAATGAAGGCAGTGTCCTATCAGGCGACATGAAGTGGTTGTACTACCACTCCATGTAATCTTTCCACTGGTGTCCTACAAGGCTCAAAGTTTGGTTCTGTTATATTTTCTCTATATCTGCTCGGTCACTAAAATCAAATCCTCACAAGGTTTTTTATACTTCTGCTATGCTGATGACACACAACCCATACTCTCATTTCTTCATTCAAACACTCATATGTCAGCTTGCATCTCAGCGTGTCTGGCAGGCATCTCGTCATGAATGGCAGCTCATCAGCTGAAAGTAAATCCCAGCAAGCATGAGTTGCTGTATTTTTCTGGACATGCATCCCTGTGTTTGGATCTTGTGGTCTTCCTGAAAAATTCCTGAAGATCACTCCATTTGACAACGCAACCAACTTTGGTATAGTACTAGACAGTTCATTAATATGCTCCCTTAACTGGCTTCCTATAGCTTTCTGCACCAGATTAAGAACACTTTGCTTGCCTTCAAAGGCAAAAATGGAGCAGCCCCCACCTACCTGAAAGCACTTATTAAACCCAGCAAACCCTGCACTGCACCAGGTCCCCTTTGAGACACAAGCAAAGCTAGTCTTGACCCACCACTTTTTAAGACATAAGAAAGACCTGTGTCAACAGTTTTCTCCGGCCTGGCACCCAGATGGTGGAATGAACTTCCCCTGGGTATCTGAACATCTCAGTCACTAACTGTTTTCAAACAAAGACTGAATCCCACCCATATTTTAAACATGTAACAGAGAATTACATTCAAGAAAAATAAACACCTAGACCTTGTTATAAAATACCTTGTTACTGTGCCAACATGTTGTTGTAATAACGCCTAACGTAGTATTACCTAATGGCATTCATAGACCCACATTTATTTTACTTGCATGAGGATATGATTTTGATGGATACTATAAAGCACTTCTGTAGTAATTCTGTATAAGGACATCAGCTAAATGCTGTATACGTAATGTAAGTGTTTGTGTATGCTGTGATGACCGTGTTCAAGATTAAGTGTTTTTACCTGATCGGCTAGGGTCTGTGGTGAGGAGTATCCAATGCGGCAGCCATGAGAAACACACACCAGCTCAGCACTGAGCTCCAACACGTGTGCCAGAGGCAAGTAGCCAATATAGGTGTCAGTCTCACTGCCCAGGTTAAAAAAAATGAATAAAGACATCATTAACACTACCAGAAGTCTCTAATTGAAGTCTAAGGTGCATAGTTGACAAGAAGACAAAGTGTTCCAAAGGATGGAGAGAGAATAAGACAGTGAAGACTAGACAAACTGAAACAGAGCATGTGCAAGGACGCTCCATGAGAAGCAACAATGCCATATTCATATGTGCCAAATTTGGATATCCAAAGTCAAAAACTGGATCCACAGGCACGATACATTTGGCTATATTATAGTACACAAATGCATAAATACAGCCTATGGACTAACGTGTGACATAGCTACAATTTAAATGCTTTGGCAATCCTCTGAATGAGAATGACAGAAATAAAGACAGTTTTAAGGAATTCTTACTCCAGGTTCGGGATACGTTCAGCCATGCCAGCTACCCCAGCAATGATGTTTCTGTGAGAGATCATGACTCCTTTGGGGATGCCTGTGGAACCACTGGTATACATGATCACAGCAATATCTGAGGGAAGGGGCTGTCTCCGTTGCACCATCACTAGAAATAGGAAAAAGGAAGGAAGAGGGAAATAAAGAGAGGGAAATAACAAGGTGATCGCAGGAATGAGAAAGTGATCTCCTAGTGCTTGGTCTTAGATCAAAACTTAAAATACTTGAAATTGAAAGCCTTACTGCTCTCGGGTTTTGCTCCCAGTTCCTGCACAGAGGATATGTTGTGGACAAGAATGCCTCTGGGAAGGCCAGGCCAGCTGGTGGGCTTATGGTCCACGATGACGATGTGCTGCAGTCTAGGAACCTCCAGCAGAATTTCCTGAGGTTATGGATAATGCAGATGAGCCCATTTTTGCAAAATACATCCACAATTTAATTACACAATTGGCAGCATTACAGGTTCCACTTTATTATTTTTCATTTTCTTCAGTTTTAGCTTTCAGAGCAGCTTTGTAATTTGTAATCATGGATATAAAATAATAAAGCGCTTCTAAGCTTACTGTTTTAAATTACAGTTAACGTTACTTATGTTTTGTCTTGATTCCCCTACACTGTAAAGAACAGCAAACGTTGTCAGAATCGAACAGAAAACAGAGAAGCATACAAGAAACAGAGAATAGAGCGTAGGGCTGTGAGAAGCGTGTGCACTTCTCAGCTGTGCTGCGTTTCCGAGACGTACTGTATTTTCTGCACTCTCGTTGTTGCTGTTTTTGCTTGGTTTAACCTTGTATCTGTGCTATCATATAAAAAAAAACTGTGATCTAACTCCATATAATGCAAAGCAAGAGCGCTGTTCTTCAATACAAAAAGTTGCATCCACTTTTCCATCCCCAAACCTAAATGGTCTATGCAAGTCTCGATCTTCCACAGATTCTTTAAATCATTTTGGCTTAGTTCAGTGAAATACCTATGTAACCATTCCTCTCCATGTATATGAAGTGTCGATTATTGCTGAGCCAAAACATTCAGTGTGGAAGATTTCTGCTTTAGTGGGTGACTCTTTGTAAAAAGAGAAATGTTACACTCCTCAATGTTATCTGTCTCACAGACTTGGGTTAGTTTGACTAGTTCACAACTGTGAAGACAGCCTTTAGCCCAATGGAATGTGCTTTGACAAATAGCACATTTTGATCAATGCCTTTTTTGATTATTTTTGGACCACTGCTCTCCCATCTCTCACCTTTGCTGTTATATATGCAGTTTCCTGATTAATTCCCATAGTTAAAGCAGACGTTTTTCCTCCAAAAATCCTCTTCAGCGCCGACTTCATTGCGGTAAACATCAAATCTGTACATGCTGTCAAAGCTAACTGTTGATCCTTCACATCCAAGCACACAATATCTAACTGTTTCAAGGGTAATACTTGATCGAGAAGTTTCATTTTGTATTTGTGCATCCGTGAGTAACGCTTTTCAAAATTGATTAGATAATCTGCCATGGATACACTACCATCTCTTATAATCTGATCAAAACTTGAGTACGCCTCATAAGTTCGTGCTTTTTCTTATTTGAGAAAAAAGCCAACAAGTTTTTTTTAATTAAAGTGGTCATGCCATTCTCCTTACTCCAATCATGTACTGGCATTTTCATCGCAGTTTCTCACACAGTTCTCGAGAGCACCAAAGCCACTGCGAGCGCCTTTTTCTTTTTGTTTCAAGCCCCATAACTCTAATCCACATTTCTACTTCATTCTTCCAGATTTTGTATGCTTTCCTTTAATCAAAGGCTGGCTTTGTAGCTGCTAACCATCCTCTGCTTCCAATATTACACTACAATAAAACAGTATTCAAAAGTTTCTCGAAAACCTTTAATGACCATACCCACGTTCACTACACAATAACTTCCACTTCCGCTAATTTCATAATAAGAATAGCATGTACGAACATGAATAGCTTTAACAAATTAGATGCACAAACAATAAATATGTAAGAGTGTACTTCTTATATCTGAATGTTAACATGTGTAACAGAATTTTTACAATTATGCAGACAATGGACCTCAAAAGTCTGAAAGTTGGCTTATACATTGTTTCGGTTTGCCGCAGCAGCTTTTTTTTTTTTTAATGCTATGCAACAATTTAGAGGCAGCACTAAGTTCCTGTGCATTGCAAAGATTTTTCCATGGTTGGATTTCTTGCTTCTGGCAGTTTTCATAGAGACGTACGTGACTGAGCTGATATTTTTGAACATACAATGAGACGTATACTCTGATGCGTGCCATAATCAGGCTTGTTCCAGCATACATCAGACAGCATTCCTCCTTCAGACCTAACCTGATGCAGTTACTGCACATCAGTGCCTCATCATGGCATAATCAGGAGAAATTCAACCATATACACTCACCATCCACTTTAATAGGAACACCTGTAAACATGCTGATGTGGGAATTTCATACACAAGTGTCTCTAAAGTTTACACAGAATGGAGCGAAAAAACGAAAAACATGCTGTGAGTGGAGGGTCTGCAGGCTGAAATACCTGGTTGATGAAAGAGATCAGAGGAGAGGGAGCAGACTGGTATGAGCTTCCAGGAAGCCTATAGTAGCTCAAATGAGAATTCTTTACAACCATGATGAGCAGAAAAGCATCTCAGAACACACAAACCTTGAGGTGGATGGGCAACAACAGGAGAAGATCACATCAGTTTCAACTCCTGGCAGCCAAGAACAAAAATCTGAAGACTGGAAAAATACAAGGTGTATAGCCACAATAGCCCAATGCGGTCTTCTGCTGTTGCAGCCCAGCCACCTAAAGATTCAATGTTCTGAGCAAGATCACGAGATATTGACCTATATCCATGATAGGCTTATTGGATAACTGCATAAATGAGGTATATAGGTGTTCCTATTGAGGTGGATGGTGAGTGTACTAGAGTTCGGCACCAAACTCTTTACTTTTCAGGCTATTGATCGAATTACTAGTACTATCAAATACCGATTCAAGTACAAGTTTCGGTACCCGAGAGCGCATCCGGGTGAGAGAGCAAAGCACCGACTTCCAGGTACTAGCACTAATAGTTCAAATGAGACATGTCCCCAACCTTAGAGTGACATAGCAAGCTTTAGAGCCATTGCACTGCTCTGAGCACAGAGTCCAAGCTTTGCCAAGATAGCATTGGGGACAACTCTTTGCTTCTCTCCATATTTTGGCCTTTTCAGGCGCTGTCGCTCTACTGGTTAAGCTGCTAAATAAATTTTTTTTCCCCTCATTGGCATGAACCAAAAGTACTTCCACTTCTATCTCTGAGAGATAATTCTTCTTTTTTTTGGCCGTGGTCATTTTGTACTTTGTGAGCTTTGCCTTTCTGAATATTATTTATCAACATACACATGTGAATACGAAGAAATTCAATGATTCAGCAAAATCCAGCAGAATTTTTTTTTTTGGTTGGTTTGGCTTAAGCAAACATTCACATACAACTATATTAAAAGACTGAAAAATGGAGCTCATTTATTAAACAATAATTGTTATTCCAGTTTAAAGCAGAGCTCCATAATAATAAATAAAGGTACATATAAACTAATAATCCTTTAATACTGTGCTCTTGCTCAGTGTGTTATTATTAGAAACGAGGGATGGACTTTCTTTGTAAGAATGTTAAATTTAGAATAATCCCACGCTGCACTGGCCCAGTTCTCTCACTACACCAAAACTCAAGTCACATGGAAAAATAAAATGCTTAAAGAAGAAATAGCAGTTCATGATCATAATGATTGCAGGAAAAAAAAAAAAATGAGGATTTTGTATATTAGAGAATTATACTCCTTTTCATAGACCTGTACATACACTGTATGGACAAAAGTATTGAGACTCCTGAAAATTACACCAACAGGGACTTTAATGATGTTGCATTCAAATACATAGACTTTAATATGGAGTTGGTCCCCTCCTTTGCAGCTATAACAGCTTCCACTCTTCTTGGAAGGCTTTCCACAAGATTTTGGAGTGTTCCGGTGGGAATTTGTGCCCATTCGTTCTGTAGAGGATTTATGAAGTCAGACACTGATGTTAGACAAGAAGGCCTGGCTCGCGATCTTCATTCCAGTTCATCCCAAAGGTGTTTGATGAAGTTGATGTCAGGGCTCTGTGTGGGCCTGTCAAGTTCTTCCACCCTGAACTCATGCAGCCATGTCTTTATGGACCTAGATTTGTGCACTGGGGCACAGTCATGCTGGAATAGAAAAAGGGCCTTCCCCAAAATGTGGCCACAAAGTTGGAAGCATAGCATTGTCCAAAAGGGCTTGGTATGCTGAAGCATTAAGATTCCCCTTCACTGGAAGTAAGGGGCCCAAACCCTAAAAAACAGCCCACACCATTATCCTTCCTCCACCAAACTTCACAGTTGGCACAATGCAGTCAGGCCAAACCCAGACTTGCCCATCTGACAAACAGAGAAGCGTGATTCGTCACTCCATAGAATGCTCCACAGTCCGGTGGCGGTGTGCTTTACACCATGCTTGCCATTGGACTTAGTGATGTGAGGCCTGCACGTAGCAGCTCGGCTGTGGAAACCCATTCCATGAAGCTCCCGCCGCACAGTTTTTGTGCTTACATTAATGCAAGTGGAAGTTTGGAACTCTCCAGCTATAAAAATCAGCAGAATGTTGGCGACTTTTACGCACCATGGACCTTAGTAATCCTTGACCCCACTCGGTGACTTTACGTGATCTTCTGCTTCATGGCTGAGTTGCTGATGTTCCTTAAATGTTTCCACTTGCCAATAATATCACTTACAGTTGACTGTGGAATATCCAGCAGGGATTAAATTTCATGAACTGAGTCACTGAGTCCTTCAGAATGACCCACTTTGTTTCATACATGTTTGTAAATGGAGACTGAATGGCTAGGTGCTTGATTTTATACACCTGTGGCAATGGGTCTGATTGAAACACCTGCATTCAATAATTAAGAGGTGTGTCCCAATACTTTTGTCCATATAGTGTATCTTTAAGTATCTTTGTGTTTGAAATAGCATGGGCTAGTTTTCCCACATGAAGTTAATGGTGTGATTATAGTACAGAATGAGAATCATAGTAATACAAGAGTCCTGGCAAAAAGCTCTTTTACAAAAGCTCAAAGCCCTTTACCCGTTTTCTTATTTCTCCTTTATATTTTTCCTTCACTCTGACAATATGCAAGTCAGTGTTGACGCACAGTTAATTCTGTAACTTTAACTTCTCTGACACAAGAAAGTAACATGAGAAGGTGCAATTGTTTGTCTTGGTAACTTTAACATGTAACTGTTAAAGTGATAAGAGGTATAAAATGCTTCAAGACATGCTGTTACTGGAAATACTTCGTAGAGGTATCACATACACCATTGAAGACCATTTGTTAATTTTTATGTTAGCAGAATACACCATAGTGTTTTACTCATTACATAACTTAGGGATATTCTGAATGCTATCAGTGCTGTTAGCATGTTGTCAAGATGACCGAGTGCTGACCTTGAGGCGACTCTGCAGCAGGTCTTTACTGGTGATGATGTGTGTGACCTCTGTCTCATTGAGACCATGGGCTATTGCTGCCCCTCCCAGAGTAGAGTACAGAGTCACCACTGTTTGAAAAATGTGGAAGAGAGAGAGAAAGAAAGACAGACAGACAGACACACAAAGAGATAAGCAAACAGGGAGCGCAGAAAAATGAATCAGCAGAGGAAATTAATACTCAGGGATATTACACTAGATCTTAGACTCTTACATTTAATCCTATTAAGTACATGTTTTTTAATATAAAATCAAAAATGTCTATGCAGTCTATAAATTATGTACATGAGTATGTTATATTCCATTATGCAGAAAAAAATACATATTCACTGCTTCCGAGAAGATATTTGTAATGGATAGCCTGAGAGTGCAACTTTTCGGCTGAGAATAGCAATGGCATGGCACACTGAAAGACGATACAGACATATTATTGACTTGACATTTTATTGCTTACTCCACAAGGGCACACGACTGAGACTCTGTATTGATCTGCGAAAATCACACTTGTGTTTAAGTATGAATTAAAGCCTGCACATGAGCTGGAGAGTCTGAGCTTATTATTCAGAGCACTCACATGGAAAGTTGTACATGAAGCAGGCCTGTGCTGCTATGATCCATTCGGCACGAGTCTCACAGAAGATAGCAATGTTACACTGAGGCTTCTGACCCAGGGCAGCCAGGCCACTACCGAACCTCTGGACCAACTGAAAGGTTTCTTCATACGACAGCCAGTTATAATCACCCAATATCACCTACAGAGAGAAAAAGAGAAAGACAACAACTTCAAGGCTTGTGCAGTGTAGCTTGTTCCATGATTTCTTATTTATCTATATTGCAATAAAAGATTTCATCCTCCAGAACCATCCCATCATTTCAGGTTAAGGGGGAGTACAGGAGGGCATAATGATGTCACCAGCTGTGCAGTCGGGAACTGTGGCAATCACAAAGACTCAGCAGGATGATGGATTGGGATTGTGAAGTGCACATTTTGCTGTTGCTATACCACCAGACAACACAGAATATTCAATAATTTTATCGCTTTATAATTATCAAATTCAAATTCATCTAATTCATAAATGATCATTTATAATATGACTCTTCTGAACACTTCCATCCATTATAGCCAATAAATGATAAAATGTTTTGAATAACAAAGCTTATCTCTGCCAGAGATTTTATTTAATATTATGTTTAGGCATGATGTTTTTGCTCCAGGAAGCTCAGGCTTCGGAGACAGCTACTGAAAGGGTTAACTTAATCAATTTAATTGATGCTTAAAATTTTTGGCCGATGCCTGTCAGTACCTGGTAGATAGGTAGATAGATCTGTCAGAGCTTTCTAGTGCTAAATCCTCGCCATTCAGTTTTTCCACTGTCGTTTGGTTGTGAAATATCTAAGGTGATAAGTGAGGTGTAAATAGAACTGAAAGCATTACTTATGGTTATAACGATTACATCCCACGATGCTTACCGAGTTATCACGGGCTTACTGGCTCTACTTTGCGGTGCCAATCAGAAATGAGCATTTTCCATGGCCATTATATAAAATGGCTTGTTAGTGCAGTACAATGCTTTACATTGTTATGCACATACCAGCAAAGCAGATCATGCAGATCATCTGGTTCTCACATAACATTGCACTATGAACACTACTTAAAATCTCTCAGTTCCTGAAAGACAAAGTCACATGAGCAAATAAAATAAAAATAAAAAAAAATACAAAAAAACACAAAAAAACCTCACAGCACGACTGGTGCTGCTTGGTAATTTAGCTGGACATTTCCGTCAGAGTAATCAAAACAGCTCTTCATGCAACAATATCGACAATTTGTAGACAGGGCAGCAAAATGAATAATTTTACTAATACTTCAAAGCATTTGAGCTGGAAACAATAAAATAATTTGATTAGACTCAAAAATGAAGTTTCAAGTTTCACCAAGAAATATGAGAACCGCCAAACACCTTACTTACCAGGATCAAAGGTATTCTTGCTTGCACTGAACAACGTAACTAAAACGGCTTATAACTGAGATCAGCAAGCTTTTTCAGGAGTCCAATAAACAAAACTACAAACTTAAAGGCAGCCCTGACTTCAGAAAAGCAATCACCCCATATCTTATCTTCTACCACACAAACAAAATGTGTGCGCTTGTCTCGTCTCACCTTCTTGAAGACCTTGCCATTGGGTTGCACTTCATCTTCCTCGCTGAGCACCTCTCGGGTACCAAGACAGTCTCTATGAGGAAAGCGTTTAACTGCATACTCAAACACTTTGTCCAGAGTTCCCATTCCATCATGGAGCTCTGAAACAAGCTGTTTCAGGCTGTTGATGGCCCGGTAAGGCCCTGCTGGATTCCCGGTAACCTGACACCAAACATAGCAAGAACAGAAAGTAACATCATGATGAAGAAAATTTTTGCTAGAAAAAAATGAAACATTCCAGTACACACTACTAAAATTCACTACCTATAAGCAGTGTAAATATTTCAGTAGCAAAGAGAGGAAAAAAAAAAAAGAATACATAATGCTGGCCCTGTGGTGGACTGGCGACCTGCCCAGGGTATACCCCACCTCTCGCCCGAAACGACTGCTGGGATTGGCTCCAGCTTCCCCCCGATTATAAAGACAGATAAAGCGGTATAGATAATGTATGGATGGATGGATGGAATACATAAGGCACTTTCACATCCATTAGTGAGAGTTCAAAATTGATACTTTTGGTTTGCTTGCTTTCACAGTGCATTAAACGAACCAAACAAGTAAAAATAGGAAAGAAAAAAAATTCACTGTGGGATAAGTACTGCTGTAAACATGCTATTAAAAACTTTTTCATTGGCCAGAAATACAGCAACAGAAAAAAGGTAAAGAAAACTTTGCCAAGTCTGATTAAAAATCTAAGAATTCATGGAATCACTAAGCCAAGGCTAAATAAATTACCAAATCATTACAACAAGAAATAGTTTATAAACATTTCGCTTCCTGCATTTCTTGTGTTTCTTGGTCCAAATGTCCAGAACACATGGCATTTATCCAGCACTATAGCTCTGTCCCTTGCATTTTGTGGTGAAATTTAGCTTGCAGCTACAAAAAAATGTTTCCCACAACCCAAAATACACAGCATATTTGGATCACATCCTGCAGTTGGTTCAGTGCAGGGCTGAATCACCTTCTCACTGCAATACTGCACTAGATTTCACTTGGAACCAAAATGAAATGAACACCTCAGACCAATTATTTTGGTCAACACCCCAAGTGCAACAAACAGCAGAAGACACACCAGGGTTTAATTCAAATGGGCTAAACCTTCATATAAAGCAGGTATGGCTGAACTTACTGAACGCGCTTTGATGCGTTTGGCACGGGTCTGGTTGGCCCCTGCTCCGGAGAGGAAGTACCAGGGTATGAAGGTGATGAAGGAGTAGACCCAAACCACAGAGCGAAAGACGTGCAGGAAAAGAGGAGGCACGTCCTCCTTCAGCTTCATCCTGATGGAGGAGTGAGGGAGACTAACAAGGGATGGTGGAGAGAGTGAGACAGTCTCTATAAGTCTGAGTGTGTTGATCTGTTTTTGTATGCTATGTTATCACGTCTCTTGTCCTTTACTCCTTTCTCTCCTCCTTCTCTGTGTGGCTTGTAACAATATTCTTGCTTTTTTTCCCTTGGAGATGGAGCTCCCGCCTCTTGAGTTACTGAAGCTGTAATATAACTCCTGTTCTTTGATGAATGCTCCAGTAGACAGGACAAGTTGCTTCCGCTTTCTTTTCCCACTATGTCAGTTATTCCTTAGATGATGTGGTGAGTCTTCTTCCAAAAAGGACCAGCTGTAATGAAAAAATAAAATCAGTAAAGTTGTTTCATGAATCTTGTAGTCTCTAACAAGACCAATTAAGATAATTAAAAATATCTTTATTAAAGGACAGGATATTCTCCTGCAATTATTTTATTACAGGACAATGTAGTACACGGTCTGTGAGGGAATTCATTTTCTCTAGCACGGAACAGGGATAGACCGAGGTGAATATTTATTTTTGCACAAAACTGTCAACCACCTTTGCATCGAGGGCAGAAGTGTAAAATGACATTATAGAGCTTAGTGCGGTTAGAGTTAAGCTATATAACTCAGACAACTTACGCCTCTATATAGCTTTAGGATCTATACAGCCTAGTGTTTGTGAACAAGGCTGCATGTGTTTCACCAGGAGGGCAGCTGTCCCTCCTCAAACAGACTCCTCCATCAACAGATGTGTGTGCGTGCGCGTGTGTGCGTGTGTGTGTGTGAGAGACAGAGAGAGAGAAAGAGAGATAGAGAGACACCAAGAGAGTAGAGAATGAAAAGGTTCAAACCCTAAATCTTTAGGGCCTAAACACTGATGCCTTATTTCTGCAAATACAGTAAAATACTAAACATAGATAAAGCCTGCAGTCTGAAGCAATGGTGATTGTAGAAGACAAAAGATTATAATATAATGAAATGTTAAGAAAAGAAATTGTAAGCCAAATACACTAACTAAGCAGTGTGTATGATTAGGAGGCTAGCATAAATAGACATCATGCAGAAAAACATCAACAGCAGCAAATACATACAAATAAACCACAAAGGCAGATTATGTCCTTGAAATTTTCCCACCCAACATTGACAGATCCTTAAATCAATAAAATGTTTTTAAAAGTCACTCTATCTTAAGGGCCTCTTGAAAAACACTTAAGTACGACTCAACAGCTATAGGTGTGGGGTGTAATACACTGATGAGACTCACGTTTGACTGCACCCTCTTCACCATAACAGTGACTGTGAATCAGTGAATAATGATAGGTGTAAATCTAGTTGGGTCAGGTCTTATAACGATAAAGACAACGTTGAGTTCATACTTGAAGGCGTCATAGAATGACTAGTCCTAATCTAAATACACTCTCGTCAAATTTCATATATCTATACTGACAGTGTCAGCAGAAACCTAGAAGTACATGCCAACATAAAAATAGATTGAACCTGTGTACCAACTCACTTCATTTCAATATTATATGAAGCACAGAAAGATTTCCTTCCTTCAGGCCGATGTCTCTGTGCCAGGAAGACACCAACATGTTAATCAGAGCCCTTTGATGACTTTCAGGGTGCTTTTACAAGCTAAAGACAAAGGATGCTGCAGCCTCAATCCTCACTGTACTACACCTGCTCTCTCTGACCAAAGTCCCTATTCCTTACAGTTTCCCATTTGCACATCAGTATCTCACATCGCAGTATAAACGAAGCAGAAGTGTTTCCCATGTGGAAGTTGGGTCATCAAATGATATCTGCTCCCAGCAATACACAAAGACACCTCATTTTCATTGCACCAATATAGAGACAAGAAGCAAAAGCAAAAAGTAGAGCCAGGAACGAGAAACTACTATTTTAAATGTATAGTTTATGCCTAAAACACGTTTTAGTTCAGGGTTACCTTTTAACTGTCACAAAATATGAGGGTCATTACTTAAACACGTACAAAAACATTTTGGAAATTTGATGCAGTCATACAGATTTTTATTCCTGAATTTCCCAACAAAATACCAAGTGGTCCAAGTGGACAATACTTATAAGTCTACATTTTTTTTTTGAGTGTTTAAAATTGGATTTAACCTGTTGAATTCAATTGACCAGTTGAATAGGCCAATAACAATGATAAGTAATAATAGTGGGTTGAGATTTCCACCACTGCAGCAAAGTTAAAAAATAAAAACACTTTGAGAATCACTGGTTAATTTGGTGATTATTTTAACATCAGCCCATTCACAATAACAATCATAAAAATACCCTTATTAATAATGTTTTACCCCACAAATATTCATGAAAACGGCCTATAAAAGCCACCAAAACCAAACATAACTATACTACAAACCAGTTAAGAATTAAGATCCTGTATCTCACAGCTCTTAGATGTATTTTGGTATAAAAACCATGTTGTTGGCCCTTTGCTTTCAGAATAAGGCCATTCATTGGTCACAGAATGAGATATGTAGCTAAGGCTTCTTGTGTAGAACATAAAGAACAGACCTATACTGATCCTGAAATACCCAAATATCTTCATATTTTGTCTTCATATCTGGCTGTCTGACATGGTTTAATATGCATAAAACATTTGACAGATAAAAACTTACTGCAGATCAAACTTGACCCACCAACACTGCAGAAAAGCATCAAATAATTTCACTGATAAGCAATGCTGATACTGTTCACCAAAAGGCAGTATTTAATAGCAAGCTATATTATGCCATTTTAAGTGCAGCAAGATCAGACGCCAAACAGAGTCTGTGGTTGTACAAAATTGCAAAGGGGGGGAGAGGGGGAAAAAAAAAAAAAAAAAGTGTGTCAGGGCAGTGAGAAATCTTTGCTGTTGCAGGACTTTCAGAATCCACAGGGAGTCTATATTTAAAGTAGAGCAGGCCTCCAAGAAAATAAATAGCTGTGGTTATTAATGCAGTATACGGAGACAAATAGGTGTTCAGTGTGTTACTCCTACAACATTAGAGTATGGAAGTATAGCATTTGTAGTAGGTTCCACTTCTTCCACTACGGTCACACTTGGTGTCTAGAACATATTGACCACACATTTAACAGTTTGTATAACTACACATTTCCCTTCAAAGCAAAAAAGGCCAAGGGTTTGTGGTCGCCAAACCGTCCTGATCATACGCGTTTGCTGAACATCAAATTTGGTCCCCTTTTGCTGCTAGAACTAGCTTTGTTCAGGCCACCCAAATTCTTCTAGACCATACTTGGCAAACCATGTCTTAATGCAGCTCCCTTTGCTCCCTTGTGCTAGCTACGGACTTCATGTCCCTGTCCCACACCCAGTTCCAAGGATAGACTCTGAATCTACTGTGACCCTGACCTGAATTAAGTCATTACTGAAAATGAATTAATGCATACAAGTGTTATTCCATCCTTAATTATATCCATCATGTCTACATCCTGAGTACTTAATATGACTGATTTATTATTATTTTTTTGCCTGTGTTCTTGATAAAAGTTATAGAATTATGTAAATATATAAGTAGTTGGTTTTTCATTCAGCTGCATGCATGAATGTGATCACAAATATTTTTGCTAGCTGGAATGTGTATTATGACTGTTGTTATTTCAGCCCTCGCTTGATTTCCTATACCACACTAGCTGGCTATTATAAGCAGTCTCTTCAGGGTGTCCCAAAAGTGTCCATACAAATGGGAAATTAACCAATTTTTTGTTAGCAAAATGTCTAAAATTTTCATATCTTTTCAAATAACCTTTAATAATGCCTTTGACAATAGAAGGGTGTATTAAAAATAATTCTCATGGATACGACACAAAGATAATTTAAAGAAATGCATTTGAAGTGCAATTACATGCATAAAACCTGATGCGTTACCACGAGTTAATCAGGAGTGACGCAATGACAATCACATGAATATTATTATTATTTTTTTTAAAGCTACATTTTGCACAAGTGTTAATTCCCCCGTTGTATGGAGACTTTTAAGCAGTTAGTTTTGGGTGCCACGGCCAAGAAATAATCTATTCTAGTGTATTCTAAGTGTCTTCAGAAAATCTTCCTTCTTCGTGCAACACCTTTTGATATGCAAATGATTTTAATGATTCAACGAAAATGCAAATTAATCTCCAGCGTCACCTGACGAAATCCGGCGTCTTCAGGCGCACGCAGCGGCGGAGTTTGAGGAGCTGTCGACTACGATTCAACAATGTTGCATTCATATGCGACCGGATTAACTTGATTTACATACTAAAAGCATAGGTGAAGCATTTAGCGCAATGCTAACAGTGCACATCAACAAATATCAAATTAATTTGTAGACGATAGTAGTGCTGGGAACCACGCCATAATTGGGCTATGAATTGGTTTATCACAACCGTGTGTTAAGTTCATACATTGACAATCCTGAACTAGCTGCTACCATTATAGCTAACGAATCGAAGATGTTGAAAGAAACCGCGAGGTACTGAATCCTACCTCGCTACTGAATTCTTCCTGAAAACGTAATTGGTTCGGACCAGCAATGTAACATGTTATAGGCAACGCTATATGTATTTTAGGAGCCCGTCTGTGTTTATAAAGCAGCCTGCCGAATTATGGCGATAAATATCAGCTAGTTAAGGTCAATTAAGCTAACTTTAATTTTTCCGCCCAAATGGAATGTTGAGCGTTAACGAGGTGTGACGTGTTGCTAGTGTTGGCGCGTGTATATGATGGCTCATGCTGTACTCAACCCACTGTCTTTTCCTCTACTAATCCTGACCCCTTCCCTTATTAAAAATAAGGGCAGTGAGTCCCGAGAACTGCAGCTAAGGAACCCTGATCTGGCTTTCAATCAGCGAGGATAGCTTGATGATCTATCTGCGTCAGACTGCTTATAATAGCCAGCTAGTGTGGTATAGGAAATCAAGCGAGGGCTGAAATAACAACAGTCATAATACACATTCCAGCTAGCAGTAGTGGAGTAGTCGTGAAAAATATTTGTGATCACATTCATGCATGCAGCTGAATGAACCGAAGACATCAAAATCCCGCTGCGACGCGGCAACATGGCATAAGCACATCTGCACAGCTGCTGAAAGACAATGGAAAATCTCACCTTATTCATCAGATAACGTTATCCCCGAGTGAGAAACTAACAGATACAAAACCAAAATAACAAACCGGTTACAAGACGACTTTATAAGAAAACCAGAACGCAAAATAGAGTACCCAGCAGCTGTGTTTGGAATGGCATAAATACTGAAGCTATCTGGCGGTTTTCAGCTTCTGTCGCCGGTGCGGCCTTCATGATTAGCCCGGAAGTGCTGCCAGCGTTGTCAACAAGACGAGGCCCTTTTCTGGAATCTGATTGGCTCTCCTGAGGTGGCGCGTGATGAACGCTGCAGTGACGACAGTGGGGTTACCTCCGTTCAACTTGGGGTCGCATAAAGGCACAAAAATATGTATAAGACATTTCTGTCCCAAGTCCAGCCTTTACAAAATTAGCAATTTCCATCTGTAACGAGTGACTAATAATATTTTGTCTCGTTATTACTCATTTTACTTGTACACTTTTAAGCATTAACAGGAACGCGCGGAAATCGTATTTTAGCTTGCTGACTGACTAAGTCTTTATATAAATACTTATACATAATCCATGTATAACTACTTATACATAGTCTCATTACCATTAAGATAGAAACGCTATTGCAAGCGCCGCTGGTGTAGTGGTATCATGCAAGATTCCCATTCTTGCGACCCGGGTTCGATTCCCGGGCGGCGCACGTAACTTCTTCTTCTTTTCTTTTCTTATTTATTTATTTATTTTTTTTACTTTTCCTCTTCCTCTTTCACCTGTGAAAAACATCATTAAAGACTGGTTGAGAGCTGTGGACACTCTGATATGGGGTCGACCTTATATATCTTCTCTTGGCAAAAATAGGCATAGTGATATGAAATATGCAACTTATTTACACTGCACCCAGGTGCAGAACAATATGAAATATGAAACTGCCGTTTAAATGATTTAAAGGGGCCAGCTCACCCTTCCCAGAATCCCCTGTGAAAAGGAACAAGTCACTATTTTTTTTGGTAGCAATACTCCAAAAACAATCCACAACAATTCAGCAACATCCTCATAGATCATAAATTGTAATGTGAAATTGAAGATATTTTGTAATGGACTGGCCTCGACCCTCTCACTTGTGGCTGTGTAGGAAAGAAAAGACGAGGCATATTTTCTCCAAAGCTTCCACATATGACATGTAGACAAAGAAAAACTAACAGTGAATTTGCAGAGGTTTTGCTGCACAGAGAGCTAGCAGGTAGCTGTCATGTGCTTTCAAAACCTTCAAGTCTGTAGTGAATCTCTAAAAGACACTGACACTGTCAGTGTCAGACAGACACTGACACTAAAAAAACACCAAATGAATTTGTATTTATTATTGTTTTTCATTATTTATTTATTATTTTAAAACGGTCTGCAGCAACTAACATTAATGTGTAAGTAAAATTCAAGTGAACTTCTTGTCTTATATCTCATTCATTGATCTTTAATCACCACTTTATCCTGATCAGGATTGCCGGATCTAGAATCTGTCTCAGGAACACGTGGCATGAGACCGGACTGAATATAATGAGAAGTCCATTGCATTTGTCTCGTACCTTACATAATGTGATGGCTAGTTTGATAACTTGCTAGGAACCAAGGCTAACTGGTTAGTTGGATCAATTAGATATTTTTGTATGTTGTTCAACAAAAAGTAGGCAGTTATTGTTCAGCAGTAGAAAATATAGCTCAGGTAAGCCGGTAAACTAGCAAGCAATAGTAAATTAAGAAATGTTATATTCAAATCACATTAAAAATTATGCCATACAGTCACCATCCACTTTATTAGGAACATTGTACACCTGTGTATTCATGTAGTTATCTAATCTGACAATCATGTGGGAGCAAGGTAACATAAAAATCTTACTGATACGGGTCAAGAGTTTCAGGTAACATTCACATTGCTTCTGTTCCTATAATAGCCCCAGATGACTAGAAATCCCTTAAAATAGGGACAGCAAATCTATGTAGTCTCGTTTATTGCATACAGAATGGGAAGGACATCCCACAATTGCTGAAAAAAGAACATCAAAAAAGGGCTGTGGGATAAATTATCATCCCTGTTCTACAATGTAGTGTATGTCTATTTTTTTCTATTGCATAGCATATTCCTATGAGGAATGTTTGAAACATTCAGAGATTTCACAGGAAAATGTTAGTGCAATCGCATTAGCTACCTAGCCATATAGCTTCCACCCCTACAGCCAGTTATGTGCCAAAGCCATTTGTTTGCCATGGAACACATGCTACCAATAACATTAGGATGGATTTTATAAGTAAGTAGCTTACAGTGTTCTCTGAATAGCCATGCATACCAAATAATGAGTTTTCATTTTCAGCCTCTCCTCCTAAGTATGAACAAGGAATTTACAGCTATCTAGACTTATAAACAAGAACTTTCATAAATGAATGCAAATAATCCAACAGAACTTTATATTTTCAGTTTATTTACAATATTTACAAATTGTACCTACAGATTGCAAAGAGATTCCGACTTGCACAGATGCACTGGAATTTGCAATATCAGTCACATTCATTACCATTTCAGTGACTGGTGGTTGGTTATGTGGTTCTGCTGCTATGAGAGGTCTAACAATTATCATAAGGAGAAGCCATGCATCCAGAAATGAGACAAACGAAGTGTGTACTCTGTGTGATGGAATTCCACCAAGATTTAAGAATATACACTACCGGTCAAAAGTTTGGGGTCACCTTCTAATTCAATGTTTTTCTTTATTTTTATGACTTTAAAAGAGACTGGATAATGAT
>JAQMYM010000018.1:9400449-9420449 GCA_030014255.1 Parauchenoglanis ngamensis
ACTTCATGAAGCTGGTTAAGATAATGCCGATTGTATCATCACGGTAAATGTTGGCTACTTTGAAGAATCTGAAATATGAATCATATTTTGTTTTTATTGTTTTTACACTTTTTTGTTAACCACATAATTCAGTATATGCCATACGTGTTGCTGTATAGTTTTGATGTATTCAGTAATGTTTTACAATGTAGAAAGCAAAAAAAATAAAGAAAGAAAAACCTATGAAAAAGATTAGGTGTGTCCAAACTTTTGACTGGTAGTATAGGCACCTTGGTAAACATTTCATTGCTTCATTTTTAATGACATTTTAGGGTAAGCCAGGCTTCCAATGTAGTCTTAAAGAAATCACCACTGCTATAAGCATACTGGTAACATTAGCTAGCTATCAGCTATAGCTATAGCTATACAAGTTGCATTAGCTAGCTAGAGCTAATTTTCTGGATGGAATTTTCCAAATAAATTATGTTAATGTGTACTGCTATGTGCAAACCGAAACAAATATACACATACATCATTCATAAAATTATGAATTTATTTTATTTCAGATCCAACATCATGTGCTGTAGCTGAGACATTCTACCTGAAACATACATTTTCAGGAAAAACTGATCTTATTCTTGAATTTGATCATTGAGTCATATGGAGAACATGATAAATTATTGGAAACATATATCATGGCATCTCGTCATGTTTTTATTCTTGAATAAATACATTTTTATGCACATCTCATCCCTAAAATGTCAGGCCCTAACACAGACAAATTTGTATATGTTGGAATGGCTTCCTAATGAATTTCTTTAAAACAAATTTCATTGTCTGATTTATCACATGTCTCTGATTGTATCTATCATGGTTTTGTAATTGCCATAAGAAATATAAGCAACCTTTTGGTCAACTGTAGTAGATGTTAAGCACAGAATAACTGCCAGGCACTCAAACACTCATAAAAAAGCTACCTTTACATAGGATATTTTTTACAAAAACGTAGTGGTGGATATATACTTCTACCTTCATCTACACAGTTAAAGAGATTAATTCAATAATAATTTGTCTAATAGTCAATTTTTTATATCATAATGTCCTATGTGATGGAACTGATGGTGTTGTGATAGGACTGACTTTATGGAATGTTGTTGTAGGAAAAGAGATGTTATTTGTTTTATTTAAGAAAGTTTTGGAAACATCCCTATTTTTAAACATTTTTTCAAATGTTAAACTAGTATTAGACTATGTTCAGTCAAGCACACATAATAAGGGCCTAATTCATTAGAACATGTCTATACAACCGGTAGAGTCTAAACTTCTTTTTAATTCTGTTCTGTTAAATTAACCATTTAATTTCTTTCTTTTCTGGGATATTTCAGCATGACTGTGACTTACCCTTAAGCTCATCCTCCTCCTCCTCTTCAAAAAAAAAGAAAAAAGAAAGAAAAAATAAGCTTCAGATTATACAATTCAATGACAGAAATCACTCTTGATAAGTGTTAGCATAACCTCAGTCAAATGATGTTTGAAGGTGTATTGTACACTTTTATGTAGAGTTTTATGTAAACATGACAGGACTGATTGAAAACATTGGGAACATTGAGTTGTAAAATACTATTTATTTGTAGAATTTAAGTACAACTTCATGTTCTAAATGTACTGTTGTGAATGGTTACAACTTAAATTTCTTATTAATGGTGTTTTTTCTACATACGAGTTTTTATCATAACAAAACTATAAAAGATGTAGCTCCAATTAAGCTGAGGACATTCCATTTTTCAGGATTTGTAATTTTCAAAAGGGTTTTTAATAAGAAAAATATATGAGAGAACCTAATGAATTACTTATTCCTTTACACAACAACTCACAGAAATCAACCATCTAGTCAGTTTTAGACATTTTTGGATTATACAAGTTTTAGTCACTGTAACAATTCCAGGACTGACAATGTCCCAACTATGTAAACTTTTTTAATGCAAGCTGTTGGTCATGTTGAAATTCACACAACTTACTCAGACAAAATAATGTCATTTCCAGGTCATGAGATATGTCTTTTGGGAAAGTTGGATTGAGCCATGAGATCTGCAACCAGATGCAATTATAAAAATGATAAAGCACTTTTCCTGAAAATAGTTTGTGGAGACTTAAAAGTAACTTTTACTAATTTTCAGTTCACATACAGAGGAATGTGCAGGGTTAAAAACTGTACTGCACCCAGCCACTAGAGGGACTCAGAGACATTTTGGATCTACTTTTCCAATTATTAGGGCAGGGATTTTCAATCCTATCTACAAAGGGTTAATGTGGTTGCAGGTTGTCATTCCAACCAAGCAGAAGCCTTATTCAATTTGTTTAAATAGTTCATCTTGATCTAAAATCACCTATCAAGTGTGCCTCCTATGTGGCTAGAATGAAAGGGCCATACAGTCGTTGGTTCAAATTTGCTGTCACTTAATTTCAGTTCCTAAATAATATACAAAGTGCCAACCAGAATGCCACTATTCATTACCAGACATGATAACACAGTTGTTGTGAAAAACGTCCAAGCTTGATAGAAATAACATGATTTAATTCACATGGGATAGGAAATATTACATATCCTTCAAATGGTTTCTTTCATACTGTTATAAAAATTGGCATGATTTATATATTCCAGATTTTTGTGATGCATAGGACATACTTTCATTGCCAATCTTAATAGGTGTGTTAGGGCAGGGAACTCACCAAATCACCAAAATGATGAACTCTGGCATGCTGGGAATGAAATTAGTAACCCCCTGGTTTACAGAGTAGTGGAACAGTGCAAAGTAATAATGTTAGGAAAATTAAATTTTTATTATAGTCGATGGATAAGTGCTTGAAATAGGATCTAGTATTGTAGTTCACACCGTTACCTCTTTTGGTGTAATATTATATATCATCCGCTAGGTGGCACACAGTTCCATTTATTTCAATATAGATAACGGAGGCAGAGGGCTGTGCACCTAGTAGCAATAAATCCTAGGTCTACTGCTGGTGACAAAACAAGATCATTAGCTATCTATAAACTTCTTACAAACAGAATTTCTATGATTTGCATTTTATTTTTATGGAAATTGTCCATCTTTACAGATATCATCTTTACAGATATCCCGATATAGATATAGATTTAGATTTGTCCCTAATGATCAAGCCAGAGGCAATGGTGACAAGGAAATGTCCCTGAGACAACATGAGGAAGAAACGTTTAGAGGAACCAGATTCAAAAGGAAACCTATCCTCTTCTAGGTGACAGTGTATGGTTAGAAATTATGTCTTTGCTCTTTTACAACTGTGTACTATAGAGTCAAGCAGTACTGAGTTTGTTTTTTATTTCAGTATAATTTCAGCTTTAGGTCTATAATATTCAGGTGAAATTAACTGCTGTATGAAGAATGGGACTTGAGCATAGTTTTTAGCAAGTGCAATCATTAGACTATTCTAATTATCTAAGTGAGTCATCTTTAGGTTGTATATGTGGTACCATTCATAGTAAGGCCATCCTCAGCAGCAGTGAGGAATTCTCAGGTGAAGGAAGCTCCCAGCAGGAGTAAGTAAAATAATGTAAATAAAAATGATGCTCCTCTGAATGATGGTATGTAAACAGGCTCATACAATACAATTTGTGTTGTACTTGAAACTGAACAATGACTGAGACTAAAGTGTAGAAGTTCCTCCTTACATAGGAATTTATAATGTTAATTATATTAATTATTGATTATGTTAATTATTAGATAGTGCCCAAAGTAATATTTACTTCAGCATGTCACCTCACATTACTAAGGTAACAAACTGGCCAAGCAAATTTTAATGTTTCAACTGTAACCAATATTTAATATGCTCCTTTGGTGATATATATTTGAGTGTATTAGAGAATATTTACATTCGCTGATTTTTGTTTTGCATTCAAACTGTGTTATTTGACCAGAAATCTACTAGTACCTTAGAAAAAATCTCTGAAAAAAGTGAGAAGTATGTTATTTACATTACTCTACATACAGCTCCCCATCAAAATGTTGCTTAAAATTAAAGTAAATAAAAGTTAGGTTAAAATGCTGTGTTTTGATGCTTAATAACCAGCTTTTAATATGAGAAGAGATACACGTCAGGTCAGATAGGCGTTCTAGGGCTAGGGATTTGATATCATGATCTGATGACAGCTATTGTTAACCACTCAGCTACCACTGGCCTCAAAAGGTGGGTCATACCAACACACAGGAGTACCTTCTCAACACTTCATCGCTTCTTTCTGTCATTGTTTGTTTTGGGGGTTTCTCCATTCAGCCTCCTCTTCAGGAGGTGAAATGCATGCTCAGTTTGGTTGAAGTACAGTGATTCACTTGGCCAATCTAAAACCTTCCACCTTTATTTCCTGGTAGATTTCTTTGTTGTGTTGGCTGTGTGTTTTGGTCATTATCTTGTTGCATGATGAAGTTCCTCTCAATTAGATTGTAAAGCTGTTATGTTCTAATTTGTTTAACACATAAAGATGTAAATATAAGGAAATGACAGCTGAAATTCTGATCTATTTTCTCAGATTCATCTTTTGAGCTCAATTCCAAATGTCTTCAACATATAGCAAAAAAAAGAAAAAAAGAATTTAACCTGCTGTTCCAATATTTTTGGAGGTGCCTGTATACTACTAACAAATAAGCATTTGTCCTGTTGTCAGGAGACCATAAGATTAAATCCTAACTCTGCCACCTCTATCTGAGTTAGGAGCCATGGGAGCAAAATTGTCCCTGCTATCTGTGTGAGAGGGATAGCATAGGCTCTCTCCCCTGTAGGTCACAGCAACACTAACTAGTTTGGGCATCTGTGGGCTCATGTATGTGGATGAGGGAAGTTAATCATGAGTATGCCCTGTGATGCAGTATGATTATTAGAACAGTATTGGAACAGTTCCAACAGATGTGGTTGGCTGGTTTCACAAGTCTCACATGGAAGCACATTCACCCTTCCCGGTTGGTAGGTGTCAAATTATAGGGAAGAGCTTGACAAATCAAGTTAATGGGAAGCGTGGGAAGACTTTGGCAATGTCTGGAAGAAGACCCAAACTGTCACTCTCATATGAGAGGTAATTGGTTTGGATGGTCAGGAACAACCCAGGAACCATCAAGGCACAGGATTGCCATGAACTGGAAGCTGCTGGAACACTCTCAACAGTCAAATAAGTTTTACATTGCCATGGACTGAGAGGCTGCCATCCAAGAACTACAGTTAGGTCCATATATATTTTGACAATGATGCAAATTTCATATTTTTTTCATATAAAGAGTTTCCATGAACAGCTGGAAAATGCAAATCTAACACTTGGAATTATCCAGACCTTTTACCTTCTTAATTTGTCATGAAATAATGAGGAAACAGGCCATAACTGTCCCTGAAACTTCTTACTCCGCACAAAAAAAGTTTTTGCTTCTTGAACAGTGTTGGGTGTTTCTTATAGATTTTTGGGTGCTGATCATGAAAATCACATTTACATCAAAATTTACCCATCACGTACCTTTCAGAGAACTCTTCAGTTTTGTCATGATTGATTCTTATATCTGTATCCAAACGTTTTCACTCCTTTTCTCATTTTCTGTTCTTGGCCTTGGGTTGTGATCACAACCTGGAAGAGTGGCGTCTCTTCATTGATTCATCAATGTTAAGTCTGAAAACTGTTCTGCCAAATAATAGCAAAGTTTATCCTTCAGTACCTGTTGGCCGAAAAAAATTGCCTGGAAAGCCTTCAAAGACGTTGTTGACAATTTTCTGGGCAATTAGAGAGCCCCAAACTACATTCAGCTGGTAGACAAACTTCTCAAAGCATACAAGACAATGAAGTGCAACATGTCACTCAAGATTCATTTCCTCCACTCACACTTAGACTTCTTCTCCGCAAATCTTGGTGCTGTCAGTGATGAACACGGTGAAAGGTTTCACCAGGACATTTACAACATTTACAACATTTACCAGTATTGCATTATAAAAAATGCAATATTTTAATGCAATATTTTTGTTAAACCCCTTGAATTAAAGTTGAAATTCTAAACTTCAATCACATCTTGGTGGCGTTATTTGAAATCCATTGTGGTGGTATACAGAGGCAAAAATATGAAAATTGCATCACTGTCCAAGTACTTATGCACCTGCAGAACAAAGATAACATATGAAATTTTGTTGTTTTTTGGAAAGCATATGCTCATTTTGAATTTGCCAGTAACATGTTTAAAAAAATTGAGACAGGGGCATGTTTACCACTGTGTTGCATCACCTCTTCTTTTAACAACACTGTCTTTGTATTTTTTGTTTTATGATGTGCCAAATGTTTACAATGGGTGACAGATCTGGACTGCATAAAGGACAGTTTTGCACCCACACCCTTTTACTACGAAGCCATGCTGTCGTAATACATGCAGAATGCAGTTTGGCATTATTTTGCTAAAACAAGCAAGGCCTTCCCTGAAAAAGATGTCTGAATGATAGTATATGTTGCTCCAAAACCTGTATATATTGCTCAGCATAATGGTGCCTTCTCAGATGTGCAAGCTACCCTTGCCATGTACACTAATGCACCCCCATCATGGATGCTGGCTTTTGAACTATGCACTAGTAACGAACAGGATGGTCCCTCTTCTCTTTAACCTGGAGGACACTGTGTCCATGATTTAAACATTTTGATTAGTCAGACCACAGGAGAGTTTCCCACTTCACCTCAGTCCATATCAAAAGATCTTGGGCCCAGAGAAGGCAGAAGAGTTTCTGAATCAGGTTTATACATGGTTTCTTTGCATGGTAGAGGTTTAACCTGTGTTGACAGACAGTGGTTTTGGTAAGTATTCCTGAGCCCATGCAGTGATTTCCATTACAGAATTGTATCTGTTTTTAATGCAGTGCCACCTGAAGGCCTGAAGATCATGGCCATCCATTATTGGTTTTCCACCTTGTCCCTTGTGTACATACATTTTACAGGATTCTTTCAATCTTTCAATGATATTATGTACTGTAGATTATGAAATTCCTAAATTATTTTTTTTTATACCCAATCATGTTACTGATCTGTTGCCATTTAACTTAATTAGTTTTGAGATTTTCCACCAGGTGTTTTTTTTAGCATTACACTACTTTTCTAGTCTTTTGTTGCCCCTGTCCAAACTTTTTTTAAACATGTTGCTGGCATTAAATTCAAAATGGGTATATATATTTTCAGAAAACAATAAATTCAGTTTCAACATTTGATATGTTGTCTTTGTTCTATTTTCAATTAAATATAGTGTTATATGATTTGTAAATCACTACAATCTATTTTTTTTTTACATTTTACACAGCCTCCAAACTTTTTTGAATTGGGGTCCTATATAAAATATTTTCTTCAGTTTCAGAGGATGCTTGAATTGGATATACAGTTTTGCTTATCTGCAAAATACATGCTTCAACTCAGTTGTATACTATCAAAGTCTTCCCAAGCAGAAACAACCGTAACAAAGCAGGTAAAACTGTGTTCACAAGAGTTCTCAGTGACTGGGAGTGGGAAACACATCTAGAAGATACACCACCAGACCTTGAGGAGCCTTCCACTTTTCAATTAAGCATAGGCCGGTGAATTAGGAGAGGGAATTCCTTTGCACTGGCGGTGAGACCACAGGGAAGAATGTGCTCATTGAGGCCGGGCTCCCTTTGAGCTCCATTTGGGCTTAAACTGGGTGAGAGCAGAGAGAAGGATTAGAGAACAAAAAGATCCTTCTCTGTCATCAAAGAGGATCTTCTGTGTGGCTCATCCCTGTCCTATTCCACGCCTACCAGCAGGTCATAGCACCACTGGGAATGGAGTGGTGCCTGAGACAGAAAAAGTAAGATGGGGACAGAAAGGAGATGACATAGAAAATAAAGAGTGAAACTAAGAATGTATGTGAAAAGAATGTAATAGAGAGAAAAAGCAAAATGAGCAAAGGAAAACAGACCAAAATAGAATGAGTTAGGAAAAGAGAGAGGTGACTAAGAGGTGGGGTGCAGATTTCAAAGGTAATCTTTAACTCTAAGCCCTGCAGACAGACTGAATGTCCCCTGCTGCTCCATCTCTGCAGTTGTCTGGACCAATATGTTGCTTTTTGCTCCCAGTAGTACTCCATTCTTCTTGCCCCTTTGTCCCCTAGGGCATTTTAGGAACATTATTCATGGACTAGTTAAGCACAAGGATGGAAAAGCCTTTGAATGGCCTCAAGAGAGGGCAACATCAACTCTGGACCCCTGAAAAACAAATACCTGCTTTGTGTGAACAGCTCCTCATGCCAGGTCAGGGTTGCACATGTCTGGCTAGGGAAAAGAGAGTCCAGGGCTTGCGTAGCCAGCCAAGACTGTAGCACAGCATTGTCATGTTTTTGCCCTTTATGTAATTCATTTAAGAATTTTGGTTATCTTTTGCATTTTATTAACTTGTATTATATGTCTTTCTACAGATGGTAATATTACTGGGGTCTCATTTAATATGACAGATCTTATCATCCTAAATGAGATACAAGATTTTGGCTGTTCAACAATTGTTATCTTTCATCATTTAGATAAGTACAAATCCTTTTTACTTTCTTTGTACTCTGGGCATCACTTGTTACACGGACACCAATTGTCACTATTAATTACTATTTCAAAGGGATCGCTCCCTCATTTGTGGAAAAAAGTAAATAAATAAAGATATATAAGGCAGCTCCATTAGTAGTAGTATAAGGAAAACATGGCAGCTTTTGATACATTCTGCTGTTCATAACATGTTTATAAATATCATTAGACATCAGAAGATTAATTAATTAATTAATCTTCAGTAACTGCTTTATCTTGTCGCAAGATTGTGGCGAATCTGGAGTCTATCACAGGAAGATGGCAGAAATATACCCTGGATGGGATTCCAGAGGCACACCTAGGGGCAATTTGCTCTAGTCAATTCAGGTACAGGCATGTTTTTGGACAGTGGAACCAGGGAACACAGGGACAACAAATAAAGAAACTCCTCACAAAAAACATCCCAAGATCAGGATGAAACCTCAGACCTACCATATAATTTTGCTACCCTAGTCAGTAGATTATTTTCATCACTATCAGTTTGTTCCAAGTCTTATGTTAGCAAAACTAGCAAAACCTCTGAAACTGAAATTGTGTAATTGAAATTGAACTGAGTAATGCAATAATATTCTGCAATAATTCTCTCCTGTCCAAATTTTGTTCTGTTCATATTTCAGAAACTGCTGATCTCTTGGGAATTTCACACACAAAAGTCTCTAGAGTTTTCTAGAGTCTCTAGAGAATCATACGAAAAACAAAAAAAACCATTGAGTGAGCAACAATTTTGTTGGTGGAAATGCCTTCTTTGTGGATAAAAGAGGTCAGAGGAAAATAGTCAGGTAGTAGTTCGAGCTGCCAGGAAGGAAGAATATAACTCATATAATACTCATAATTTTATGTGAGTATATAAAGAAATGAAATTGTCTCACTACTGCCATAAAGAAATTTAATCAGAATTTGGACATTTCTACTGACTTACTAATGCAAAAAGTGAAGTTTTAAGTCAACTTTTAAATGATTTAAGGTACCTAAAATTTTGCACAGCACTATATAATTTTATAGACTAATAATTTTAGAATGCTTAATATAGATTTTCTCAAGCAAACATCAATATATCAAGCTACACTATATGGCCCAGAGTATGTGCACACCTGACCATCACACCCATATGTGGGTCTTCCCCAAACTGTTGCCACAAATTTTGAAGCACATAGCTGTCTATAATGTGACTGTATGCTGTTGCATTAAGATTTCCCCTTACTAAAACGTAAATGTGGCTTACCACGTTTTGCGTGGAAGAACTCGATTCTCCCCCACTGAGCCCTGACCTCAACCTCACTGAACACCTTTAAGATTAATGGAAATGTTGACTGCATGCCAGGCATCCTTGCCCAACATCAGTGACCTCACTGATACTCTTGTGTCTGAACGGGCAAATCCTCATAGGCAAGCGCCAAAATCTATTGAAAAACTTTCTCAAAACAGTGGAGGTTATTATAACAGCAAAAGGGGGACTGCACCTGGAATAAGATGTTTAACAAGCCCATATAGGTGTGAGTGGTCAGGTGTCCACATACTTTTGTCCATATAGTATAATAGTGACAGGAGAGGGAAAATGCTAGGATAGAGCTGAGGAGTTAAAATTGAAGCAAGAGGGAGCTCATTCCCATCTGGCTGGGAATAATGAGGCTTTTTTGGTGATAATCTGTATCATGTTTTTGGCACATGTTCTAATCCTGCTTGCAGAAGTATGTATTTGTGGGTGCATGTGACATTTGCCCCTGTGGATTCAGCTGTGGGCCTATGTGTGTGTGTGTGTGTGTGTGTGTGTGTGTGTGTGTGTGTGTTTGTTTTTAGTTTATAAAATAAATCATTCATCTCTCTCTCTCTCTCTCTCTCTCTCTCTCTCTCTCTCTCTCTCTCTCTCTCTATCTATCTTTCTCCACTCTTTAAACATCATGTTCACTATTTATCCATGGTTGTCTGTTTCCTCCATCATATATTTAGATTTTATAGCAAAACTATTATACAGTTGGTCATTGCATACTCAACACACTTTAGTTACATTTGTTAACATTTAAGCATTCACTGTTTATATGTATATGCTGGCAAACTTGGATGGCAAATGTGTGTATACATGTGGGGCTGCTATAGCCTTTGCAACAATCTTACAAAAAAGTTTCATTTTATTCACTTAATTTCATCTCTTTAATCTCTGTCCATAAAATATGTACATTTCTGTATAATATAAATATTATTTAATTTATACATAGGGCCTATCTCTATAATATAAAAATTATTTAACGTAATTTTATTTGAGAAAGCAAAACACAGATTTGTAAATAAATGCCATTATTGTGCTATTGTGCCATTGTTTTATTCCAATTAGCAACAATTGGCAAAAAAGAAATCAGAATTTCGTACCACCACACACAGACACTGGCATACAATGACCAATAATATCTGTTAAATATTAAATTCATTGAGGAATGAGGTTATGACCTTTGTCTGATGCACTGTGAAAGGTGTTACTCTGTCTTCATTACACCCATTATTACAGATTCCAGTACACATTTACAACCCATTCAAACAATGAAAACAATTTATGGCCCATTGTAACTGTTAGGAATAAAGGCCTCTCACTCCACTCAACCTCCCAGTGAACTAAGCCAGAGTTCAGATCCAATTAAAGGGGTCAGTTGTGAGCACATCCTGCTGGTGGAAGAAGGACACAAGCTGGAACAGGGCTAGAGAAGGGGTGGGAGTTGAAAGAAGAACAAGAGATTATCCTTGCCTGAGGCTGTGTTCCAAATACTCATTTCAAAAACTTGAAATGACTAAAGAAGTAATTTAATTATTTCAAGAAGTAGTGCCTTGTCACTGCTTCTAACAGTAGTGGTTAGACAAACCTGGTGCAATATATTCTTATTTTTAACAGAGCTTGTTTGTAAATTTTATAAACATTAAAGAAAAAAAAATGTTGTGTCTTTTTTATTTCACGTGGCTATAATTAGAACACTGACTTTTCACTTTTAGTATTTTTTAATTTTCTTAGGTTTTCATCTCCCCACTTTCACTCACAAATTCTAATCCTGTGGGTTATTAGATTGAATTCAACTGAATTGCATTAACACTTTGCCCTGTAAAAGCTTTATGAAATTTGATCAATAGGCAGCTGAATAATTGTCACCTAAAATATGCTGTTAGTCTCTAAAGTTCTTTTGTAGAACAATTAATAACAATGGGCCAATTTTTTAAAAAGGTTTTAGCAATATTTCTGATCATTGTATTGTGCAATGATCAGAAATATTCAAAAGAAAGGAAATTCAAAGAATGTAGCACTAACCTTTTGTCTAGTGAATCTGCCGTTGTGTTGTGTCTTGCATCTGTGGCAGGATGTGTGTGTGTCCTCTGCCTCCAAAGGCCATGTCAGATCAAAGAGCAGGTTAAGTGGTCAGTGTGTCAGGAAAGGGGAAAGTGAGGTAACTGGTTCAGCCTGGGCATTACAGCCTGCAGCTACTTCACGTAACATTGTGCTAACCACCAGGGGAACCTAGATTTTTCAGCTTTTTATGTTTTTATGTTTTAGTCAGATTATTTTTGCTTATTAATATTTTTGTTTATCTATTATAAACAAACCTAATAAGAAAATGACCTTATGAGGAAATAGATATATTTTAAAGTGTTAAGTGGATGGTAAAAGTCCTATCAGAAACTATATTTAGCCAAGAATTATGAGTTTTGTTGTTTGATTATTTTACACTAACCCTAGCATATATGTGTTCTGTTCTGTGTTATTGAAATGGATTGTTTGTTAAGGGTGAGATTTTAAATGTCTTAAAGTTTTAAATAAGTATCAAACATTTATCTTATTTCTAACTGTTTTTCAAAATGGATTTCATTTTTTAAAAAGATTTATTATTTTTTGCACATACTTGTAACCAAAGCTAGTTACAGTTTGAAGAGAATTTATTCTAAGTACAGCTGAGCAGTTGCAGGTTAAGGATCTTTCTCTCCAACCCAACAGAGGCTCTCTGGCAGCTGTAGGATCAATTGACTTGTATTATTAAAATATTATTCATTGAAATGCCATATTATTAGAATTTTATTAGCACAATATTGTTAAATACATTTTTTTTGTTTTAAATGCACTATTCCTGTATAAAACTGATGGCCAGTAAGCAGTTCTCCAGCTGAAAGGCAATGCGAAGCCTGAAGGCATCAAACAAGCAGCACTCATTAGAATACAGGAGCTGTCCATCAGCTGTGGTGCTGAAATGTTTTAGTGCACGCTATGAAGCAGTAATTAATGACATCTCTTCACAATCATCTTGTAAAGATCTTGATGGGATGCACTTGATGGGGTTTTAAATAAAGCTGTTTGGAATTAAAATTGCTTCTGTTTAATCATGTTTACTTTTCAGTAGTTCATTCAGCGCTCCAGAGCTCATCTTGTTATTCTGGTTGCAAACATAAACAAGACAACATCGACAGTTCGTCAAGATTCGAATTTTCTAATGTCTAAATATCGGAGAAAATATATTTTCTTTAATACTATATAGAGACTTAGAGACTTAAAGAGCATATTTTGGCATAGTAAGTGTGACACATTTAATAACTGATACAATGAATATGGCCTCCAATAAACCACAAGCTTAAGCAGTATAATGTAAGTTAATATAGGAAAAGTCAAGACATGATTAAATACATAATTTTATGCTTGACAGAATGTTATAACTGTCTGCTTATGGTGAGATACATTAAAGATAAAGACTACATGAAAAAGAAACTTTATTTCAATTGAACTTTATGAAGTAGGCCTTTTAAGATCAACAAATTAAATCACCAAATATTTATAGGCTACACCACGAGCTGCGTTGAGGTTGATGACCGACTTAGAATTACCTTTTTGCGCCACATGTTTAGGGCATTTAGGGCACCTAAATGTTTCACTTATGTATTTCAGTCATGATTTAGTCACCTCCAAATAGGTCTTATTTGGTTTGGAATGGCGGACGTGTGCCAGGTGTTTGTGTCCTCTGACACAATATAGAGAGAAAACATGGAAGTGGTGTTTGAATTCATTGTGGTCAGTTAGACTTGTGTAAACACTGTAGGTGTCACATTAATATAAGGAGTTTTGTTATGTGCGGTGATCCACTTTCAACTGTTTCATAAAATATTTTGCTTGCTTACACATGCCTTGGAAGAATATGTTTTATTCACACTTCATACCGTCTGTAGGGCTGTAGGGATCATAAGCCTTCTTTTTACTTCAACAACTCTCTCCAACCTCTAGCTCAATTCTGTCTCTCCGTGGAAAGTGTATTAGCCTTAAGTCTTGGTTAACATATTTAAAGCTAACATTCCAAGCCTTCATTTTCAAGATTTGGAAATTAAATAAATGCATGGCAAGTTTATTAATTTAAAGCCATATTTACATATTGATGTAAATCCTGTGCCTTATGAGTCGTTAAAGTGTTTTAATATGATCTAAAATAAATAACGGTTAGTGTTAGTGTAGTCAGAACCAGACTGCCAGAGTGCAACCTGTGACCTTTAATTATTACTGTTAAACCTTAATTTAGGCTTCAATTTAGGAAAATGTCTTTTAAATATTTTCTGTTTATTGATGTGGGTTGTTCATCCATACACATATTGAATAAGGTTAAACTTTTTTAATGTATTTTTTTTATGTTGGCAATATGAGTACAGGTGAGTCTGTGGTCAGCGAACATGAGGGAGGGAGAGAGAGAATCTTCTGTGTGCAGTTTACTTTGGAAAGGATGGATATTTATTCAGCCCCTTATGCGCCCTCTACTGGTCGTAATGGAAATACACACATTCAAGGTGTGACTCTGTAAAAAACGTTCGACGCAAATACTTCACAAATACTTCAGTGTGTTGCAATGACGGAAAGAGGAAACTAATTATTCCTCAGACCAAAAGCGGAGGTTTACATATGAATTCTGACTTGGAAAATCAATGCAAAATTCAGTGCATCCTACATACAAAAGGAGCTTATCAAACCATTAGCCGCATCATCACTGTCTCAATATCATAAATTTGTACATACCAGTTCGTATTAACCATTCACTAATGGTTAGGGATAAGGAACGCAATATTTTGCTGTCAATTATAAGTATAGTGAATGATGCATGAGTTTGTTTAAAGTGCACTTGCAGTGTCGCAGCTCAGCGTGTCTCTGATGTTGGCCGCCTGTTGAGCGGATCTCTGCTGGACGCCGCGCTCACCTGACGATTTCTCCAGCGGCGCGCTAACGCCATGCAGGTTCACCACAGGGGCAATAAACTCAGGCCATCCTGTAGAGCCATATCCCCATGCCCCCGGGCACAGACCATACAACCGCTTTAGTCTTCACCTCCAAAAAAGCTTTTTCTATCTCTTACCCTCCCTCCCTCTCTCTTAATTTCCTTTGAATGCCAGTGTCAGTGGGTTATGCAGCCCAGAAACACTGGAGGTGCGTTCGTAAGTAGCATGTAATTAAAACCGCCAAGCGCCCAGTTTGCAATTTTTAGATAACAGTTAGACATGAACGCACTGCTAATTGCAACAATTAGAAAAGGGTGCTAACTGTGGCTGATTCGGGTGCGTGTGTAAAAAAAGAAGGAAATACTAGATTTACATGTTTGCATCTAAACTAAACTGTCTTTAATTCCACTATATAGGTCTAGGTTCATTTATGCCTAATCCCTCTGTCGCCCAAAAACACAAATATGAAAAATACATAGAAATAGGAAAAGTAGTTTTCCTCGATATAAGCGTCACTATAATTAGTTTTAGTGAATCTTGTATACTTAACATAAAACATCACAATAGAAATCACATAAAAACTTTATTAAGAATTTCATCAAGCAGCTCGCCTCGTCTAGGAGTAACAAGTGGCACAACATCAGTATCAGCACAGCAGCTGATAAAAACCCATTTAATATTCAACATTTTGCTGCATATTATCACTGCTGAAAACTAATATTTTACGTTTGCCATTATTTTCGAAATACACGTACAGTTGCAGATTTTAAAAGTAGGCTACAGCCGTAAATGTGAATAAGATCAAGTCAACAGGCTATTGCCTTTTCAGCTTTGTGTAACGTTACCTACAGTTTATTTTTGTGTTCGTGCTGAATAGTTGAACTCCACAAGCTTGAATTTAATAAAAATCTTTCCAGAAGAAACAGGGTTTGGTTAAGATTCAAGTTGAACTGGGCAGGTTTGCCTTTTTCTTCAACGTGACATTTGCCTCTTTATTTATGATGTTTTTTTCTCCCACTGACGGAGAAAATTTCTGACTTGGATTTTTCACTCTAGAATTGATTTGACATGGATATCCAATATCCCTTTAAGCATAATCAAACGGACTCTCTGGCCATATCTCCCCCCACAGTTGTGACGGAATTGAGTTACAGCTCTAGTCCTCTATCCTTCACCATAACGGCTTATTTGGTGAATTGAACATATCATAGCAGAGTTTATTAGCCATTGTAAGAACACCGTATTAAACAGAAATTCATATGAATCAGAAGAGGGTACTGTAAACACTATGTGTAGCCCGTTGATTAAAAAAAAGTCTACTTAACAGAACAATAAAAACAAATATGTTTACATGAAGGCCTATAAGGCCTATTTAGACCTGTAAATGTGTGCAAAACCGTTATGTAGAGTAAATGACTACATAGCGGGTTTAATTCAATTCTTTTAAGGAAAAAATAAGAAAAAAAGAAAAGAAATTGAGTATGGGCAAGTATGGGCTAAACTCTATAACTATTTACATTACGTTAGTATGTGTAACCCCCTACCAAATCATATTTCATGTGGTGCTAATACATTTAGGCTACTGTAACTACAGTGCACTAAACATGTGTTTATGTTCTATGTGGATAATTAATTTACTTTTTTAAAATTAATTAATTAAAAAAAATTTTTTACTTATAATTTTATTAATGTAAGACTTGGGACCCAACGTGGTGTAAGTAATAAATCAATAGTAGGGTAGTGTTCAAATAAGTATTTACAAGGATTTGGCAATCACCTTATATGCTCGTAGGCTTGCAGGTCGATAGGCTACTCACATAACTAGACAGTGAAGCTAGGCGTGAGTTGACAGAGGAAATCAGAAAGGTCACGGATGCCCCTTATATTGAATTAGTGTAGCATCACGAGGTTCCCTCCAAAGTACTTCCCTTGTGAAGTTTGGTTTTTAGAATAAGAACAAGTTGCGTGTTAGCACGTGAATGGCCTCCCGTGTTCCGGCCGCCCTTTCCTCCCGCGCGCCTTTGTCACCGCGGTGCTGCACTAACACAACATTTGAAGTTGCTTTTCACGCTCACAAAGAACGAGAGATGTTAATGTAGCCAATAACTGCTTAATGGGGACCTTATTTCCATCATTCACTTTTGTTCCGTTTGCTCTCAATGTCTTCTAAATCTCAGTCTCTTTTGAGAGACTTTAGAAACCATTCAACCTAATGTAAGCCAGCAAACAAACTACTACTACTACTACTACTACTACTACTACTACTACTACTACTACTATTACTACTAACAACAACAACAACAACAATTATAAGACGAATAATAATAATAATAATAAGGATATTAAGAATACAATAATAATAATAATTATTATTATTATTATTATTTTGCAATTACATAGGCAAATGCAATAATACATATAAATACATTTACAATCTACATCTATAATAAATTTATAAGCTACTATATATAACAGTTATCTGATTTCTGTCAGTAGATGTATGTAAATACAATAAGGCAATTTTAGTATAATTTATAATAGGGTACTTTATAAATTTTCCAAGAAATACTACAATATTTTTGAAAAGGTAGTGTAATTTAAAAGATATATTTTTTTCCTTTTATTAACCTAGTGCATGACTTTAATTAGTTATTTTCGGGCTTTTTTGTATTTCATTTACTTTGCACAATGTTAGACTTAAAATACGTCTTATAAACCAGAGCTCATGTATTCCAGAGTTTTTAGACTCAGAAATTCATTATGTTTCAAATAGTTGGCCCCGGTATGCATGAGCTGTTCATAGCGATGCGTCAGGTGGATGTGTGAACTGTCCCCAAAGTGAGAATTAACAGCTACGGCTCTTGCGCTTTTCTGCAGCTTGAGCCGTATATACAGATTTGCGCGCTTTATCCGCGTCTCTCGACGCAACCCGTGCAAATCTGACTCATAATTCAGTGAGACTCTCAGACCCCGAGAGACCAGGGGGTTAGTTATTTAACTGTCGACACGTCTCCCCACAGATTACTACCGATGACAGCTGACGTATTTGTCACATTAGTCGCATAAGTGGAAAGGACTAAAAATAAATTGGGAAGCATTTATCGCAAGACAAATGTAACCTACCATCATTAAGAAATGGGGTTATCTTTCAACAAATGTACGCGTTACTGAATTTACATTCTGTTCTATCTTAGAGATGAGACACATATATTCTGTGCTAAAAAAAGATGTGTACAGTGGCCCGGAGTGCTTTGTAGACTTAATGTTGTGCTCCTGTTGTCTGTGACGAAGAAGGGAAAGACGAAGCATTGTTTTAGTTGATAGTAGTCTTCCAGTCCAGTGATCGATCGTGAAGTTTTCAATGTACAGGAAAGGACTTGACTGACGTGAGGATCTCAATGAGCGCTACAAAAAAGAGAGACACTCAGTTATGGAGGACAACGACAAAAAGAAAGACTGTCCCCAACTCCAACTCACCAGCAGTCCGTAAAACACAGAGAGACAGAGGAAGAGAGAGATGTACGAGTAAAGATGGGATTCAGAAAAGCAGTGAAAGATTGAGAAAATAAAGTGCATAGGCCTACTGAATGTCACAAATACCCTTCACAATTGCGTCCCTTACGTAGAGACAGTTTTAGGGCCCTACCGGCGTCATACCCTGCTGGGAGCTTTGCGTTGTGCTCCTTTCACCAGACCTGTATTGCAGCTCTACTCTTTAAAGACGTCAACAATACGCTACAAGTGCGAGATCGTTGTTTTTCGGATCTTATGCATAGGTTTTTATTATTGCTTAACTCACAATTTGCCTTAGTTCACATATACTTAATAATCAGGCCACAAACCTTATGGAATCAAAATAATACAGAAATTCCCTCACTATCGATTCAATGAGAAGTTTTCCGAATTGATCGTGAATGTTTTTATTAGTGTCACATCGCCTTGAACCCTTGAGGTCAAGGCACGAGAAAACTTTACATATTTGGACCAATCAGAGAACGCCTCCGATTCTCAGGACCCTCCCTCCCTCAGCCAATCACAAGCCTCGGTGAGCTGTAGGAACACAACTCTTCAACTGATAAAATGTTTCGCTACCGAGTACCGATTCAATCCACACAACAAGTGCGTCCAAACTGCTGCGGAAAACAGTGCTGACTTCTGAATTTTATTTCAGGAACAACGTCGTTTCATCTAGCCTGGACATCACTCGCTAACTTCGAGGGACGTTTCTGAGTGATTTTTTCCCAACGAAGTTGATCTTCTGAGGACGTATTACAGTGACATCTCGTCGGGCTAAGAGATAACGGGCAACACCGACATCTGACCTTAAACAGATTCCGTCTGGATCTCTAAATCCACCATTAATTCCACCGTTAAGTGGCCTCGTTGCCGTTCCTTAGGAATTCGGGACATGGCCGCCTTAGCAGGGGGCATTCCCAGGATGGTGCGCCCCACGCCACCCCAAAACTACCCGAGAGGGGGCTATTCGCTCGAAGGTAGGGCTTTAGCATCACTTGCCTTAATACAATAGCTATAGCTTTTAGCTTTCATCCAAACAGTTGTTCCTTTCAATCGTTAATGCATTCGATGTTGAGTGGATTTACAGTCATAAAATGCCAGTTCTTTAATAGTCAACTGTGACCAGAAGTTAAATTTATTCATATAAAACTTTTGGCAAATAGGCCTACTGGAAGTAGTAGTGCAATTGTGAAATCGATTTTATGAAGCCTACTTCTTATGATGTAATAAAGTTTTGCAGCCGATTCTATTTTGTCGATAAAGAAAATTCTGTAGGTCTGAAGTTGGGATTACAAGAGGATTACAGTTTACAGATGTTCAAAACGTTTTAATAATAATAATAATAATAATAATAATAATAATAATAATAATAATAACAATTATTATTATTATTATTATTATTATTTCTTTTGGAATATATAACATCTGGGGCTGTCATTTTTGGGTTACGTTATAGTGCTTAATGATTATTTCTGCAACAGAAGAAAATGACTATAATAATTCTGTAATATTTCTTACAGTTTCCACACCTTTAGGCCAGGGCCGAGTAAACCAGCTCGGCGGTGTTTTCATTAACGGACGCCCATTGCCTAACCACATTCGCCATAAGATCGTAGAAATGGCACATCACGGGATTCGGCCGTGCGTCATCTCGCGTCAGCTGCGCGTTT
>JAQMYM010000018.1:9448450-9458450 GCA_030014255.1 Parauchenoglanis ngamensis
CAGAAAAGCTATTGTACCTCCAGCTTTACTTTGCAAACTTGAGCAGGATTTATTTATTTATATATATATATTCTATATATTTTTTTATATATTATATATATATATATTCTATTTTTTTTAATTTTCTGACTGGAGAATGGATCCATGTCTTCTTAATTGAAGTGACCAGAATTTGGAAGTTAAAAGCAACTTTGTGACTTTGTAATAATTAATGAGTGCTTATTTCTGACATAACACATACAAGAGGCATTGCTTGCCTTTTGTCTACACTGCATGGACTCAGTGACTCATCAGAAGGACCTGTTGATGACTAGTGGGTCAGTATGAATGCTGAATGCTATCTTTTTGTAAAAAGTGCAAAAAGATCTACAAAGTGCAAATTGTTCCTTTGTTGTTAACTGCATGCTGGCTTGTCAACAGTGACAGAATGAATAAGACTATGCTACTTGCTCTGTTGACCAATTGTAAAGATGTCATCTTGGAGGAACAACATAACCATGAGAATTTCCTTGTGAATGTAACCACGGTTACCCCAAGACAGACAATGGTCACTAATTCATCCAGGAAATCCTATGATAACTTTTACTTATTGTTTGTGATGTTTACCTACTCCTTCCTTGCGCTTACACTTTTTCGGAGCTTTCTTCAAAACGAGAAAATGATGGACCCATATGAAGATTCTAAAAGCTCAGCTGGTGACACTGCCTCCAAATACAGCAAGGATTCTACTTCAGGGAAATTTGATTTTGAGGACGAGACGAACATCTAAGTGAGTCAGACGAGGCAGGCAATGAAAGCTGCCAGGAAAACGTCAACCTTTAGAAAACTTGCACTGCCAATCAATTTTCACTAATCTTGTTTTTTCTAATTTTTCCCTCCCATTGATGTTAAAAATGGAACCAGATGCAAACATGGTAACAGAGGAGTTTGTATCAGATATCTAGGTTACAGTGGAAAAACTGAATAGGACAGTCAGTAACAATTATTTTGAAGACCTGTGCCAGGAATATGTGCTGGGTTGAAGGCAGACGCTTTAAACTAGGGAGTGCTTGTAGTAAGTCTTAGGTCAACTATATCATTCTCTAGTCTCACACAAGAATCCTGAACCTTGAAAACATTTCTTTTGCTTCACTTGGTGGTTTCATTATTTCCCTTAGTTGCTTGAGTCAACTCAGGCACATCATTGTTGTTTATATTTTTCCATGCTGAGAACTGGTGCAATGTCTGAATGTCATTATCAATCAAACCCAACACTATGACCATCAAAGTAAGCTTGATGGGATTCAATAAAGAGGCAGTTACTGACTACAGTAATTTACTAAAGCAAAAACATAGAGTAAAACACAGTTGGAGACCATTTCAACTAATTATGAAAAAATCTCAGTACTATCCGCAATGAATAATAATGTGTTTTGTGTGCACCTGTGTTGGCATAATGCTATTTGGTCAGTGTAAGAGCATTTTTGAGCTACTCATTAAATTATTGTTTTTTTCTAAGATGTATTATATTTCAGACTAAGGTAACACAATTAGCTATGGTTGAGGTTTTGAAATGTTTTTGAAAATGCAGCCAGTTTGATACTGTAGGGGAAAAAATAATATGAAAACCCTTTTTATATACCTCAAGTCTTGTTATACAGCAGGGCTCTTGTACTTTGGTCTTGGAAAATCACTTTCTAGCAATGATTAGTTTTCTCTCTCCTGTGGTGATCTTATTAACATATGTCAAAAAAAGGTAGAAGGGTAAACTGTGCAGCACTGTGGTACTCTTGCACTGAAGTGTCATAGACTGGGGGTGCAGTTGCCATGCTAAATAGATTATGTGCATCTACATTCTGAAGATATAATTGTTGTTATAATTTATTATATTGCTTCTGTCTTAGATAACTCTTTTTGTCTACCTTGCCTTTGCATACCTATTTTGGAAAACAAAATTCTGCACACAATCGTCTTTATGCTGATTTTGGTGGTAGACAGATAAAAACATCCATCTGGAAAAGGTTATGTCAGTGTCAGTGAATCAAGCCATCATTAGGCTGAAAAATCAAAACAAACCCATCAGAGAGATAACAAGAACATAATGTGGTCAAATTCACTATTTGGTACATTCTTAAAAATTCTTTAAAAAAAGTGGCTCAGATAAAGACACTAGCTAGTTAGCCAATATTATAACTTTCTATTCACTGTCACAATATATCTGTAGGAAAAATGTAAATGTCAAAGCACACATAATATTAAGAGATGCTATGTTTGGAATTCACAAAGTAAAGTACCGCTAATAGAGGATCTAGAGATTTTTTCTTGGGGTGGCATGAGGTTCCAGCAGGGGGGCGGAGGTTATCGCCATATACAAAGTTTAATTTTAGACTTAATTTCATGCATTCTGGTTATTTTTCTATGCATGTGAATTGCTTGAGACAGTGTAAAATCTATTTTTATATTAAGCACATTAACCTAGTACTGTTTATTTAATTGTAAGCAACCTTCAGAGATAATATTTTCTTTTCTTTCACAGATTCAATAGACTCACAATCAGTTTTTGCCAAAACCTTTGTATTGAGTTTTAGATTCAATATACAGTCTAGCATATAATTAAGAAAAAAGAAATTAACTGTAAATGAAGTGAAGAATAATATAATAAAACAATAACAATCCACCTTCCCATCCCCTCACACTCATACATAAAGCGTTGAATTTCATTTCATATATTTCTAACATCATACTTATATTCTCTCGACAATGAAAATTGTATGCCACACCTTTTCATTTCCCTCCCCTAGTCTGCCCTACAGTGTTCAAGATGGAAAATAATTTGTAGTTTAAAACATACCATATATTTTATGTATATTATTCACATAAACAGATTTTGACTACAGAGGGTGTACCACAAAACGAGATAAGTGGTACATTGAGCCTAAAGCCTGAGGTGCATTTAAATTTGGCAAGTGGAGGCAAAAGTTTGTGGCTATTGCCTTTTTGCTTGCCATTTGGTTTACAGATTAATGCACACAATTGACAATTTTTACACAAATACAGTCCGATTTAAAAGTTCAAAAAAAGAAAAAAGTCACCAGGAAACGTCTGCCTCTGTTTGTCAAATCTGAACACACTTCAGGCTTTATGTTCAGTTCAACGTGCCACTAATCTCACTTCACAATATAACGTTAACCAGTGGAATGGGTAACTTTAATACAATAATATAGGTTAGATATAGAAAGGAAAAGAATAATATTGATAATAAGACAACAAAGATTCTCCCATGGCCGGTTGCGCTAACAAAATGATGCTAATAACTTAGTGTAACACCCCATTGAAAGTACAGTAGTTAGTTAGCTAGCTCCATTACCTTCTATGCTAGTGGTGCATGGGAGCCAACTGGCCAACATCAAAAACTTGAAAATGTTCAAATGGCAGGACTAAAATAAATAAATAAAAACAGTGATACACCTAATAAAAGAGATAGACTTGTATTTAGGCTATAAACCGACTATGAAATGGATGAAAACACGTTGCCTGTCACTGTGCCAATGGCAACAGGGCAGCATCAGTAAACAGTTTGAGGGTTGAATATTTAGAACACCTTCTGCTGAAGGAATTTCCCGGGCCGGGTTGGTGGGTTCTAAATGTGGTAGTAAGGGCTTTTTTTCAGGGGGCAACCATTCCTGACCCCTGGTCATTCATCTTTAAAATAATCATATGAAGACTACTGTAAGACAAAGGGAATCCACAGACCAAAACTGAAAAAAAAAACCACATTTATTTGCTGAATTAATTTGTTGAAATAATTTACATTTCATCCATGTGTAATATTTTTTTGTTTTTTGAGAATAAATCTATACCCATAAAGGTTAAGTAGAATTATATGTTTAGGATGAACACAGTAAAATGCAGTATTTATATTTGCACACAGCCTGAGTATCTATAAACCTATTAGACTGATTAAGGCCAGAATACTGAACTTAATTAAATAATCCTACCCAGACAGTGCTCTACTCCTTTCCTGTTTTCCTCATTTCTTTTTTTCCCTTTCCTCTATATGGGGAAAGTTTCTGTCTACAGTAGCATAAGAGCTCTTAAAGATCATCTGATCAGAAATGGAAATAATTGCATGATCTTAAATCATTTTAAATTCATAGGTTGATTACTCTTATCTAAGAAACACAATTGTGTACCACTATTACAAATAATAAAATCCAATAAAGTTACCAGTCTCTCTGTCCTCTATTGAAGCTAATTCCTTTCTATATTTTCTTGAACTTCTGAAGCTAAGTTGGGAAAAGTAAGGCGCTCTGCTGACAGAATTTTCTCCTCATACTATAGAAGAAACAAATTCACATACCTAAAATGTCAATAATAATCTCAGATCAATATACTTAGGTTGACCTTTAAATGGACAAGACCTTAAAAATAATAAAAAAACAAGCTCTTTATGTGAAATATTTAACGTTCTAGATTCAGTCTATAAGGGGTTTCCTTTTATGATGAGCTAAAGAACTACAGGCTACTAAATAGTATATTTTATTCTATGACTGTGATGCCACACGATATGGCATCCTTCTGTACTCAATGAGATGTTTTTGAATGAGACGTTGATAAAGATATGCTTTCAGATATTTTAACCTTGTCAAAACATTAGTAAATTTCGCTGATCATGCAATTACCTTGAGAATGAGGTTGTTGGAGTTTGAATGAAGATTTTCCTAAGGAGTCCAGCTCAAGGCTCCGTGCCTTTAGTGGAAATACAGAGTCAGCAAAAAAAAAAAAAAAAGTTCACACACTTCAGGAACAATTCTACACATAAATGTCTGGAAGCTAATGGCCACCACTTTGTGCACCTCTTGTAATTGTAGATGCCAAAGTTAACTTGTATTAATCTTGTGATGTCTGAATAAATTTAGTATTAAAATATTTATACAAACTTTTCTTTTCCTGAAGTGTGTATACATTTTTTGGCTTGCTCTGTAGAACTGAGGACAAAAGAATAATTCAAAATGTTTATTAGTCACATATGCAGACATTTCTTTCTTTTTTTTTTTTTAGCTCTAATATGTACCAACCTTTGTGTAATACATGATGAAGTAATATTTGTTCTTATCAAAATTCCACTGTATTTTGTGCCATTTTAAGTGCCTTAATCATTAAAAAATATCATATAAGGTAAAAATCACAAATACTTTACCTTTTCTCCCATGAATCTGATTAATACAGCATCACTGAGAAGTAATGTGCACATTCAGTCATGTGCCTTCCCTGTTCTTTATACATAATTCTTTATACATAATACAGAGTACATTGAATGCAAAGACGGAGCATAGGGTACCATAAAGCAACAATGAATTGCGGCTTTAAAAAAAAAAAAAAAAAAAAATGGATCAGTGACGTTGTCCCTAGAAGTCTCGCGCCAGCTTTGGAAAGATACATTTGTCGTGAAGAAAAAGTCCATTCGGTTCAGTCACTCTTTCTCTTCATCCCACTCAATATGCTTCACCGTATATAGCATTGAGGCAAGGGGGAAAAAAGACCTGATTTGAACAAGTCAAGTGTTTACGGTCAGAGCAGCTATAAAAAGTGGGAGAGGAGATAGACTAATACTAGCCAAGGTATTAGATAATATTTACATATTTCACGAAATTGAACATTTGAACAGATTTGTTCACTATTGATATTTTAAAGTAGGCTACACAATTTAACCTTTTTGACATCTCTGAAACCTATTAGCTTAGGTTTTGTTGGTTATAACTCGACTTTAGCCAAAATTGTTTAACTGGTGTTTTTAAGAGAAAATAATTAAGTACTTTTTTGTACAATGTAGATGTATGAGAGAAAATAATATGCGAACTTTGCCTAGCTTGTGCAGGCAAATGCCATAATTTGAATGAAACACACAAAGATCCGTTCGTATTTAATTTATTATTTTTGAATTGTCATAGTTAAACAACCATTGCATTTACCAAAGCGCCCATTAAGAGCCACTTAAAAATGAAACTAAAAATAAAAGTATAGCCTGCTGAAAAAGAAATTGTGAATAGGTTGTTTTATGGAGGCGCAGTGATTATCACGTTACATTGTAAAATCTCTGATGTTTTTGGAGCTACTGTTTCTCTAAGACCCCGTGACTGTAGCGGTCATTTCGTCGTGCAAACAAGATATCGTTATGTCAAATTATGCACTTCGTGACCTTCACGTGCCCGTGATGTTACACACAATTGCAAGGCGAATTTGCAAATTAACAAATGCCGTCACGTTTGTTTGGACAAAATCAGAATCGTTGAGTAAGGTAATACGACGCCCTCTGCGTACATATGATGTGGAGCTGGCAGATGTAATCAGGGAAAAAGTTGGAAAATTTGGGGTTCAGTGCAGGGGGAGATCATTCCTTCACTCGAGCAATATGTAAGCGAAAAAGGGACTTTTTTTAATTTTTGGCCTGCCATTGACCCCGCGAGATCTTAAGCGTTCAAAGCAAACCGGGGGGAAAGGAGACAGAGCGAACCCCATAGACTTTATCGGTCTCGTGAATTAACGTCAATTGCATCTAGCAGGATCTCTGGGACGTCTCTAATGAGAGCATGCGGTTTTCATTTGGACGACATTCCGCCAGCGAGCTCATGAAAGCAAGGGCAAGGAAAGAGAGAGGGAGACAAAAAACTGAAGGCTGCGACAGGACCGATTTCAGCACGAGAGGATCTACCTACACCAGCACCCCCGCCCCTCCTGGCCCAAGGTATCTCCTTTCATAGACGTATCAAATCAACCGCGGTCGAGTTCACTGGTTTACGGTGGCGCGGCGGGGGGCAGCTGAGGCGGAAGCCCTCTTGGAAGAGGTACGTCATACCAGAACGCGTGCCTATAACGCTTATTACGTTAGGCTCGAGTGATGGGTGGGTAACGACAGCGGGGGTCAATTCTCCGTATGAGTCTGCATGTGCAGAGCTCGCTACATAATACACTATTCTCTTAGGAAATTTAGAACCCTTAATTTTGTTCCTCTGGGGCAAAGAGTGTTCCCTGTCTTGGAAAAGGGTTCCAAGTAGAAACCTTAATTATCCAATGAATTCTTCAAGCAGAACATCTAGAAAGTAATTGTAATTTTAAACTGTTTTTACTGGGAGCATTTTTTTCTGTTCCATTTTAGCAGTGGGACAGGGTATTATTGGTAAACTGGAGCAGCTAATCAAGTCATTTAAAGAGGACTTATAGGTGAAGGATCATTAAAAAAAAAGTCAATGGTTTAAAATAATGATTAATTAGTAGACACAGTAATCGAAATATTTTGCTCATAATGCATAACAGATGAAATGTAATTCAGAAAATAAAACAAAAAAGAATCTTTTGTAAAACAAAGAAAGAGAGGGAGGAACATAAGCAAAAGACAGAGAAGAAAAGGCAGTGAACAAGAGAACTTGAAATAAGTGGAGTGAAGGGAGGATGAAGGGAGGAGTGACAACATGTCTTAAGAGTTGCGGGGAAGCTGGAGCCAATCCCAGGGTGGGAGGAAACCAAAGTGCCCCGCAAAAACCCATGCAGGCACACAGGGAACATGTAAACACAGAAAAGCAGAGGTTGGCTGACAGGTTAGATGTGAGGTGACAGTGCTAACCATTGCACCATCGTGCTGCCCTTATACCTAAACAGCCCCCCCAAAATTGTATAGTATTATTGATTAATCACAGAGCGAATCTGTAAATCTATTTCACAAGTAGTGTTACCAATTCTTATTATCAGGGGAAAGTATCTAGTGTGTGCTCAATAGTCACTAGACCTTGCGAGATGATGTAATAGAAGAATTTGTATATTTATTAAATCAACATGATCATTTGCATATCAGAACATGTTAAAAGAAGAAGGAAGATTTTCAGACAAATAGAATAGAATAGAATAGAAATTATAACGGTCAAAGAAGTCATCTTTGGTCATGTTACCACCAACTATTTACAAATTATTATAATTGCTATCAAGAATGCAGACAAAAAGAAGCAGTGTCAGTAAGTATTTGGATAATAGAGACAAAGGAAATGGATACAGATGGAATCCAACTCACTTTTATTACTTGTAAATATAGCCAAGAAGAATTTAAAATTAACAATGAAGAAATTTTTGGGAGTTCAGGTATTGGTTGTTGTGAACAACGGTGATCAATGATTGATCATTGGGAATGTAAGCTTAGTCAGATTGAAACTTCTCTCTCAACTTGTATAAGCAACATCTGTGATGTGAGCTGGAGAACCTGATGATGCACAGGACAGTTATTAACGTCTGCTCAAAAAAAATATTAGATTTGTTGCTAAGATCTTTTAAAATAAAGCTACTAGAGGAATCTAAAAATTAATTAAACCCCAGCATATCATTTTGGTTGGGCAGAACATTTTTTTTGGACTTGTGCACTGTTGCTATTATCATCATCACATATTAATGCACTGTAGTGACTTGGATGGAGGGGTGCAAAAGGAGGTGTGACATTGAAAAATATCTATCAGAAGTATTTAGAACCAATTTTGTTCAAAAACTATGTTCCCTACTGTGTCCAGGGACCTCATGGTAGTACAGCTACAGGAATAAGACTGAATAAATAAAAGTTTTCATAAAGTATCACTTACACTATATTATTAGCTTACTATATAAATCCACATTGTAAAAACACACATTGATTTTTAGGCACATGTAAGTAACATCTAAGCTGCATATACTGTCAATCCTTCTTAATGTATTATAGTTACTTGCTTGTATTGCTACTAATGTACTACATTGACTATTACTCTATTACTATTTCCCTCTATTTAGATGTCAAATTTATTTATGTAATAGTCAGTAATATAAATGCTATTACGATAGCATTACCAGTTTTTCACTTCACACAACATCAGATAATCTTTCCTGAATGCTTACATAGACCCATTCTTAAAGGTTGCCTCAATACCATTAAAACTACATACCCCTACATACAATTGTAAAAGTGTAAACTGTTTTTCACTATTAAAGATGAAGACTGTATAGATAAAGCTTTTAGGCATCGGGCATCTTCAGAAACAGGTGAATTATGAAAATAAGTATGTGTATAGGTTCAAAATTATCATTCAGTAACCCCTTCTAATAAAGAAGCTTCCTTGCAATGTGGTTAAGCTAGATTTAGGAACACTCAGCACAAAACACATCCATAGGTAATATCATTTTGATACCAGAAGATAATCTAAATCTAGATGTTCATACCTTCCTGTCAAGTCCACTCTGCTAGCTAATTTAGCTAATTCATTCGCTCAAAACTTCATGACTTCATGTCCCTATCTTTTCATAAAACTACCACTCACTTAATGCAGTGCATTTGGTCTGATTCATCCCATGCTACTTGACTGTGTAGTCACAGTCACATTGATTGTTCCCAAATAACCAATATCTTAAAAAATGCTAGTCATAAAAAGTTCTCTTTTTTTGTTATTGTCATTTACAGACTCTATTCAGGACATATGCAAAAATGTGCATATGACAGAATCACTTGCCCATGAAAATGCACATGCTTACTTACTAAAACAACTACATGACTAATAAGTAAACTAGTTTTCTAGGTAATATTACTGAGATCTAATGTCTATTTAAAACTAATGGCTAAATATGAGCTACTTGTATATTTTATGAACTTCATGAAAACATGGTGTATTTTTATATTTCAACAAAATGTCATAAAAATAAGTATAATAGTTGTTAATAAGAATGCAACCAATAAAAAAAACATATTACCACAATATATTAAAATGTATTGCTTTATGTTTTCTTTCTATCCTAGTTATTATTTTGTCTGTCACAGATAAATATTGTACTTTCTCACAGCTCCATAGTCCCAGGTTGAATCCTAAATGTGGGTCATTGTCTGTGTTCTCCACAGACAATGTACAGATCAATTTCATACCTGGTATTTCTCAGAAAGATGCTTGAGTGTACTGTAGCAGTTCAGCTTAAAGATCACTTGTAGCCACAAATGACCTGTTTGAGGTATTACCACTCTGGG
>JAQMYM010000018.1:9478418-9488519 GCA_030014255.1 Parauchenoglanis ngamensis
CAATGTTTGTCACTCCATTGTGTACCTGGAGTGTACATTTGTATTTTTATTATACTTTATTCTACTCTATTGTTTTTAATTTTTGCTGCTCTTTGTTCTTGTCCACTTTCTGCCATGGCAATGCAAATTTCCCACTTGTGAGACTAATAAAGGTTTATCTTATCTTATCTTATCTTATCTTATCTTAAAACTACAGTACAGCTATGTGACAATATGAAAATCTACGTAGAGAGTAACTCAAGCTCAGGACTGAATAAAGAGCCTGGAGCTCTGAGGTGTCAGTACTTGGTTGTTTGTTTGCATGTTTGATTGTTTGTTCACTTGTTTGCTTGTTAGTTTGCCTCTGTGACTTTTCATTCACTTGTTTGTTTGATTGTTCACTTGTTGGTTTGTTTGCATGTTTTTTTCTTTGTTTGTTCATTTGTTCGTTTTCATTTTAGCTCAAATTATTGTTGCATTTTGAGTTTCAAAGACAAAAGAGTTATGAGATTACTTGTTCTCCATCAGGGAAAAACAGTGAAACCGAGAGTAAATGCATGTTTATTTTTTTAATGGAAGAAAATTCAATTTAAAAAAGAACATTGCATAAAATCAGTTTCATTCAAAATATACATATACTGTAGTTACAGGTCACAGTCAACCATGTAATGACCTTTTTGCCTTTAAATAAAGAATGCAGATGCTGGCAATAAAAAGATGAATTTTCTGTGGATGCTTACAATGTCCCTGCACATTATCGACAAACTTCCACAGTGATTCAAGCCTCACTTGCTCACTGACTCACATACTCGAGCCAAAGTGCATAAGTAAAACGATGTTTCCATGGTGACAAAATTGCTCTCTCCCCTCACTCTCTCCATTCTTCCTAATATAAGACATTATCACTGATAGGTTGAAAGGCCCAGAGTGTCCTTGTGAATAATAACACTTTAGTTTATTAGCTAGCTGCTGAGGGATGGCAGGTTGCTTTGTTTGTGCTCAGCATGAAGGTTTTAGCTTTGGTTTGAAATATCACGTCAGACATCTTTTGATTTTTGCCATGATGGCCACTTTTGCTTCATTCATTTAATCTGGAACATAAAAAGAAAATGGGAAAAGAGAGGGAAAGCATTCACAACTGCCATCTTCTAGTTCCTATGTGGGGACAGATGCTCGAAAGCTTTTTCCCCCTTTGAATCCATTTTTTTTTTTTTTAAGTAAATTCCTGATATGTTTACATTGGTTCATTCACCCAAGGTGTTGTCAAGGTAATGACAATATCCTTTATTTTAAAAGCCTTTTCCACATTTGGGGTTTGCATTCCATTTTTACAAGAAACTAAAAATATGGTTCCTTTTAGCTGTTTGGAGATTTTGGGGTATCAAAAGTCTTTACCATTTTGCTAGAAAAACTCTATCAGAAAAGACAGACAAGCTACTGAAATTTACATTTACAGCACAACTAATTTCTACACATCAAGGTTATTTAAAACATTACATTATCACAATTTTTAAACACTGCCCAAGCACAGATAGAAACTTTTTGTAAGCTTAAAGACAGCTTGGGTTAATAAGATTGCATCAGGCTGTTTTTCATTTAGCAAACCCTTGATCTCAATGAATGGCTAATAAATTTTAATAATGTCAGTAATAAAGACATGTGTCATTCATCATTCTCTTATATTCAGTAACCAGTAACCAGTGAAGAGTGGGTGGGATTGCACCACAAATGGGACACTGATGGCCCTCAAAAAGGCACTATGCACATACACTCTTACACACACTTTGTATCAGTTGGGGTCAGAGTGAATCCAGAGTTTAACATGGGAACAATGGGTGTGAGGTTAGAGGATACACACAATCACACAGTCTTTTACACCTAGGTAGCTTATTCACCTACCACCATTTATTATTGGGAGATGGGAGGAAACAGGAGAACCCAGAGGAAACCTAAGTTTACACAGTCAGAGCATGCAAAAATCCAAGAATACAGCAACCAGTGCTCAGAATGGAACGGGCAACCCGTTTTGTTTTAATGTTTCATTTTTACTAAATTTAATGCCTAAGGTCTAAAATGTAAGCTATTTTAATTTTAAAGTCTGAAGCTGGTCCTAAAGTATTGTAATTTTTATGGAAAGAATTTTTAAATGTTAGACAAAATGCAAAACAATCAAACAAACAACAAAATGCCACTGGGGAGGAAAGCGTCCCCAAGTGGTAGTTTGTGGCATGAAATATTTTTTTTACCAAACTGCGAGATAAAACTTTGGTTTGGAATATTGCTGAGGTCAGAAAATGATATTGTAATTGACTGGCCTCAGACAGATCAAGATCCACAAACCAAAAAATTCAAATAATGAACAAGTCAACGTCATACACAAAAAGATCATGATGCAAACAAATCAAAAGAGTAAATCCTAATCACAATCAATCAAACATACAGAGGTCAATACGAAGAATGTCCCAGAATTACCAGAACAAATAAAGAAAACCAAGATCATATATCATGTTTCAGTCAGGTATACAATGTATACAATATACAACTTATTCAAATGTAAACAAATGGCAAAGCTTCGCAGTTCATAGTGTGCTTCATACAGGATACACAGAGAACAGAAAGTAAGCATTACGATATTGAGATGTCCTTCAGAATTCAGATGAGGGTGTCCTCTGGTGGCTTGGAGGTGAAGTGTCCAAGGCAGACATGTCAGATATTCTAAAAAGATTAAAAAAAATTATATTTTCACATTGAGTCGCATCAAAAGATTGGTGTGTTCAAACCCTATATATGCAGCTAGCCTCTCTTTTTATCCTCTAAATGGTGACTCAGAGCAACCTAAACTTCTTTTGTCTGTGGAGGGATCAACAGACTTGAGGTCTCTTAAGTTTGATATTTCAGAATCATCCACCAGCCAGGTAACATCCGGTCAGCTGTAGTTTTTTTATTAAGGTACAGATCAGCAGATGGGTTGCAGTTAGTAGCCATTTACCTACACCAATCAGCCATAAAATTAAAACCATTATCTCATTACAATGGCACCTGTCAAGGGGAGGGATATATTAGGTAGCATGTGAACAGTCAGTTGTCATAGTTGACATGTTGGAATCGGGAACAAATGTGAACACAAAAAGATCTGAGTGACTTTGACAAGGGCTAAATTGTGATGGCTAAATGACTGACTATGATAAAAAGGTGTCAGGACACAATGTGCATCGCAGCTTGCTGATTATGGGGCTGCATAGCTGCAGACCAGTCAGAGAGCCTCTTTCAGCTGGTTAATGTGCCCTGCCACAGTGCAAAAAAAAATAATTGGAATAGTTTCAGAAACACTACAGCAAGTTCAAGGTGTTGACTTGGGCTCCATATTCTCCATATCTCAATCCAATCAAGCATCTGTGGGATGTGCTGGAGAAACAAGTCCATCCATGGAGGCCCCAACTCGCAACTTACCTTAAAGGACTTAAAGGGTTTGCTCCTAATGTCTAGTGCCAGATACATCAGCACACCTTTAGAGGTCTTGTGGCATTCATGTCTTGATGGATCAGAGCTGTTTTGGCGGCACAAGGGGAACCTACACAGGCAGGAGATCTTAATCACATTTAATCTTAATCTTATTCTTAATTACTGCTGAGTGTATAAAGTGCACATATACCTTAGGGTCAGGTAGCCACAGCGCATTATGCATCAGTGTCCATATCAGTTATCAGATGACAGTAAAACATGTTTAATGTGGTCACAGCAGGCTCATATTCACATCTCAAAAAGCAAGAAGGCTAGAGTCAAACCAGACAATATGCGGCTTAGGACCTATAATTGGAATATGCCTTATTTCCCCACATGAAACACAGCTAATACAGAATATTATTAGAATGTTTGGTATGTATTCACCAGGGCCAATATAATTCACAAGGTGGTTATACTGTACCGTTCCAAAAATAATGACTGACTGAATAACTGTGAAAGATGCTCAAATAACCCTTTTTTATTGTGCATTTTTGAAGTCTTGGTGCAAAGTCTTTCATCCAGAATATCAGAGCATTGAAAAATCAGTGGCTATGAAAGGAAATGAGCTCCTGATGTAGTTATGCACAAGGATCTCAAGGAGGTTTTCAGAACTGAGATGCAACACAGCATGATTTTCAGTTAATTTAATTATCTTACTCTGTCACAACTTTATAACTTCAGTATGCCTTTCACCATCAAAAGAACTAAGAGTAATCTGGTGTTTAATTGTGCCCAATAAAGAAAAAAGAAAAAATGTACACAGTATAATTTGTGTAAAAATAAGAAATGTGGCCTTATTTACTGCTGATTCTGTGAGCAGCCATGGTAGTTTACTGTCACTTGCTGTGTTGAAAGGGGAGTCAATTCTGGGGAAAGATTATTGATATTTGAACTCAACAGCCAAACAAATACACACCTCCCTTCTGTGCTCCTTCACAAGCTACGCCCCCCCTAAATCCATGGGCACGCATTGCCAAGTCAATGACATTAACAACGGCACCCCCATCTCCCCACCCTCCTCCTCCCCCTGTCCTGTGATTGACTGGAATATGCTCCCGTTGCTGCTTGGCTGGAATAATGTTGTCCAAGCCACTAGCTTTGCTTCCCCCTTTACAGAGCCAGGGCTGTGTATGAGCACCACACAGGGCTGTGTATCAGCACAAACACAGAATGGACAGCTAGCAGACCATGAGGAGATATTTGCTGAATTTAACAAAAAGTGTATTGGATTAGAATTGATAACTGCACCTTTATGGTGACCATCCTACAACCCTGAAGAGTTGAGCAGGTGGCATTCTTTAGTTTTTTTCCTAGTCAGAAGTGGGAAATTACTTTACTCAAATGCAGTTCATGTACAGAGAGAAAAATGAGTGTTTGCTTCATTTACTGAGTGTAATGAGTACATCTTACTATGTGTGTGTTATTCACTTTCACCTTCACCATTATGATATCTCACTCAGTTCTTTTACTTAAGTGTTTTTTGTTGTTGTTGTTGTAGAGCTTGCTGTCTTTAAAAAAAAAAAATGCTATATCACACGGATATGGCCACAGCTCACTCCCCTCTATCCAAAATTATTTCAAGTCCATTTGCAGACATGACAGATTCTGGCTAAGGCTCACTGTCATTTCCTTTCAGCTGAAGATTCCTCAGCTGAAGAGTTTTGCATCAAAAATGTTTGGTGTGGCCATTCTATTGAGACAAGAGACACAATACCATTAATATTTTGCCTAGAGTTTCTTTCTTTACAAGATAGAAAAAAAGTCAAACACCATCATGCTTACTAAAATGCTAGATTTCAACATTCAAGTTCAACATTTTAAAAAATGCAACACTTAAATAATATTTACCACCACCCTGCTTCCTATCATCTTTGACATTACTATGCATTTGCCTTGCTAATTCACACAAAAATAGATGCATGGAAGTCCCAATATTTTAACAATAACAAAGAGAATGAAGGCAGGCTTTCTTCACAAACCACACATTTTTTTCTTTACAATACACGATAAAAATATATTTTAATTGTACCTGTTTTTTGGCTGTATTGACAATTCACAGTGCTGTTACCTTTCAGTTTGATAACACTGTTTAGAAAATACTTCAAGAAATAGAACAAGACCAGTAATAAGGAAGGATGTGAGCATGAACAAAAGTACTTGCCTTTAAGCTTGATGGAAACAAGAGATATAAAACAGTGGGGTTTTTTTGTATCTTTGTCTATTTTTCAAATGCAATATGATGTAACATAAAAGCAAGAGGCAGCTTTCAAATAAAGAGATGGTAAAAATTTAAATACCCATCTAATAGGAGTGTAGTAGATTGCCTATATACCACATGAATAGTCCTAGTTGTATTTCACTTCAAATTTGTCTTACTGTAATAACATGGCTTCCACCCTCATTATTCGTCTGTATCTAAAATAGATAAAAAAAATATTGATATAAAATATATTGTACTGCACGATGAACCAGAAGTAATGTGGGAAAAAAAAACTTAACAAAACAAAAGCAGAACTAACATATTTAGTTAGCTAGAACTAACACATTTTGTTGATTCTGTCCTGAATTATCCCTGAATAATAACATATTTATATTGAATTGCATGTGTACAAAAGATGCTGAAATAAATTAACTTAATTTTGAAATGTCAATAAAACTTCATCTGTATATCACTTGTAACTTGTAATATTAACATTTTAATTTAATATTTTAACATAACAAAATAACATTTAAGAAGGTTACATAATGTTGGTTATCACTGCTCGCTTTAAGCTGCGCATGTGCAGCACAGCTGATGATGCTCCCATGCAGATAAAAATGCTGTGCACTTCGGAGCAGCCGAAGGTTTTTTATTTTTTGAAAACCACCCAAATTCAGTCAGAATCACAAAAAATGCAAGCCACCTACATTAGCTGTAAGCTTTGCAAGCCATGTTAATTATTCAGTACCTCTACATTAGACACTCAAGACTTTCTTCATCTTGCTATCAAATGCTAAAGTGTACGCAGGGCAGAGCTGTGGAAATCCAAACAGGCCACACAAAAATATGTATTATTTATAAATATTGTTTATAAATATTATTCAGAATAATATTATTAATATAACTCTAATAAAAGCATTACTTCTTTTTCAAGATTGCATAAACGCAATCTCAAGTAGATTTTTAGATATTCAATGCATAAAGCTGGCGTCTGATTTTGTCTGAGGAATTATTTTGACATTATCATAACTGACAATAATGCAGTAAAAAAAAAAGTTTAATAATGTGTACTGCTTAAATATTGGCATATTTTGCGGTCCACTTGGTCAAATATTCAAATATAATAATGCTCATTTATTTTAGAATTACATTGTAAACCTTAGCGTTATGTCATGTTGTTCCAGGCTCCACTATGTAATCTATAGTTTATATATAGTTTGTGCTGTATTTAGCACAATATGTTACAGTAGATCCCATTCTGAAAATCAATTCAGAACATTTTGTCAATATTTGTACAGTCTGGTTTAGAAGCTCCCAGAGAGTCAACATACTAAATCTGAGCTCATTTTATTATGTCATTTGAAAATCACATGTTAAATCCTGTTATTATAGCAGTCAACCACTATTAGCCAGCTAATGCTAAGCAGATGCTAATGCAGCCCAGCCATGTTCTGTGTGGCTCATGGCCTACTTCTGCTTAAGTGGCAGAAGGGTGTGCCTAATGGAAATAAGTTTTGCTTAGCAAGAAAAAAATGATAAAGGCAACATTGGTGATTGTTACATAATTGTGTATTTCTGTAGTTCTCACTTATTGTTTTTGTTTGGGTTTTTTTTTGTGTGTGTGTTTTGAGAGTTGCTTGTGGTCAATTCATACATTGAAGATGAATACATTAGACAAAATTAAAATATATATTTTATTTTTTTGCTTTTCCTAATTTTCCTGCTTTGATATATTCCTTCATATGTTGTTCACTATAGTGTGTTGCATGTATTGTAAATACCAGAAGCTGTCTGTAAATAATAAAGCAATAAAGCTGTTTCCATTCCGTTCCATTCCGTTCCATTCCATTCCATTCCATTCCATTCCATGTGACACTATTCCCAAACACTTCTTGTTGTTCTCATCATGGAGGTGTATTGGGCCAAAACTGCAAAATCTGCACTTTAAATCTTGATATTATTTATCCAATTATAAAACAAATAGCTCAGTATTATGACATTCTGCTAAATCACAGTCATGAATTTGACCTTAATCAATCACAATCACTTGTATTTAGAATAATGGTTCACACTCCCAAGTCCCAACCTAGAGAACATGTATTCCCTCTGCTAACACATCTCATGTTATGAAAGGCTGATGACTTGAATTAGGTTTATTATAAAAACATAATTTGCCAAGGTTGATGTGAAATAACTCAAGTAGCCTGCATAGAGCCCGGACCTCAACCCCAGATCTCTGGGATGAATTGGAATACTGACTGTATGTCAAGCCTTCTCACCTGACATCAGTGACCAAACCGACGAATAATCTTCAGTCTAAATGACCATAAATCCCACAGCCATATTCCAAAATCTAGTTGAAAGCCCTCCCAGAACAGTGGAGGGTGTTATTGCAGCAAAAGGGAGACCAATTTAATATTAATACCCATGGTTTTGAAACGGAATGTTCAACAAGCACACCCAGGTGGGTTGGCAGATGTCCACATACTTTTGGCCATAAAGTTTATAATAGATTGACCATGGTTGGCTAAAAGTTCTAAAAAATCTTAGTATGATCAGATCACATTATTAACAAAGCTAAAGGCTATCCTAGGAACACTGGGCATGAAGTGGGAAAAAACCCTAAAATGGGCAATTGTTCACAGTCAGTCCACCTACTGACATGTTTTTTGGGAGGTGGGAGGAAACTGGATAACCCAGAAGGAATCACAGAGGGACTGTCACATATATACAGTTGACTAGACGTACAGAGTCTTCTTTAATATGCATTTTCTCTGTGATGTGACTGAGAGAATGTCACCGAGTTTGAGGTCTGCTTACCTCCACACAACATCATTCCTGGCACAGACTGGCACTTATCAGAGTGCGCTCCATTAGAAAAACAGGATAGGGATTACCATATTCATATACCTCATCCATCTTAGCTGTCCCTTCTGCTCAGAGTGCGTTGACTCTTCAGAACAAGCCAATTCACACTCAAAGAGATAGCATTCTCTCTCTCTCTCTCTCTCTCTCTCTCTCTCTCTCTCTCTCTCTCTCTCTCTCTCTCTCTCTCTCATCTGTGAATTAAAAAATATACATTGTTTTTCTTCTAGAAATATTTCCTCCCTTTTCAATGCATAGCAGATTTGACAGGTTGTTACTTGATGGCAAAACAAGATGTTACAAAATTCTAATTTATTCAATTCAGGGTGTCATTAAATTGCTTCTAGCCATTTGTATTGTCTATAGGAGCCATGTCAGGCTGAAACTATTATTTAATTTGCAAGACTATCAAAGTATAAATTTCCCTTTATAAAACTGATGCCCTAATGTGATACACCTGCCATTGCTCTCATGTCTATTGATTGATGTTTTTCATTGCCACATGACTAAAAAAGCTAATGTCTGCTTGCATACTGACTCCATGTTTTCCGCTGTTTTTGACAGAATTAATACACCCTCACTGTTCTTAGAGCCATGGTCTGAGTTTGCAAATATATTACTCATTAATAACTGTGTACACATTTGACATTAGATGATTTCATTCTGTAGTCTCATAGTCATACCCACGCACACTCATCTTTCTGGTTTGAATGTTCTAGTGATTGGTATTCACTCTCAGTGTTGTACATGAATCTCCCAGCTCAATTGGAGCTTTAAGTAAGATTTATTCCACCATGAATATACCGTCAAACATCCTCAAAATAGATGCCACGGATAAGCTACTGCAAATAATATAACATATGTTTTCAGCCTCAGTGTGTATGAAATAGTTTTGTATTGGAGTTGCCAATAGAACGGCAAGATTTGATATAGACCGACACACCAAATGTACATCCTAACTATAAGGCATTAGGGACGGACTATATACGTTTGGTGGAATACCTACAGCTTGGGTAGTGTATAGAATATGACAAATTGGGAGCCATTTATGCAAAAATTCAGAAAAGTTTTATAGTTTACTTGTTGGCTTTTATACTCTTAAACGTTTTAGTGTGTATATTTTACCTAGAAAGATGTACAGTGTACTTTAAAGCTGTACTCCCTTCAGTAATCATGGTCCAATTAAATACTCTAAATCTTGTTTAAAGGTACACTGTGTCTTTACACTACTCTTTAAATTTTACACTAAGACTATGTAAAATAAATAAATAAATAAAGGTTTAGGCTAATGGCCACCACTTTGAGTACCTCTTGTAATTGTAGAGGCCAAAGATAACTTGTATTAATCACATGATGTCTGAATAAATTTAGTATTAAAATATTTATACAACTTTTTCTTTTCCTGAATGGCTGACTCTGTATGTTTGTGTATATATACCGTATATACATATTATGGCAAGCCATTTAGGAAATAATACATATATATATATATATATATATAAAATGACTGAAAACTCTGAATATATGGAATGAAGTCTGAATATATGGAATGA
>JAQMYM010000018.1:9498221-9513008 GCA_030014255.1 Parauchenoglanis ngamensis
TATATAGTATATACTTATGTTCTTCCTCTTCTTCCATCTCTTCCTCATCCTGTTGTTCTTCCTTCTCAAATGTAGCCCTTTGTAGGAACTAATTAGTTGAGAGTACGGCTGACTTGTGCTTTCAGAACTTTCGTGGGAAAATATTCCATTGATTTTTTTTTCCTTTTTTTCACAGTAAGAATCAAAAGCGGGGCCCGACTCTGTGTGCACTCAGTCAGGGGATTAGAAACAGCAGGGGAGCAGAGGTAGGGTGCCCTCCCAATCCTAACAGAAAACTCCAGACTCTGTGTTGTTCATCATGATTGACCTTTTCCATCTGACATTGTTAGATGCTCCTAAATTTCTCCACCTAAGAAGGGCTTTCAGTTAAAATAAAAATCAATACAAAAACATTTTAATTGTTCACAGTGGATTTCTGATACACAACAATACACCAAAATAAAAATGTATTATTAACTTTTGGCTGGACAAATATTGTTCTGCATCCAGTCAATATTTGTGCTGCAAGCAACTTCAAGGCTGGTAGTTAGAAGTACCAGAGGAATATAAATTTGATTTTTGCCAAAAATGTTCAGTGTTTGATATGACCCATCTATGTAGGATGTAACATAGTGGTGTACCAGCCAACAGACCCAAAAAAAGACTCCAGCAGATAATATATAATAATAATATTAGCCAATAGTTTTTTGTTCCTTCAGGGTCAGTAACAACCCAAACAGCTATAACTTCCTTCCATCCATCCATCATCCATCCATTATCTGTACCACTTATACATTAACCAGTTTGTATTGAGCTGGAGCTAATCACAGCTGAGTTTGGGTGAGAGGTGGGGTACACCCTGGGCAGGTCACCAATTTGTCGTAGGGCTAACACAGAAATGAACATTCATTCATATTCACACCCATGAACAATTTAGAGTTGCCAGTTGACCTAATCTACATGTCTTTGGACTGTAGGAGGAAGACCACACAGGCACACGGAGAATATGCAAACTCTGCACAGAAAGGCCCCAGTCGGCCTCCAGATTCAAATCCAGAACCTTCTTGCTGTGCAGCGACAGTGCTAACCACTGCACCAATGTGCTACCTTGAACTTAACTTTCACCCTGCCATACCTTATCTTTTGAATACAAGAAGAGAAAAGAAAATATTAAATCGGACATAACTTCCAAACATAACCAATAAATAAAGAAAAAAACCAAGAAGCTCACACCCCTACAGCTTCCAGGCTAATCTTAACATTATTCACTATGTGCATTCATACTTTGCCGATACCGGAACAGACACTTTTAATGAAATAAAATACACTTTGAATGACTTGATCTTCAGTGGATTTATTATGTAATGAAATTGACTTCTTCACTTTGAATTCTTTTATCGAGACGTTGGTCTATTTTTACTTTGGTTAACGGTTTCCAACATTATGATTTTCAACTTGTTGTAGCACTAGTAGGAATTCAATAGTAACACATTCTTTCAATGGCACATCTGCAATGTGAGAGAGAGAGAAAGAGAGAGAGAGAGAGAGAGAGAGAGAGAGAGAGAGAGAATGAGAGGGCTAGCACACTGAAAAAACAAGCACACTATGCATGAGAGACAAAAAGGGAAAAATAGCAAAGCACCAACAAGTAACAGATACTGTACATACACCATAATATTGTGTCCCGTGATGTAATAGTGTGAATTTGTATAATAAATGCACAGAGGATCAGCCTTGAATAAGCATACTTTCTTTTGATTTTCTCTGTATAAATGACTAATTACCCTTCACAGGGACGCCACACAGTTTGGTTTCCCGGTATAATTAACTGTGAAGTAAAATAAACAGATTCAGCTGAAATTCACAGACATTTGGCAGTGTGTGAAGCTGGTACAGTATAGCAGCAGTGCTATTTATAGTTCTCCTAGCTACAAAGTAAGGTAAGTATATGAATATTTCTGATAATTTTATCAATGCTTTCATGAACGGCACAATATAATAATGATTTTCTGAGTGAGATTTTAGGTATATGTACACGTGTCCTGGTTTGAGAAGCAAAAAGATGTAAAAGACATAGAAGTGCCCCCTTTTGTTCAAATTTCTAATCGCATTATCATTGTGACTGCCATATCAGCAGTACTCTGAGCTACAAGGTCAGTTGTTATAATGAATGTAAGTCATCTAAAAAAATATGATGTCAACAAAAATGTTTTTTAAGTCAAAAATGATTAAAGTGGCCTTTATGATAGCGGATGTTTCCATAAATGTTTATATAGGTTTATATATTCCCGTTATCCACCATTCTTCTGTTGCCATATTAAAACTGTGATAGTTAATGATTGGTACAATTAAAATGACATTTTATATTTATAATGCCTTAAAATATTTACTATTTAAATGTAATGAACCTCTCGTATGAACCCACTTAAAGTATGGTCTATGTACTTATCTTAGGTATATACTTTATGGTATACTTCAATTCAATTAAATTTTATTTGTATAGCTCTTTTAACAACAGACATTGTCACAAAGCAGCTTCACCGAAGTATATCGTTTCTGAATATAAACTTATGAATCTATAAATTTGCCTATATATATATATATATATCCCTAATGAGCAAGCCTGAGGTGATGGTTGCAAGGAAAAAATCCCTGAGACGACAAGCGGAAGAAACCTTGAGGGGAACCAGACTCATAAGGGAACCAATCCTCATCTGGGTGACCCTGGATAGTGTGATTACAACTAACACACCTCTGTCACTGTATGTTATATGGTCAAAATAGTACAGTTACATAATTCCATATAGTTTTAACATAAAGTCTGTTATGTCTAGGGAGATTTGAGTGCAAGACTGTTCATGGTAATTTAGGTCCTATGCCATTGTAGCAGAACAGCTCATGTCAACGGCATTCCAACACCATCTTCAAAGTTCTATATGTATGTGTAGGCAGTTCATATGGGGCCATTCCCAACAGGAGCAAGTTTAAATATACTTCAGAGCATGTACTATGGCATATGTTAAGTCAAAGTCTTACTTAGGTCATAGTACATGATTTGAATTGATGCATATACACAATATGGCCAAAGGTTTGTGAACACCTGAATATCAAACCCATATGTGGTTATTCTCAAACTGCTGCCACAAAGTTGGAAGCATATAGTTGTCTAAAATGTCTTTGTATTCTGTAGCATTACAGTTTCCCTTCACTGGGACTAAGAAGATCAAACCCGTTCCAGCGTGACAATGCCACTGTGTACAAATTAAGGTCTATGGAGACATGGTTTGTAAATGTTGGTGTGGAAGAATTCGCGTGGCCTGCACTGATCCTTGGCCTCAACTCCACTGAACACCTTGATAAACTGGAATTCCAAATCTCCTCCCTTTACCTCAGTGTCTGATCTCTGACCTCTATTGGTTTGTAGTGTGGCTATGTTAAATCCCAATGTCTTGTAAAAAGCCTGCCCAGAAGACTAAAGGTTGTTCTAACAGCAAAGGAGGGACTAAATCTGGAATGTAATGTTCACAAAATATATATGAGTGCAGGTGTCCACAAACTTTTGGCTATTTGGTGTATTTTAATCAGTTGCTGTTTGCGTGTGCTGACTGCAGGATCAGAAAGCTGTTGCCCTTCCTCTGTCACTCTCTAATCACTTACTTTCTCAATGACAAATGACAGGCCTCACCGTGCCAACAGCTGCTATATTCCCCCGGAGAAAACAATAACACCGTGACCAAAGGGGCAGACTGGCATGCGCTTTCACTCTCTCACCCAATCTGTTTTTCTTTACCACTCAGTCTTTCTCCATCTCCGCTCTAAATTACATAGTGGCTCTGCAGGTGCCTACATCTCCCCTGAAACAATTATTTCTACCTCACAGAAGATTGCTTTGGTAATTATATGTATCATACTTAAATTTGATCAACTCCTCCATGGGCTGCAGTTTCATGTGAACAAGGTTTGTGGCATTTAAAAGCTTATAAGGACATTGGGAAACATATTCCCATAATGCATCGTATTTGAAATTTGCATTCAATTTTGTGCATATTTTGCCAGGGTCAAAGACCAGGCAGGTATCATCAAACAACATATTTATAATCACAAATGAGGAAAACAAGTGAGGGTCAAAACCAGGAAATAAGGAACACAGAACACAGAAACATAAAGGAAAAAAGGCTTAAATTTAACTATGCTAAAACACAGAAACAGCAGGGTATAAAAAGGGAAGAACTAATTAAGGGATAACAGCAAACAGATGAAGACAATGGATAACGGGCCAAGGACAAGGACAAAGACAGGCTCAAAACCAAAGAATAAAAAAGGCACATGAAGAATGAATGACAAGAGCAAGAGCAGTATTCTCCTGAACACTCTGAACAGTTTTGAGCATTGAGGGTGAAATTTGTGACACTAGTGTTTGAGAAAAACATCACAAAATAATTTTTTTCTCATTCTTTTTTATTGTCTAGGAAAGCATGATTGTGTTCTTGTTTTGGGTTGTAAAAAGCATGCTTTGCTGAATGATTGTACATAAATTTATATCAAATTATACATACATGCAAACAGGCCTTTATTAAACAATGCAACAGATTAACTTTGATGAAATCCCCCCTTTAATTTACAGTATGCCTGCAAAATGTGTGTCAAATAAGTTATTAAATGGAACCCTGACCACCTAAGCAATGGTATGTCCCAAAACCATGTGACCAAAACCACTTTCCTTTAGTAGCAGACATTTTGAACACAATTTAGTGAGTCTCCTTTCTTCCTTTTTAATAGGTTATAAATAATATTGCACAGTTAAAGACTAGATTCACTATAGGTCATGCACATTTTCATGATTTCCTGGTTTTATATGACCTTAGTAAAACAATAATGTCAGTTTTTTATAATAGCCTGACAGGAAAAGTCATGTCATCACAGTGAGGTGGTACATGCAAGGAGAAACTTGAAATAGATTAGATAGATAGAATAGAAAAATAGATAGAATAAAAAAAAGGTGGGTAACACGGTTGAGGAGTATATGTTTAATAATAATAATAATAATAATAATAATAACAAGAACAATAATAATAATAATAATAATAATAATAATAATAATAATAATAATAATATATTTGTTATATCAATGTGACAACACTGTTTGACACAATTGTTCTTTTTTACTCTAATTGATGACTAAATAATATTCTATGTCACAGATAAATTATTACATTGGAAATTACATAGAATGAAATAGCCAGATGCTTGGCATGAAAATGGAAAGCAAGGAGAAATAAATGCAGTAAAGCTTTGGGTGAGATGTAGTAAAGAAAAAGAGTGCAGAACAGGAAAGCACAACAACAGAGCAGAGAAAGTACACGAATGGCACATAGCTTAGTTACTTCACCAGACACATTAACTTTTTATTGTTGATTATTGCATTATATTTTCTTTTTTCTTTGTTCAAAATTTAGTTGTTAGTCTTTTTAAAGGAAAATTTGTTCTCACCATTCCCTGTTTCAACTGTTGTTAATAATGTTAATAAAATGTCCAGTCAATTATGTTACTACTCATGGCATGTGTGTCAGTTTACCAGTCAGTGAACAGACATGAATGCTTCTTTAGTTGTGGCATATTAAAGGTCTTAAAGATGTTTTGGTGCAGTATTTGAGATCATTTTTGCCCAAAAAACTGGGTCTTTCTTCCTTGCCAGGTCTGCTACAGAATCTCGGAGGGAACAAAACCGAGGTGACAGCAGGTTCTAAGGTTCTACATTTACATTTACATTTATGTCATTTGGCAGACGCCCTTATCCAGAGCGACTTACATATATCTCGTTTTTTTTTTTATACAGCTGAGCAATTGAGGGTTAAGGGCCTTGCTCAAGGGCCCATCAGCGATAGCTTGGCAGTGCTGGGATTTGAACTCACGATCTTCCGATCACCAGTCCAATGTCTTAACCACTGAGCTACCACTGCCCCTAGGTTCTACCTTGCTTGTTCTGAATTGACTACACAGAGAGAGAGAGCAGAGCAGAGCATTTATCTGGAGAGTACTGAAAGGTTGTGTGCTTGGACAATTCTACTGAATTTCTAAATAATAATCCAGCAATGGGAAAGTCAATTTCTCCCTTTATTTTCTCTCTATCCATCTCCAACTGTTTGCATTTCTGTAGTTTATGCATTGTTCTGTTTTGGCTGTATGGCAGGAGATAGATTGTCTACTACGTTCTTTCTAGCTTCTCTCTCTCTCTCTCTCTCTCTCTGCTCTCATTCTGTCTTGCTGCCTTGCTCTCCCTCGCTTCCTTTTCCTGCCTCACTCCCTCTCTGGAGGCGGCATGCTGAGAAGCAATCTTCTTCAGCGGGTGATTGCTTGGTGAATATTTATAAAGCGAACAGACAGAGTAGAGAGATGGAGAAGCGAGAGACAGAGAGAGAAAGAGAGCGAGAGAGGGATCGCCTCACACCATTTACAACTTCAGGTATTTTTCTGCCATATAAAGAGTCCAATTTTTTTCACATAAATCCAGGAAAAATGAAAAGCATTTCAAACGTGGCAAGATGCACTCATGCTTTAAGGACATTTATCCATTAGAATTGTTCTTGAAGCATTTTATACGTTTCCTTTCTGAGCTCTGTGCATGTACTCTGTTCAGTTTAATTACATCCCTTAAGATAACACATCAATTAAAGCAAAGAGTTTTGCAACGCCAGCCATGTGCTGAATTACCTCAATAAATAGCCATTAAACATGCATAATTGACAATTAGTGCAATGGTGGGGGTAAGATTATGGCATTTTCGTGACCTGGCATTGATTTCTCCCATTAGCAATGCTGGCGTGAAAAATGACCTGTCACGAAGCATAAAAACGGCCATGGTTCTGGATAATAGAATTAAAGAGGAAACAGTGGGAGAAGAAAGAAAGTTAAACATGTCCACAATGAATGCCCTGAGAGTGCAGTGGGAGTGTGAAGGGGAAGTTTTTAATATACTTTGTTTCCTCATATAACAATGCATTCATATGCATATGAAGAATTTCGTCTGTTTGAATCGAATCCTGGAGTGTTTTCTATCTCAGTGTGGTTCATTAAGGAATTTTAAAAAATGCAGCATTCATAAAAAAATATACCAAACCAAAAATAAACCGTCTAACCAAAATCTCTTGCTCCCTCCAGTTTCAAGAGAAGCCTAGCGTGAATTGATTAAATCAAAAATGTTATTTGACCCTGAATCCCTGAATTATTTGACCTTGATCAGGAAGTGAATCAAACACGGTCATGTATTTTTCAGTTGCAAGCAGTGTTTTTGTAGTCGTGAGCTAACTAATTAGTAAGTGCAAACTAATCCAATGGATGGGGCATTGGTGTGAAAAGGGAAAAATAAACCTGAACATAAACAAAACAAAAATATTTGAAAGCAGTTATTTATATAATTATATATTCATGTAATTAGTGCTTTCTCTGTTCTCTGTGCTCAGACTATTTTTGTAATTCCTATGCACAGCTAGTAAAGCTTTGTTTTCTTTTTCTATTATTATATTTCATTAACTTCTTTTAGCTACATTACAGTGTGAAACCAAACCAAACTCAATCAAATCAAAGTATTAATTTCAAACTCAACAAATGGACTAATAGATATCAAAGCACCCAGAGATGACGTTGGTGGAACAGCTATATACAGTACTCCGTATACATTAAGGCAGACTATAAAAGCCTCTTTAGATTTTTAGTGAACCAGAATTTCCTGATTTAAGATCATGCTGTACTTTTATTACTTCATAAAGCACTTGAAAGGCGCCCTGTATTCAATGACAATGCTCATTCTTCAGTGACAACGTGTTGCTTTGTACCATTTCCAAAACTCATTAAAAAAAAAAGTTCTGCTGCAGTCAAGGATTTTATAAAATCCCATCTAAATGACAAGAGTGTGATGCTTTTAAGGAAACGAAGAATGTGATTATTGAGATAAAGCTGTTCTTTTCTGCATAATTATCTGAGAAATTGCACTGAGATGATGAGTATTCATTATAATTGTATCAGTTATGCTGAAAGAGAAAAGCTCAAAGGTTTAGTGTCAGCATTGTGTAATGCAAATGTGTGTACTGTATGTGAATGGAATGCATCTGCAATCATACTACAGTGCTTCACTATTCTGCATACAGTAGTAGAGCTGGGTGATATGGAAGGAAAATGCAAAAGTTATTATAGACTTTTACTATGTAAGGGGGACAAAAACCCTTTTTTTACACATAGGAGAAATTTGTCCTGCAGGTGCCTACCCATTAAACTAAACAACAGCAGCAGCAGATGGTTCATTTAGCAGTAAAACTAAACACTTTAATTGACTACCTAGACTAAGGCGCTCTATTTCCACTGACAGTTCTACTGCTACATATAACCAATCACAAACATTTCTACTTCTAGGATGGATTTAAATAATTCCTGACAAACAGACAGACAGATAGACAAACAGAGATGGCAATCTACAAAGTCTTTCAACCAGCGTGCATTTCTTTTTTACCCATACGACTGAAAATCATGTCCATAGGAATGTAGGAGCAAAGCAGGTGAGTATTCTACCTACTAGTAGGTAGGTGCAAGTTTTAAGTTATAACTTAAGGCCATGTAAAAAAAATGTCACTTAGTGCAGCTTTTTAGTACACAGTATAATAGAACATGTTGGTTCAAACTAGGCCATGATAGAGCTTGATTATCCTTTTAAGCTCAAGCTCTGAAATAAACTTCCATGTTTCTTCCTGTTTTTAAGCACATGGTTTTTATGAACTCTTTGCAAAGTCTTGCCAATAACTTCACTGAGAAAGTGCTGAGCCCTTTTTAATGCTACCAGCATTTATTTTGTCTACTTGTTTATTCTTTGGCCTTGGGGACGTCTGCCAAATTGACGTTTCATTATTTCACTGTATCACCATTTTGATATTGGACTGAGATGCCATTACCTTGATTTGCAATAAACCTTTTCTGAACATGGAGCCTCACTCTCTAGCTGACTCTGATCTGTTACACTGGCACAACTGCACACTTATCTGAGAAAACATCTGTTAGCCCTAACCTTTCCTGGTTGGTAGCTGCCACATAGTAGGGGAATTCTAGCTAATTGGCAATGAAGAAAATGGGGGGGAAAAGAATGGAAGAAAAATAGGCAAAAATCAAACCATATATGCCGACATTCATTCAGTACATTTTCAGAATCACAAAAAGAGAACAATATTAATATTTATATTTACACGTCCAAAGTTATTTACAATTGATGCAGGAGCCAAAGAGCAGTTGGTGGTTTAAGGGTCTTGCTCAGAAAAGAAATTTGACTTCACAATTTTTGGACCAGTCACCCAAAATCACTAAGCCACCATTTCCCATCCCTATATAGCTATTTTACCCTTGACAGCATTTTAATGACAGGCTTCAAAGCAGCAGTAAACTGCAGTAATGTGAATGTATAGTAAAGAGCTGCAAAGAAACAAACAACATTATAGTTTCAGAAATAATGTTGAAAAAAAAAATGAAATTTTGATGTCAGGGAAAATTCTAATTATCACCCAGCTGTATTCAGTGTGTGGTATTTCACGAAGCTAATTTCTCTCTCTCACTCTCTCACTCTCTGCTTCTGCAGTGCAGTATCAACACATACACTTTTCACTGCTAGGATAGCTGCTTTCCCACACAGCACCTTTTTTTTTTTTATTTGACACGATGACAAATTGGTTTCATTCTCAAAGCTCATTCACCTCTTGCCTCTCAAATTAAATATACAATGAGAAAAAGAAACATTGTTCCTTTTCACTAGGAACCTTGAACATAACACATATTCACAGTGTGTGAGTTCTGGACTACCAAGATCTTTATTGAGTGCGTTTTTAGTACAATATTTCTCAGAAAGTTACAGTTACAAACTCTGACATACTCATCACAATAAACAGGTTTTAACTATACAGAGACACAAAACAGGAAATGAGGGGCATTTCCTTTAAATCTATATATACATTATCGTATGAACGAGTGTCCATGCCATGCTTCTAGTGTCCACATCCTCCCTCTCTCTCTCTCTCTCTCTCTCTCTCTCTCTCAAACACACACTCACTCAAACACACACACACTGTGTGTGTGTCTCTTTCACTCTCTCGGTTACAGTAGTATGTGTACAAGAACACTCTGTCTGGGTTCCAGACAGTCATTTTAATCTCAGGCACACACACCTACGCACACACACCCAGCTTCACACCCAGACACTAAATCTATTCTCCTGCATTTGCCCATGTGTGTGAGCTGCGCAGATGAACATACAAACTTGACATGCCTTGCTCTGCTTTTGGCACGCTAAAAAAGAAGCACTGGTACAATTCTGCCAAAAGTGCACAGAAGTGAGTGAGTATGTGTCTACACTCCAAGCAAAAATTGATAAAATTAGAATAAAAGCAGCAAATCCCAGTGTAACACATACACATTCTCTTGGATATGAATGCATTTGCAGGACATGAAGATGAATTTCCTAGAGGAGAAACTCAACATTGCCAGCTTTTTTCTTTGTGTTTTTTTCTTTTTCTTTGGTAGAATAAAGAGAAAAAGGATTGGAACAAGATATGATATGAACAAAGGAACACATACTTTCATGTCAATACATTGTAGAGACAGACCTAAAGGGACATTCTGGCAAATCAAAATCATCTCTTATAGTCTTTAACATTCACTGCTATTTACTAGAAATGAAATCTTCAAATGAATCTTGCCTTTTTGCTACATTCCGCTAGAAATCCCATAACCTATATGATGTCTTTCAGTAATGCATGCTAGATAGTGCAGAGAAAGAACACTGATAGCAATAAATACATCATGATGAATTAATGTAATACTCTGCTACTGCTACCTGGAATATTAGAATATCAAATGAGTAAAAAAATGTATATTAAACAGCAGTTTTTGCCAGAATGGCCCTTTACATTTACACAGCTGATCATTAGTATTGTATTATACAGTTAATACTAATATCAAAACACCAATGATTGCTTTTTAGATTACACCAGATACATTGACCTGATGTAAATTGTTTGTGGCTTATCCATGATCCATATGAAGGTTTCTATTGTAAAAATAATTTTGGACTTACTTCAATATTTGATGTAGATAATGTAGTAAATAATTAAGAGCATATCAGACAAGCTTGTGCATTTTTTTATCCCTCTTTCTTAGTTGTTAAATCAACCCACCCACCTACTCTATCCATCCATCCACAAACAATGTCTCAAACCTCTTGTTAATCCTTCCATCCAAACACTCAATCATCCATCAACATATCCACTCCTGCACCATCCATCTATCCCGCCATCCATTCAAACTGCTCATCCAATTTTCCAACCATCCACTCATCCTTTCTTCCTTTTACTAATGCATCCATCCATCTATCCATCCATCCAGATAGCGAGTCAGCAAAAAATTGTGCAATTTACCCATCTATACATTCTTTCTTCTTTTAACCCATCCAAATCCATCCATCCATCCATCCATTTCTCCACCCACCAACCTGTCCACCTATTCTCCCATCCATCAGATAATTTACACAATATGGTCAAATGTTTGTACATCCCATTTCAGATTTCGTCCCACATTTGTTGCTATAATAACTTCCACTCTTCTGAGAAGGCTTTCCACAAGATGATGGTGTATGGCATCGGTATGGTATAGGTTCTTTCACCTACCCATCTATCTACCCTGTCAGCAATTTGTCTATCAATCCCTCAACCCATCCATTCATCCATCCATATTTCTCTCACTCCCTTACAGTAGACTATTATAAGTCCCTGCCCACCAGAAGTGCAACATTGGCCTATGCCTCTCTAACATCTCAGTGGTAGAGGCATTCCGGTCCTGTTATTCAGCACTGGAACTGAATGAGGAAGAAGAAAAAGAAGAAGAAGAAGAAGAAGAAAGGTGATCTCTGAATACACATGCATTGATTGACGACTGTGAAATCTCTCTGTTTTTAAAACCCTCACCACTGCTAATATTGTTCAGAGGAGAACAGAAGAGAGCAAGGCATAAAATAAGGGCAGAGACAGAGGGAGAAAGAGAGTGTGCAAGAGAGAGAGAGCAAGAGCATTTGCTTTCAGCAAATACACCCTTACCCTGAATCTTTTGCTCATTAACTTCTAAACTAGAGTAATGCTTCCTTCTTTATCTCACCTCAGCAAAATTTGACCATCTTCCCCATCCCCATTAAAAGCATGCAAGGTCTTGCTATATTCATTTGGCTCACCAAAGAAGAGAGGGTAAGAGATAGCCCAAAGTTAGTGTGTGTGTGTGTGTGTGTGTGTGTGTGTGTGTGTGTGTGATCTCAATTATCACTTCCAGAGAATGTGTTCATTGATAGGGCACTGGGCATCTGTTAGCAAAGGTTCGTGCAGATGTACAGCCTAGCCACCGATGACCAGTCACTCTTTTCACCAGACTGATGTCAGAGACCTTGTTCACTAGGTTCAACAATGTTATCTGAACACATATGGTGCTTCATGCCCCACAAATTAACAGTGTGTTTATGTGTGTATATGTGTGTGTCAGAGAGAGAGACTCATGCTTATCATCCTAGCACTAACTGACTATATGCTCATCAGTTAATTGTACATGTAAACACTTGATTAGCGACTTTTGAAGACCCTGTTTTGAAGACGAACAGCAGTACAGCATATTTAACAGTGCAAAAACACTAACATGGACATACCAGAGAGTTTAGGAAGTGAACTCGCACACACACATGCACTCACTCACACACACACACACACACACATACAGCTGTCCTACATACAGCCAAACACTCCAACACAAACAAACAAGAGAAACCCAGAGAGGATCATAAAGAAAAGAAGAAAAGAACATGAGAAGAAGAAGAAGAAGAAGAAGAAGAAGAAGAGAAGAACTGTACAATTAAATGTTCATCAGCATGGAAATTTCTACAATATACATTGTCCAGCTTGGTAGCCTGAAGATTTCATTTGCTTTACCCTACAAGTGGTTTATACACAACTAAATCACATTTCTACAGTGTTTGGCTCCTAGACAGCCACACATCTTTGAAGATCATCCTGTTGGGCTTTATTTCATTTCTCCATCTTGACTAAATTATAGTTCTCTTCTTGGGAGTCCACCATGAGTCCAGTATTATCCAAACAATGCACACTGTGCCCAAAACACAAGGAGGAGAAAAGTATGCACATATGTATCTGTTACAAAGCACCTTCAATATGAAGGTTTACTTCAGAGATATATTCATATTTATTTAAAGATATACACACAGGCCGTTCAAGACGTCCTTTGGCAAAGCCGGCTGTCAGGTAGTGATGCTGGGAAGCAGAGGACTACGAGGTATAGCTGTATTTTGTTTCAATAGAAAAGAAAAGAAATATATAACAGCAACCAAAAAAGAAGAAGTGCATTGGAGGGTGTTTTTTTCTGTGTAGTAGATCCTCAATTGAGCTCACAATTAAAAAATTATAGAGGAAAAAAAAAGAATTAGCATGGTGAATCATGAGCAAACTGAAAAGGAAGCAAAAAATAATACAAATATCCTTGGTATTAGGAATGGATTGACTTTTTACTTTAAATAATGGCCAGATGGATATCCTGTATGTACAGCCAGAGACAGACAGATGGACAGACAGACAGGTATCCCTGTTTTGTTCTCTCTGTACAGACACATTGATCTGTAGTATTTTTCAGCACGTGTGTCTCGTTATCAGATCAGAATGATCGTCTCAACCCTGGCGCGCTCCGACGTGCCACTGCTCACCCGCTCCTGCACGCTGAGCAGGATGCCTGGCCCGTCGACTGGCGCCTGCTGTAGTCATGCCAGTGCTGTCGGAGACTGGCACTGATTCATCTGCATGGTCTGCACGTTGCTCAGGATCTTCTTCTGGTGACCGGCCAGAGTCACGCCTATCCTCAACAAGTCTCTGTCAGAAAGAAATGAGAGACAGCAATAAACATACATGCCAAAGCGGGTTAAAGATGGAATGGGGCTGTTTTGTGCTTGGCTATTCATGTGCATTCATATTTATTTATTTGTTTGTTTGTTTGTTTTTGTTTGGAACACTTGTACATTTGCTCATTCATGTGGCAGCATTTTATTGAATAATGTTTGATGAGAGACTTCAGGGGAGAATGCCCAGGCTGGATCAAGCTGACAGGAAGGCTACGGTAACTCAAATAGCCACTCTTTACATCCATGGTGAGCAAAAAATCATCTCAGAATGGACAAGCCAAACCTGGAGGCTGACAGGCTACAATGGCAGAAAATCATCCACATCGTGCTGTTCTCCTACCAGTCCTTGAAACTGGACAGCCTGGTCTGATGAACAAAAATCCTTTACATGAGAACTACTTGACTACTTTTTTCTTTTGTTTTCCTTTAGTCTCTGAACAATTGATGAATTCCCCAAAACAGCCGAAGAGTCACTTTCAAACTACACCCAGTACATTCCATGCTCAGAATAGGCATTTATTCAGTGAAATAAACCCATTTGAAAACACGTTGTTTAGACCATAGCTGCTGAACTTGTCAACAAGGTGCTACTCCCAAATACCCACCTGGAGCTAAACTTTTCACATTCTAACAGCTTTTGCATATTCATGTTGGTGTATTAAGAGCACACAGACCTTAACTATATCAGGGCCTGAGACTGGGTTGTGTAAGAACATGGAGAGACACATTATATATATATATTTTAGTTGTAATTGAACTATCCAGTGTGACCCAAATGAGGATGGGATCCCTTTTGAGTCTGGTTCCTCTCAAGGTTTCTTCCTTTTGCCATCTCAGGG
>JAQMYM010000018.1:9518957-9531620 GCA_030014255.1 Parauchenoglanis ngamensis
TATAATAAAGCCTGAAGCAACAAGAAAGCTGTTTCTCTCTCTCAAACACACACACACACACACACACACACACACACTCACTCACACACACACAGGCCCTGAGGCTGATAGCACAAATTAAACCTAACTTCCCTAATCCTTTATTGTCCCTTTCTTTCCAATTTTCCATTCTGGATTTTAATATTAGATTATGACCTTGCCGTTCATAACCAGGTTAAAGAGCCATATTTCTCTTCTATTCTGGGAGAGTCCCCATTAAAATAAATGTGATTATCAGCTGCAATCCACAGCTATCAGAGCTTAGATAAAAGGCTTTTTTAGACAGAATGTGGGTGTGTGCGTGCAACTGTGTGCATGTATCTCATTACTATAATTAGGAATAGTGCTATTTTGCCATGCTCACACCTCTGTGGTCAAATGCTTGAAGTGGATTCTCACATACAATTGCATTCCTTAAGTGTTTTATGCTGGTTGTAGACTGTGAGATTTAAGCGGGTTTTTAAGATTATTGCTCGGCACACTGTACGATATGATCCCAATAAACTCTTGGCTGTATTCGCTAACAGTCTCCATGTCAGAATATACAATGAAGATGCTCTAACGATTAAAGAAAATTACTGTGTTGTGCTTACATCATCACTCTCCATGATATGTTTGGAAAATAAAAATAAAATAAAAATATATATAATTCATTTACTTTGCCTGATTTTCCTCTGCGGCATCACAGAGTATAATCCTGGCTTTACATATATATTAAGAACTTATATATTCATTCATTCATTCATACTTCAGTAACCTTGGTCAGGTTGTGGTGCATCCAATGTCTATCCCAGGAATTCCGGGTGTGAGGCTGGTATACACTGGAATGCCAGTCCATTGCAGGTCACTATGTACACATCGGAGGACTAGGAAATACACCTCCTTGTTTTTTAGAAGGAGGGAGAAAACCAGAGAACTCTCAGGAAACCCTTTCCACATGTGAAACTCTACACAGACAGTAACAACTCAATGAATGTCCATTTTGTTTTATATGAACTTATACAACATCATCACTTCAGCCTGTCTGGTCCCAAGCATTCACGTGAGTCTTTTCTGCTGTGACTTTTCAATCATTCATTCATCAGTGGTGGTGATTCTGACGCTTATTCCAGGAACACTGACACCTGTCCATCACAAGTCTCTTCACGGGCAGTATGACACGATTTCATCAAATTTCAATCGTTTATTGTTTGTTTCACTGAATCCTAAAAAAGGTTAAACGGTTTCTAATTTCAGATTCGAGAGGGAAAGGAGATGAACAGGTGATTGGATAGAAGAATAGAGTTGAATTCGCATTAATGACAGAAAACAAACAGAGGAGCTGAAGTGTACAAATGTTGCATGTTAGGTGTGAACAGATTCCTGAAATGTCTGAGAAAAAGGAGAGGAGATAAGAGGAGATGAGAAAAGGAGGGAGTTTGCGTGCTCTGCTCCCACCTGTGTGTAAATAGTTTCATTTTCCATTTGAAACAATGTTGGACTATCTACAGCCATAATGGAACCTGCCAAATTGTCTAACCACAGCATTCGTCATTCAGAGAGAGAAAAATTGGGGAGGGATGGGAGATTCTTTTCTTTGCATTCTTGCTTTCAATTTTCTTCCTTCTTTTCCTTACTTCTCCCATTAGAGTCAATGACCCTCTGTATGTCTGTTAGGGAACAATCTTCTATTCATTCAGAACTCACCTTGCATTCCTAGTTAGGTCCTTTTAATAAATCATATTATTCAGTAACTACTATGAATAATTCTGTACGTGAATTTCAGTCTCTAAGCACTCACAGTCCCTGGGAGTTTACAGAATTAAAGAGATTTTATCCCTTTCTGAAGGACTTGTCCTTGTTTTCAGAACACCACGCAAAGTTTAAAGGCTGACGAAGCATTCACACCTCACAGATTTCAAAATATTAGGATGATTCAGTGGACTGCTTGAAACTAACAGTTGGTTAATAATTCCTGTTGTTCCGTTTCTTTTACTCTTTATAAGCTCCCTTCCTGTAATTTTTCTAAATCTTTTTTTTTTATACTTTTCTCTTCCATTAGTTTGTTCAAAGTGCTTTCTTGATAGCCAGATAGTCGCCATATGCCTATTAATTGTCTTTTACTCCTTTTTTTTCTTCCTCCTTTGTTTGTTTTTTTTTTCTCTTTCGCTCTCTTAGGAGCAGCTTTAATTGTAAAAAAAAAAAAAAAAAAGCCAAGCAGGAAGGGGGATGCAGAGAAAGAATGGATGGAAAGTTAGTATATCAATACTATTACTATATACTATAGAATATTTATATTTATATGTGAGTTTTAGAAATTTATGAAATCCTGGATGCCAGCTTCATTTTATAGTGAGGTGCTCTGTAAGGTTAAGGCGGAAATCTCCTACCTTTTTAGAACAATTTAGAAGATAAATTTCCATAGCAGTTTCTTAGAAATTGCAGCTGTTGTTTCTTTTGTCACCAGAGGATGGGGATGCTGGCTCATGCATCTGTTATTTCTTATCACATTTCTCATCTTCAAGCAAGCAGCTGGTGTTACTACATCAAAGGGCATTGTAACACAATCTGATGGAAGCGCTATCTACCGTCTTCTGCATACACGAGCTCCCAGAGCTCCATGATTGGCTAATGCTGCTGTGACTGACGGGAAAGAGAACACCATCCCTCTGAACCCGAGCCCACAGCCAATTTAGCTCCCTTAGGGATTATGGAGAATGCTTTTCTCTGTGTGTTTGCTTGCAGCTTGTATTTTGATGTTTAAATTACCTTAAGTAAAAGCTCAGCATGCCTTCTGCAATAAAGGATTTCGAAGTATTAGCTAAAAGGAATTAAAGTATTAGCATCTGGAACTGATAAATAAGTAAAACTGCTCTTTTATTCAAGTAAAATAGGCATAGCCCTTTATATTAGCAGAAATTTGACAGACATGAAAGATCTGTCTTTAACCAGAGAGATGCAGAAAGTGGTAAACATGATTACATGCAAATATTGTTATTCCAACTGCAGATTTCTCATTGTTCGTCGGCATGCTAAACAGGACACGTGCATGGGGAGCACGGTTTAGTCTCAACATCACCATAACTTTGATAAGCATGTGAGTCAGTGCATTCAGCCTTTTTCCCCCACATTGCTTCTGTTGTTGAGTATTACATTTTTTTCTTAGTTAAGAATCCTTAAAGTGGCTGCAGTAAAGTTGCTCAATATTTTATATTTGCTTTACACAAAGATTCGTGAGCTGTTGAAAATAACAAATTACACACAATATCGATCAGTTTAATGTTTAATTCCTTTCATGTTCTTCTATCAACAATAAAGGACATTATTTGGGAATAACTGCACGTGAAATTCAGGTTTCATCAAACTCCACACCCTAATTTATTTGTTTGTTTGTTTGTTTGTTTAACCTAATGCTTTGTAAATGCAAAGCCAACTTTATTGCGGACAATTTTTGTCCTGCACCTGCCTAAAAACATTAGTTTGATGCAAATCTAGCCTTACAATTATTTTAAATAGACTCAAATCCATAACATGAATTCTGATAAACGTTTATACATGAACATTTGTCATGTATGTAAAAATGATTGCTGCGTGTATGTAAATGTATCTGTTTAGGGTTTATCAGCTTTGTCTCTCTTACAAATATGCGTACACAACTGGAGACACACACATCTACCTTGTAGTGTGCAAACAACAATGGTGTTATGCTATTTTTTCTTGCTTTTTATGTAGTGTTCTGTAACATGTGGTGTACACTGACTTCTTCTTATTTCTCATTGTTATTTCTTAAATAACCACTTTAGAATAATTTCTTGTTCTTTTATGCATTTTGAAAACTACAACACTATTTTGCAGTTTCTGTGTCCCCGACACACTAGGCTCCATTATTGAACCGCAAATGTTTGCGACTAAAGTAATGCGAATACTTAGAAAAGACAGATAACTGTGTGCAAATGGGAGGCCAATATGCTGAATAGTAATATAAACAGGGGAGTGTATAATTATGAAAAGCTGGGCAGAGTGATGAAGAGAATGGTGGAGTTGTGAGCAGACTGCAATCAGCAGACTCATTAATTTAAAGACTTAGAAGAGAAATGGAAAAATGGATGGATGAATTGTGGAAAGATGATCAAGAAGAACAATGTAATAAATGAATATATGGATAAACAGTTATATAAATATCTATAAAGATGAATAATTGGCTGTCTGGCTGGCTGGGTGAATGGATGGATGGATGGATGGAGCCATCAATCCATTATCTATACTGCTTACCCATAAAGGGACACAGGGAAGCTGGAGTCAATCCCAGCTGACTTTGGGTGAGAGACGTGGTACACCCTAGAGAGGTCACCAATCTTTCACAGGACTAACACAGAGATGAACAACCATTCACACTCACCTTCACATCTATGGGCAATTTAAAGTGGCCAGTTAATCTAATCTGCAGGTCTTTGGACTGTGGGAGGGAACCAGAGTGCCTGGAGGAAACCCACACAGGCATGGTAAGAACATGCAAACTCAGAAAGGCCCTAGTCAGCTAGCAGGTTCTAACCCAGTACCTTCTTGTTCTGAGGCAAAACTGCTAGAATAATATAAGAATATAAGAAAATAATGAAAGGATGGATGGATGGATGGATGGATGGACGGGTAAGTTGTGGAATGATGACTGTGGAGCACAAATTAATGAAAGACTATAATAGACAATTACTTAAATTGATGTAAACAGTTAATGGATGCATGGATGGATGATGGGTAAATTTTGGAAAGATAAATGAGAAGAATGTATAGATGTAATTTATAGATATACAATAATAAAAATGGATTTAAAAAGACAGATGGATGGATGGGTGGGTGGGTGGATGGACCAGCCAATTTATGAAGAGCTATGTTCTGAGCCTTTATTTGAATATTGCCACAGTTCTACCTGCCCTAGAGGAATAAATCCATTGAGGATGGAAAAGAATAACATGATAAATCCCTTCCCCCTATATTCCTCTCTTCTCTATATGAAGCAGGAGGTTAATGAAATACAATTAAGATCTCCTGTTCCTCCTGGCCTTGTGCTGGGGTAGAAGAAGACTAATTGGCTGACTGCACTGAATTATGGGAAGAAATGTGGGGAAAAAAATAATAGAGGGAAAAAAGAAGCCAGGAAAGAGGTGATTAATTTGAAGGAGGGAGGGAGATGCTGCACAAAATCTTGCACCATCAGCGAAGATTCAGCCTTGGCTGATTGGATCAGGGCCATGGCCTTGTATCTGATTGGTTTAGAGCCATAGTGAACGGCCCACCTCTGCACAGCAAAGATGCCATGGGCAGTGAACTAATTAACGGTGTGTAAAATACCAAGACAGTATGCAAAAGCTGAAGACTCCTCATACTTCTCACAACCTTGCTCACGAACACACATCAAAATGTCAATAGGTCAATATAAGCGAATGAAACAAAACCCTCACAGCCTGAACAACAGTGAGGAATGAGTTCACATTATGTTGGCATAGAGATGGGAGCTTTTTAAATAAAGAAGTTTAAAGCATGGAAGTAATAAAGTAATAAAACATTTTAAAATATCAAGTGGTCATACCCTTTATAATAATAATAATAATAATTATTATTATTATTATTATTATTTATTCATTTAATTTTTTTTTATTATAAACAGACAAATTATAAACTACAAATCTTTTTGGATTAATTACATTTATAGTACTGTATATATTCCTAGAGTTAGGAAATTTATTTATTCATGTGTGGAAACTTAATCATTTCTGTTATAAATATTTATTTTCTTTTATTTACTCAGATTTTTTTAAATGATTTATTATTTTGTATGCAATTTATACTTATACTTCCATTGTAATTCAGTAATACAATAAAGAGCACATTTATTACTGAAGCCTCTGCATGAACCAATAAAAACATTGGGAAGAAATCCACACCTGACATGGGATATCATGGAGGGGGTAATTATTGGCTTTCTTCAGGAAATTAGAGTTTTAAGAATCACACCAGCTTCTCACACCTCACACTTCCTGTACGCCTTCTAGTCATCAACGATCAGCTTTTAAAAAGCAGTTCTGGGCGTCTTTTGGTTGGTGATTTGCCTTTTTGAGCATATCAAGACATTTTCACCAGTTTCTATGTTTTGTCAACAGTACGTTAATCTAATTAATCTTGCATCTCACATCAACCTCTATGTCAGTGCCATGCTAATGATTATAATCAGTGAGTTATTCCCACTAATCCCTGTACATCAGCCTTACCTTGATCATTGTATGAATTCTTATAAATACATAATCGCATAACGACTATACTACTATATATTAAAAACTTAAATGTTCCTAAGCTTATGATTTACCCAGCTCATATCCATAGACTCATATCCCCTCTATCCCTATAGAAGTGTTGTTTTTCTCACTGTATACATCCAGTTTTGGATTATTAAAAAGCACTATATGAATACATCTGTTACTATTATTACTTTCTTTAATTCCTCTCTTCTTTCTCCGTGTGACTGAGGGCAGTCTTGAATGTGTAGACACACAAAACTCTTTGCTCTCAATGCAGAAAAGGAGACTCTTTGACTTAGGAAAGTGAGTTCAAAACGCATTTGATAAAAGATCTGCTCAGCGGCTGTGGATTTATACAGACGCAGCTCAGCATGGCAAACCAAAGTAAAAATTCCACGAGTTAATAATCCTTGAAACCTGCCCATACAAATAAGCTCATAAAGAAGAAAACAAGGCATACTGAGACCATAAATTGTCAATAAAGTCACATAATTACAATTTGGCTTTCAAATCCAATGAGGCTCTATTGCCTCTCCATAGAGGTGTTCTTGATTTAAAGAGAGAAATTGCATTTGGCATAAACAATAAATAAAGAAAAGGAGGTGGAAGCAAGCAGAATAATAATAAAAAAGTGGACAAAATATTTTTCAAACATAAAGGTAGTCCATTCATTTGTAGGAAGATGAAAAAAATCCCAAACTGAACAGTGTTGTTATTTTCTTACTGATCTGAACATAATCCCTGTAAAATAAAGAGGATTTTCAAAAGGATGTTTTTTCACGTTCAAAGTTTCACTGTGCACTTCAGATATAATCCTGAACTCATCTTTGTGAATTCTGCTAAGAACTTCATCAAAATGCTAATTTGGGTCATTTGGGCCTACACTGTTTAAAGAGGGTTAAGCCACAGGACAGGTTCGAGATTTCAGGATAGACTCACCAATGAGCTGGTGTAGGTGGGGTCAGATGTGTCCTCTTGCAGGTAGCGTGACAAGCCGAAGTCGGACACTTTACACACCAGGTTGCTGTTGACCAGGATGTTCCGAGCGGCTAGGTCCCGGTGAACGTAGTTCATTTCAGACAAATACTTCATACCCGCTGCGATTCCTCGCATCATTCCCACCAGTTGGATCACTGTGAACTGCCCGTCATTTTGCTTTTAAGGAAAACACATACAGCACACATGTATCATGCATACATAACATATACGCTATACATACAGTAAATAACACACACGTATCAGGAATAGAAATAATGGATGGTAAACATAGACTAGCATGGCTAACCCTTCCCCAACTTCCAAAGACCAAAAATATTTTCATAAGGTTTAAATTTTAGCATCAACATCAGATAATTTGCTGTCTTAAAGCGGACTTTTGTGGAACCAAGCGCAATAGCACCACCAATGGTTGCAAGAAAAATACACCGAATGGTATACAGAAGAGCGGCTGGGGCTAATTTCCTTCTAGCGCAGACTGTAGATTCATGCAATCCAATCATCTGGGCTGATGTTTTTCAGACCATGTCGAACGACAAATCTGTCACATGACATATAACCGTGGATGGAATGAACAAAAACAAAATATTATTCTATAATCAAATTTTTCCCAAATGCCTTTGGAGAAGACATTAGAAGTAGATAGAATAAGAACACACTGTCCAGTCAAATGTAGAAATTATACAAAAGGTCATGTGACAGGACTATAAGTTTAGAGGGGTTTTTTGTTGTTGTTTGGCTGGTTTTTGTTTCTTTGTTTGTTTTTTTCTCCTCTGGTAATTTGAGTAAACACTACATGATCACGGAATGAACTCGATAGAAGTTATGAACGCAGCTGCAAATCTGCATTTAAATATGTGTGTGTGATACTTTGACACACATCATTCTTATCATGCTATAAATGAGACTTTATGATGCAATGCATTGCTCAGTCCTACATAGTTTTGTTGTGAAACTATTCATAGGTCTTTGAAATGATTATCATAGTCGATAGAGAAAACACATAAAATAGCTAATTTAATCTGCCAACCCCTTTCACATCACATCTGATTTCTTATGCTAAGCCTTTTCATTCCCAAATATGTGCAAACATGTTAGGGAGGGAGTTGGGGGGATGATAAACTCAACAGCATGCCATTTTGTCCATATAAAAGCAAAGCTAAATTTCCCTTCACCTCAGCATTTCCGCTGTTAAGCTCATGGGAGAAAAAAAAAAGCTTTGAACCCAACATAAGCACGGAGAGCGGCGGAGGAATCGATGGCAACGTTACTTTGACGAGGTAGCTCGCAAAGCCTACTTCAAAGAGCACCGTTGGATCAAAGCAGAGGAAAGAAAAACAATCCATAAGATTGGAGAAGAAATGGGTTGAACATTGATTAAGCAGTGTATCCCCCCACACTCTGAAAAGCTCATAAACCTCAAAAGCCTATTAAAGCTTGACTGCAGCAATCACAGTAGGATGAATCATGGTGTTTGGAAACGGGGAGAAGAGCAAGGTGGTGTTAGCATGAGAAAGTGGTCTCCATTTCATTAATGCTCCATGTGAATGATGCTAAAGTCCTAATAATAAAAGCTAGCCCATTCAGCTGATTGAATTATTGCCTCATTTCTAAACGACTAGATTTTATGTGCATTTTAAACATATATTATTGCATATAATCAGGCCATAAAAAAGCAATTTAGTGTGCTGTTTTCCATATGTTCCAATACCAATTCATCTCATTTCTCCAGTCAGGTGATTTATCTAATTAATCCCAAGTTGCTTCCTTACATTAAAAGCTTTGTCATTTTTTTTCTTTTTTAAACATTTTGTGGTTTTACCCTGAGAAAAGAGTCCAATGCTCCATTCTCCATAAACTCTGTGACGATCATGACTGGCCGACTCTTGGTGACAACACCTTCTAAGCGGATGATGTTGGGATGATCAAACTGGCCCATGATTGATGCCTCAGACAGGAAGTCCCGTCTCTGCTTCTCAGAATAGCCTGCCTTGAGGGTCTTGATGGCCACATAGATCTCCCGTTTACCTGGCAACTTCAGGCGCCCCTTATACACCTCTCCAAACTCACCTAGGGGAGGATCAAAAACAAGGTTCAAAATTCAGTACAAATATCAATACTTAACCCATACACACATACATCATATCAAATGCATGTAACAGATAGACTACATGGTGGAATCTAACACATACTAAAACCACATATCAAAGAAAATACCTTGAAATAAAAAGCATTACTGAGACACATACTTAAGCAACTGTAATATTGAACAAGTTCTTTATGTTAAGGAAAACCATGTTCCATGACTATGTAAATTTCCAATCAGGCCTAATGTTCATCAGGCCTAGCTTTGAATCTATACAGAAATAACTTCAATTTCCTGTATTTTCAAAGCTATTTTTATTGAAATAGTATCTGCTGGCCAGTTTTAGTGATTTATGACTAGACCTTTGATAGTGAACATTGCTGACTCACCACTCCATATTCCCTGGTTCGATCCTAAACTCAGGTTTTTGTGGAATTTGCATGTTCTACCAAAATGGGCTTCCTCTGGGTTGTGTGGTTTCGTTCCACCTCCAAGAAACATGACGGTAGGTGGACCGGCAATGCTAAATTCCCCATAAGGAAAGGAGTATGTGAATGTTTGTGTGGTGCTCTGTGATTGACTGGCATCCCATCCAGGATAAACTTCTGCCTTATTCTACTTTCTTGAGATAGACTCTGATTTAACTGGATAACCAACCAAAATATTACTAATGTAAGATGAGAGGACTGGAGAGGTCAAAATAATTGTTCAACTGTCAGTCCAGATTCATACATTGATTAGCTCATCTGTCATTTTGCTTGAGGGGAAAAAAGTAAACTTTTCCTTTGGTGTATTTTGAAGTGATACCAACTCATACTGACATACTCTGATATTAAAACGCAGAGCTCTGTTGTTACAATGCTTGAAGATTGGCAGATTTGTAACTAGCAGTTTAGTGCATATTTTTCACGATACACTGAGTTACCATTTGATGTCCTTAAAAAGACAGAATGTTCATCAATGATAAAATATTAAATTACAATCATATAAATAAATCATAAATATCGCCCAAGTGCAAATCGCAATGAGACTTTCATTTAATTATGAAATTTCAGTGATAGCTGCAGGTGCCCTCCAGTGGAAGTAGAGGCTTCAAATATTATCTACAATCAACTCAAATCAACCTTATTTCCATATGAAACAGAATTGTATAATAAAATGCATTCGTAGCCTCTCTCTTTGTAAAAGTGTTGTACAAATATTGAATGCCAATTTTGACACGATTTTTCAGTAAATATCAGGATCATACTTTATTTTGCACTTTTTTAAACCATATACTTAGTACCATACAGTTCTGTTTGTGGTATGAATGAATGGAAGAGAGGAATTTATAATAGTAAGGGCATGATGGGGCATTTTACTGCCAAAAGCAGGTTACAGTTAATAGATGCATATTTAAATGCATTCTCCTTTCAAACATATAAAAGTAATGAGTGCAGACATTTGAAACAAGGGTACAATTATTTATGCTCTCACACAGATTTCCATGGCTCTGATGCAAACGTCTTTGTCTTCAAGTGAAATTACCCAGCTCTCAAATGGATCTGCTTTTCTGCTGCACAAAACCACACACCCAATTTGTTTTTTGTACATTGTTTCTTTTCACTCTTGGATTTTCAGTGTGATAACACTGCCAAATGCTTTAGTCAACATTATACACCTGTAGAGCATTCTGTGAACATGAGTACATCCTAGGCAAGGGGATACATGGATTATATGCTGCATGTACACAAGAGCTACATACGCAAATGCGTGCACATTATTGTCAACTAATATAGGGTCATTCCACGCACATAATCAGTACATGTTAGGGGTTGCATGATTACAATTTTATTTTGACCAGTATTTTAAAAAGTAATCTTTTCTCAGAAGTCTGAGTGTGATTGCTGCTATTCTCAATACTTGCCTAAAAGCCACAAATAGGAGGACGGCTTAGAATGGGTCATCTTACAAATATGGAAGTGGCAATGGTGAAAGGTAAATGTTTAACTAAATAATATTGAATAAACAGCCTTCATGCCTTGTGTTCATTTTCTGCACAAGTCACAGGTGTATTAATCACAGGTGTATAGTCAGTGGATCTTTATTGTATAATCTGACTTAGAAACACTTTATCAAAGTCTAGAATTAAAGTGTTTTTGGGATCATCTTACATAAAGTGACATATAATAATCTTAAAAAGGTCACTGTAATCGAACAGAACAAAAATCTAAAACCAGCTTTACTGAGAATGGGCCCTTTTCGTCTCATAGGAATGACCCTACAGACGTCTGCAAGGGTCTTCAATCCCCTAAAAGGTTTTACCATGTCAGAATGGACTGCATCTACTTCTACACAGACAAAAGTGATCAGCTCACCTGCTCCAATGACTTCCTCAATTTTGACAGTGGAGATGTCAATCTCCTTGGCAAATTCACGCACAGCCTCATTGGGATCCTCATAGGTGAATGGATCGATGTAGATCTTCATCCCTGGTGAGCCTGGCAGGGTTGGGCAGCCCATGGGGGAGTGGCAGTTAGACAGATCTGGTCTCAAAGAAAGTTCTAGAACAGTTCAAAAGTCCATACATCACTGGTATATCACATAGACTCCCAAATTCTTTCAGACAGTCACCTTGTACTTCATCTAATGCTTCTCTATCCCACATGTTTTTGTCCTGAACTCATTCTATTCATTTTAAATAAATGACAAGTACTATAGAGCAGACTTTCTCAACCCAGTCCTTTGGACAGTCCTCAGTTCTTTTTATTTCTTCTAAGCCCTCAACACTCTTGAATGAAGCAAATAAATACATCAAGAAGAAAGAAAAGGTGATTCAAGTGTGCTAGGAGGTGGAACTGGACCAAAATTTGGACTGTCTTGGGGACCTTGAGGACTGAATTGGAAACACAATATTGTAGAGCACAAAAAAGAACAATGGAATTGAGTATATACATTAAATAAAAAGGTACGGTTATATATCGATGGAGGCAGATTGCCAGATAGAATAATATACTGGTCATGTTTGACGAAATAGGCAAAATAATTAAAATGTTTCCAGCCAAACACATTCATCTACAGCAGGTCTATTCAACTTGCAGCCTGCGGGCCATATGCGGCCTGATTAAAATTTCCTGTGGCCCAACAGACATGTCTTATTGTCTTGAGAATGGGCTCGCTGTGATTGGCGAGTAGCGCACGTTGCCTCCCAACGGCCGCACTCATTCTCCGAGTTTTCTTCACACAGACATCACAAGCACATCACGTGAAACTGCACAACCTGACCTTTCCAAC
>JAQMYM010000018.1:9551532-9564853 GCA_030014255.1 Parauchenoglanis ngamensis
ATACTCGCTTGGTTGCAGTTGGCTGAATTGAACGTGTGTGTGTGTGTGTGTGTGTGTGTGTGTGCGTGTGTGTTTCTTTGTTACTTTACCAATCCTTGCTGTAACATAGTGCAGAGGAAAAGTGCAGTTACGCAAAAAACTGCAAAAACTGAGTTTCCTTATGAAGTTTCAATAAGCGTTAGAGATACAAGGCTTGGTGTGTCCCTGACTGAAAGATTTTTTTTCTTTCTTTCTTTCTTTTTTTTTTTGTAATCTTATACACTTCGAGGAATGCTGCCACTGAAATAAGCCTTACAAAGTCAAAAGAATATAGGCAATTTCATATCATACTTTCTATTATGAGGTTTTTTTTTTATTATTAATTAAATATATAATTCTGACAGTTTTCAGCAGATTTTACTCATTTCAATCTGTAAATTTAAATTCTCAAATGAGAAAAAATGTCTAGGAATAAGTTTACTACGCATATATTTGGCTTCCTGTAATCTCATACTAGTACATACATTTGACTACAAACCTGATTTCCAGAAAAGGTGGCATGTTTTCTAAAATGCAATAAAACAAATCTGTTATTATAAATGTTAATTCTCTTGGACTAACAAAAGTATAAAGAAAAATATTTCCAGTGTTTTCACTGACCATCTTAAATGTATTTAGTAAATTCAAACAAATTTAAAATTTCATGCCTTCAACACACTCACAGAAAGTTGGCGCAGAGGCGTGTTTACCACTGGGTTACATCACCTTTCCTTTTTATGACATTTTATAATCATTTGGGCACTGTGGATACTAATTGTTGCAGTTTTGCAAGTGGATTTTCTGCCCATTCTTGGATGATACAACAGTCCATTGTTGTCATTGCGTGATTATCCTTTTTGTGGTGCACCATGCATTTTAAATAGGAGACAGATCTGGACAGCTGGCAGGCCAGTCAAGCACACGCACCCTGTGTCTATGAAAGCACACTGTTGTACTGCGTGTAGAATGAGGCCTGGCATTGTCTTGCTGAAATATCTATGGACTTCCCGGGAAAAGATTTTGCCTTGATGGCAGCATATGTCTCTATAAAAAGCCAGTATACACCTCCATGTCAATGGTACCTTCACACATACACGGGGCATACCATGCCATGACAGATGCTGGCTTTTTCACCTTTTTGCTGATAACAGTCTGGATGGTCCGTTTCGTCTTTGGCAGAGAACTCGATGGCCTCTTTTCCCAAAAACAAGCTTATACGTGGGCACATCTGACCACAGCACACACTTCCATTGTCTTTCAGTCCATCTAAGATGAGCTCGGGCAAAGAGAACTTGACAGCGTTTCTGCATAGAAGTAATGTATGGATTTCTTCTTGTGTAATTGTGGCATCTCTTGATGCAGAGGTGAACCGTGTTAAGTGGCAAATGTTTTACAAAGTACTCATAAGCCTGTGTGGCTATATTTATCAGAGCTGTATGACAGTTTCTCATGCAATGCCATCTGAGGGCTTGAAGGCCACACACATTCAACAGCGGACTCCGGCCTTGCTCTACACAGACTGACATTTCTTCAGAATCCCTGAAGCTTTTCATAATATAATGAACTATAGATGGTGAAAGACCTAAATTCTTTGCAATCTTATATAGAGAAATGTTCTTGTTGAACTGATTGACAATTATCTCTAGAGGATTGGCACAGAGTGGTGAGCCATGACCCATCTTTGCTGGCAAAGACTGAGCCTTTGATGGATGCTGCTTTTAAACCCAATTATAATACCTTCACTTGTTACTAATTCACCTGCTTATTCTGAAATGTTGTAATATTCTAAAATGGTGGTAGTATCCTATACATTTTTTTATTTTGCCTACGTTTTTTTTTTATCTGTTGCAGGCATCAAAAGTCATTTCTTTGCATTTTTGTCTATTAAATAACAAATTATTATTTTACAAATTGGAATTTACAAATTTTTGTTTTTATTGTATTTTAGAAAATATCCCAACTTTTCTGTAAATGGGGCTTGTAAGATTTTGCCGTGATCATTATAAATGCAGCTGTATAGTATTCACTCAGTAGATTTAATATAGGCTTTGAATAGGTGATTTTTAGGGCATTTGCTCCCCTAATGCTATACATCACAATACATGACAATTATTCACGTGTGATATAGATTTTTTAAAATATCACAATAAATGATTTCATAATCAAGAACAATTATCCAAAAAGACAGGCAAGCATTTGCACTATTCCAGTTTTAACGACGGTATGGGAGGCGTAATAATATTTCCAGCTGTACAGTTAGGAACTGTGGCAAAAAAACTGCGGGTTTTTAGGTCATTCTTCAGTGACATGCAGTAAACAGTAAAATTTAAACACATTTAAACACATTTTTCGCATTTAAGTAATATGACATGGAGAAGAAATAGAAACGTTTTTGAAAAAAGAGCACTCTGTAAGAGTGAATTGCAAGAGGAGAAAACCCAGCTTTATTTGCATAACATCACTCAGTGGAAACACAGACCGTTCGTAATTGAGTTTTGTCAATTTTTTTTTTTTTAAGTAACGCTTCTATTTTGCACAAAACTGCAAAGGAAACCCAGCCAGAGATTAGGAGGAGAAAGCAGTAGAGCTTCTGTCAAAAAACAGGCAAACAAACAAAAAAAAAAGTCTTGACCATTCTTAACTGAAATGTTTCACTAATATCCATAATAAATACAGCAAACTGATGCTCCTTATATAATTGTCTAATGATAATGAAGTCAAAAATAGAATAATAGATTTTATTTCACATTAAAATATTCTCCATTTACTTTGACAAAAAGCGAGGGAGCCTGTGCAAGCATCTCCACCTGAGACGAGGGCATGTGAGATTGGAGACAGTCATTACTGGAGAGTTCAGAACACCTGTGCAAACCTGATTATTTGCTTGAGCATACTTCAATGTATTTGCTGAGTTCCTGCAAAAAGCATAACGGTGGGCAGGTCTGGTAATGTCATATAATCCGTGATAAACGTCGCAGTATATTGTGGCAATATGACATTTAGGGACAATAAAACTTTTATAATGCACAAACCTACAAGCAATTAAATTAAATATTATTATATAAGTTAATTATTTACAGAATAATTATGTATACAATACTTTCCAAGCACATGTAGCAGGAGAACAGACGGCAGTGCTTAACCGCTTCATATAAACGCCATATAAAGCTTATGACAGCTTCAAATAACCTGCTCTTCTCATTTGGAGGCAGACATTTCACCATTTAAATTTCCTCTTCATGTTGTGCCATTATATTTAACTAACTGTTTCATGATTCAATTTGAATTGAACTGTATTTGTAGCTTTACAGAAATCTGGTTGTAGATTTATATTTAGCTCTCTAATGAGCAGACCAGAGGCAACAGTGTCAAGATAAAACTCCTTGAGATGACATGAGGAAAAAACATTGACAGGAACCAGACTCAAACGTGAACCTATGACACTGGATAGTAAGATATAAAATCATTACACTTACAGAGCTGCATACATTTATGTCAGTGTTAAGTGTGTTAAAAGGATGTTCATTATGAGCATATTATGATTACAGCAGCAGTTCTTAGGTATAAGTCTTTAAAAGTTAGTGTCTCAATCTAGACACATATAAAACTACAGAACTCCATTTTCCATTTATAAAATCATTTCTGACTGGGCTGACTTCATCCAAATCATACTTCCTTTAGTGCATATTTATTCCTGTAAACCGATTTTCTGATTGATAACTTGATGAGGTTGTCTCTGATTAGATGTGCGGCTGAAGCCTTTAATGCTTTTATATTTATACCCCGTGGCTATGTCACTTCCTTTTGTCCTGCCTCATACATTCCCTGTTATAAAAAAAAAAAAAAAATGCCTACGGGCCTTGCATTGCTCAGAAGACAGAACCTTTCTCGTGTTCCGATTAAATAGCAAATGAAATCAGGTTCGGTCTCAACTCAGGGACTTCACCCAGAAGAAATCATATGAGAAATGATGGCTGTTTGTGCGCTTTGTTTTGCTCTGTCTTTATTCAGCACTTACACACGCATACACACCTCATTTAATGAAATCATTTCCTCATCATTGCACGCACCTGCCTGACAGACAGAGAGAGAGAGAGAGCGAGAGAGACAGAGAGAAGCTGGCTGAGGAAAGAATGAGATGCGATGCAAGGAAGGAAATGAGTATGAGCTTTGTGTGTGTGTGTGAGACTGCAAGAACACGGTGTGACTGACCTTTTCCCCCTGTGCCTGGTGCTAATTGTCTTAACGAATGTCGTGCTGTGGCAGGGTGCCAGAGGATAGAACCATCAGCTAGATCTCAATACATCCATCCGCTAATTACTACAGCGAGAACTCTCTCAGACTCATCATACACACACGCACACACACACACATGCACAGTGTACATACAGCGGTATCTACAGCCAACACCATCATAATCCATTCATTTCATTTATCTTCATTGATCTTTGCTTCATTTTAAGTTGGGCTGGATGAAATGTTTTGGCAGGCGAAAGAAAAAAATCTTTCCTACTATGTCTGTCCATCTGGTGTCCATGAAATCATTTTATTTCCATCTTATTAAAGATAGGTTCTTTGAAGCATGCTAGCCGTACACAGTGAGTCACTTGTTTACATATATATATATACTGCCTTACCGTGCTGCATGATCAGAGGTCCAGGTTATGTTGAACTGTATTACTGATTGTCTGTTAATCACTCTTTGCAACAAAGTATTATGGAAGCTCTATAGAGGTGTTAAGGCTTTACATTTTGTCTGTACTTACATTTTGTAAGTCGTGAGACATGTTACTGTGGACTGATTTCTCAGTTTTGACTTCGGACTGGCCCTGCCGGTTTCGTTTTGATCTGTCAGGCTGGTTTTTGAACTCTGCTTTTGCCATTTTGATCACCCTTTGAATCCTGTTTTCGGATTTGTCTGCCTCCGATTTTGTGCTGATTTTTTGGCATTGACCCTGGACTGTTTTCAGCTGTGCTCTCTGTAAATAAACCCTTGCACATGGATCCTTACTCTACAGTACAAGTCAGAACCTTGGAGATACCTACTCATTCATATGTTTTTCTTTATTTCGGCTATTTTCTACATTGTGGAACGATTCTGATGACATCAGCACTATGAAAAACACATATGGCACATATGGAATTATGTGGTAAACAAAAGTGTTTAAAAAAAAACCTAAATATGTTTCAGTATGTTTAGATTCTTCAAATTAGCCACCATTTACCTTGATTACAGCATTGCACACTATTGGCATTATCTTAACCAGCTTCATGAGGTAGTCACCTGGAATGCTTTTCAATTAAGAGCCTTGACAAAAGTTCTTGCCTTCTTGATGAATTTGAGATCATCAGTTGTGTTGTGTTGAGGTAGTGTTGGTATACAGTAAACAGCCCCATTCGACACCTGTAGTAATCCATATTATGTCAAGAACCGCTCAACTAAGTAAGTCAGCTAAGTACTTTACGACATTATGTGTCTTTTTTATGCAATAACAAAAAGTGAAGTGCAACTAAAATTCTTCATAGTATTATTTTTAAACCACTTTGACTCATACAGTTTAGGGCAGACTTCAATCTCTGAAGTACAATGGAACCTACACCAAATGGCTGCTGGTGAACAAGCTAGCTTTATACCTAGTATAACTAATTAGTAAACTATATTAGTTATATCATAGACATAGATCATTCAATGACAGTTGGTCATGATATTTGTTCTCTATTATTAGTTTAACAGTCGAACAGATAGTTGAGTACATAATTCTCCTTGATCACATTCATTACATACATGACTATATTTCATATACTCCTTCTCAATCACTGCTGGTGACGTCTGGACTAGAAGGAAATCAGCCCAAGCATCGCTTCTTCTTAACAATCTGTATATTTTTATTACAACCATTGGCTGTTGCACTTGGTTCCACCAAAGTCAAAAATTAATCCAGCCCACTGCTAGCCCATTTATACCAGCTCCCCTGAGATGATGCTCTCCTTCCTGTTTCCACTGTAGTTTATCTAGAAGTTCTACTCAACTGTATCCCACGGTCTGAGAGAGAAGGTGGAGGTGAGTATATGTGGGATCATGGATGCAAGATGCACCTCACAGATGCAAACATACATCTCACCACCTATTTTTTGCTTTCAAACCTTAAGATGACAAGTTTATCTATAGGTAAAGGCACACAAACACACACACACACACACAAACACACACTTACAGCTTCAGTGTCTGTCAATATTCCATGACTTTTTGGATCAAAAGACAATTTAAAGAAGTAAGCCTCATCTACACAACAGGAAATATGCATCTTCATGTTTACTCAGAAGACAGTGTGTTCATTATTAATAATAGGATGTTCTTTCTCTCCGGTGTGTGTATCTTTCTTTGGTAGCTGTATGAAAGTGCTTTATTCTCAAGTAATGAATGATGGGTGGTAGAAGACAAGCTCAGTTGGTTGTGTATGCTTACCATTGCTGTCACTGTACCAGCACAGACATAGTTATATTTAACACATGCTGTGTCAAGAATGTTGATAAGCACCTTTTCCTTCCAGTGTGTGCTGTGTATTTGGCTCCTTCGCCTTGCCAACCATAGGACATTTCAGGCCTGCAGTGTTCAGTTTCTCTGCATCCTGTGTGTGTGAGATCGTCAGTGTCCCTGGCACTATGTGTGTGTCCCTGGCAGCTAAGAATTGGCAGGACATGCCAGTCTACACCTTCATTAATCAAAACCACCCAAGAGATAGAATGAGTGTTGAAGAGAGAGAATTAAAGTTGATGACTCCAGAAACCATCAATTAACCAATCCCAGAACATGAGTGGTCTTTCTGTGATGGCCTAGAAATGAACAAACACACACCAGGTGATGACTGCGGTAATTTATTGCCTTTACTTTTGTTAGTGATTTATCTATCAACCCATTTATTTCTTCTGCTGTTTTGAACCATTCTGACACTAGACCTGTAGTTTCACCAGTGATTGACTCTGGGTGGCTGGGAACATCATAGATAATAGCACTATTTTTTACTTTTGGATTGAGACCCACCTCTTAAAACACAGATTCACATACAGGCCTTGGTAGGCAGTGCAGTGGGGAATGGACCATCAGTCATCACACCACCCCTCTTCATCTAGACACAAGAAGTGCAATAAACTGCTAGAGGATCACCCTGCTCATTACATAATCTCCCAACTATGCAATATTCATGGGACTCCCCTGGTTCTTAATGTATCTTTTGGGAGGAACACAACATTGAAAATTGGGTTCATTAATGTCATGCATATTGCGTCTTGTCATCCTGCCCTAGCATTAACATCAATCAAAAGCTTGTTTGAAGCAAAACACGGGCCTGTGTACTTATCCCTCAGCAATCCTTTAAGTGTGCAATTGATCATCTATAACCATGTCATCAAGGACCTGACCCCTGCCTAGAACAAAGCTATGGAGGAATAAATAGCTAAAACCCTCAAATCTCCCTGTACCCTTCACATGACCTGCCTCCACAGATTGTTTGTGTGTGTGTGTGTGTGTGTGTGTGTGTGTGTGTGTGCAAAATTCTTGTATTAATTAGCAGCACTTGAATCAGATAACAGTGAACTATTCCTGCTCACTACCCCTGGTCCTTCCAGTTTGGACTCATTGAGATCATCTTTACTCATGAAATGGATTCTTAACTGGGATGTATGTTGATATATTTCCACAGGAGGTCAGAGTAACATTGCATGAAAGTGCTTGACTGACTGTCAACAGTGCTTGCAATATACCGCACCCCAGGCAAATCGAAATAACCATAACCAATAACCATAACTAATAGCTTAGCAAACTATCTAAATATGGAGAACAATGAAGAGTTTAGCTGAAGCCTTTTACATGCTCTTCCGATACAGAAGACCTGATGATGTAAAAATAGATTTGGGTTATCACTCAGTCTAAAGAAGCGATATAGTCCAGCATTGAAGAACCCCAAGTTGGTAAAACATTACTCTGAGAAGTGCTGGTCACATGACTGCGACCTCATACTAATTCCTCCCTCCCATTTTTTCCTCAACCAAGGAATAGTTGGAAAAGATAATAGTGTGCTGGAAGATGAACAACCAAATACACACGGACAATCCAACTAACAAAGTTACAGCTGCTGGAACTACTTTTATAAAGCAAGACCTACCTCTAGAGGCAGTGAATCTATGGATCTAGAGACTATTTAATTTGATAATCATGAAGTTTTGCCTAGATGTATATCATCAAAATGGTGATGAGTGGAAAACTACTTTTAGAATTCCAGCCAGACACTACGAATATTTGGTAATGCCATATGGCTTGGTCAACACTCCCACAGTAGACTTGTTACAGTTTTCTATAATCATTTCTATAATCTACTCTGTCCTGCACTTGTACATAGTAGGAAGGAAGCTTTCCTATATGGACTCAGCAAGATTCGTACTGCGCTGGTTAATCGGGTTGGCAATTTTCCTATTGTAATCCATAAACTGGCCGTGGAATGAAATACCATATGATGATTCTTTTGCTACTGATTAGCACCCTGAACAATGTCTACTCTTCTAGTAAACACAAACCAGAGAAAAAAAGATGGATGGAAGAGGAAGAGAGGTGAACAGGTACACACACCTCACTATGGAAACACAATAACTGATACATCAGATGGTAAACAAACACGCAGAGACACACACACACTTACACAAAAAACAACACACACAACAACCTCCATATTTGATAATTAATCACAATCAAGTGTAGTCACTGGTGAGCTTTTTTGGAAAGCTTGTTTTTCGACCATTTTGATGAAACAACAATTAACTGAGCCATTTTGGACAGAAAACAATTGCTCTATAGTCTCAATATGAAAAACAGATGGCACAATTATGTTGAAACATGGACCATACACCCACCTCATACTGATGTCTATATTTATCTCTCTGGAAAACTTCAGCTCCCACTAGTACTCTCCAAGAATTCAAAATGTGGCTATAGAACCTTCATACACATGCATCACTCTCACACTCTAAACCATACACACACACACACACACACACACACACACACACAATGTCATGGCAATCCTCACCATCTGTGAGAGTTTGGAAACACATCTTGTTGCTGTATTTGCCAAATCCAGCCACTGTTCTGGCTCGAACCTGCACCACGTAGACTGTGCCGGGCCTGAGACCATCCACGCGAACTGTGTTTGTCTGAGTCCTCAGTACTGTTGAGTTCACCTCCATTAGTTCCTGGAAAAAGAAAAGAGAGAGGGAGAGATAACCATTTTGTGCATTTGAAATAAAAACTATGATTTTCATTGCCTCAATTCCTTTGTAATATACTTCAGAATAGAGAGAAAAATAAACATGTAGAATTTAATCTGATGAGAATTTTTGTTCAGAATAGAGGAAATTTTATTCTTGTGGTTTTTGTTTGCTTTTGTTTTAAAATACAGTGTGATTTCAGGAACCTGTATGAACCACCAACTGCAGAAAACATGGATGGTGTGATTTAATGGCTTCCCATTCTATAGAAATGAAGCCAAAATACTTCTGACATGTTGTCAAATTTGGAGCCAGGGTTCTCCAGTTTCCTTCCACAATCCAAAGACATGCAGATTAGTTCAGATGGGTATTCTAAATTACCCATAGGTGTGAATGTTAGTGTGAATGGTTGGTGTACCCTTCCTCTCGTATGAAGTCACCTAGAATTGGCTCCAGCTTCCCCGCAACCCTGACTGATAAGTGGTAAAGGCAATGGATGGATGGATGGATTGATGTCACCAAAATTGTTGTTTCTACCTGTTGTTTCATGCCTCAATTGAATATTTCTGTAAATCAATAATGATATAGCAAGTATGTGTTCCTGCACCTTCATGACTATGTCTGTGTGAAGCTTCATCACACTGGTGGAACTTTGTCACTTCAATCCCTTGTGCGAGTATTACATTTGGGGTCTACTCACATTGCCTTTCCAAATAAAGTATGCGCATACACACACCCTTACTGTTTCATAAAACAATCAGTAAACTGCTAGCTCTGTCGTGGCCAGCAGTACTGTCTACATCTGCTTAATATGAGCCATTAGCATCATAGCAATGCATATAACAGGCCTGGCTACTTTTAGTTATTCACACAAACACACAATAATATTTGCACCCAATGCACTATTTCTGCACTAGTTTTAAAGCTTTAAAAATGACTGCACTATATTTCCATACTAGTACAGCAGCCATGACCAGATAAAGTCAGCTAGTTAGTTTACTCATTCATTAATGGATATATATCCAATTGTTAGAGCTTTGTCATGTTCTATGCTTTCTTTTTCCTCTCTCTTAGATTTTCAGCTCCACTTTTATGTTTATACTGATATGCATTCTGGTATTTTTGTGCAGTAGGCTGTTGGCTGCTACACTTTTAGGAATGAATAACTCCAAACAAGACAATGCAATGCAATTGAACTGACATCCAAATCACCTGATCAAGCCATTTATTCATCCATTCATTTATTCATTCATCTCCAGCAACCTCTTAATCCTTATAAGAGGTGAGGTGGATCCAGAGCCTATCCTGGGAACACTGGGCATGAGTCAGGAATATACCCTAGATGGGACATCAATCCATTGCAGGGTATCATGCACGCACACATTCACACACTCTATCACACTTAGGGGCAATTTGGCATAACTGATCCACTTACTGCTTGAATTTGGTAACTGGGAGGAACCCAGAGGAAAGCCATGCAGACAATAAACTGTGTTTAAGATTATGCCCAATGATGCCCAATTTGTCAGGGTCGGAGACGAACAATTTATTCCTCCTGCCGTCACAAAATGGCTTCTGTTGCTGTAATACTTTGATGTTCTACTTAATTTCAGGATGACCATATATGTTTTACTTAGATACAGGGTTAATATTTGTGGTCTTATTTAAATTTAATTGAAAAAAAAAAAAAAACTGAAACAGCATTCTAAAAAGTTTCATTTAATGTTGTTAGAGCCGAACAGTCAAAAGTCATGCTGCTGTCTACGACAGTGGATATATTAAAACAAACAACCATCCATGCATTATCTATACTGCTTATCTATCAGGATTGCCTGGAGGCTGGAGCCAATCAGAGCTGACTCCGAGCAACAGGTGGGGTACACCCTGAACAGGTCACCAGTCTATCTCAAGGCTAACACAGTGACAAACAACCATACACACTCATATTCACAACTATGGGCCATTAAAGTAGCCAGTTGCATGTATTTAATCTGCATGTATTTGGACTATGAGAGGAAACCCAGACAAACCCACGCAAGCACGGAAAGAACATGCAATCTCCATACAGAAAGGCCCCAACCAGCTACCAGTTTCTGCTGTGAGGTGACGGTGCTAACCACTGCACCCCATCCCACTCACGACAATAATGAAACTAAATTGGAAGAGTTTTTTTTTCCTTTGAAGCCTATAATAAAATATGTATTTTCCAGACTGTTCAGATCTCTAAAACTTTGCTTTTAATTTGCACAATATTAGAACAGTCTCAGTTGAATGTAAAGTTGTAAATTCACTAAAAATTAAAGAATAAATTATAAACACGATGTAGGTTTAAACATGAACTGGGTTTTTTTTAAATGTCTGCTTCTAGAAGACTAAAGGAAAGAACTATAGCAGTTAAATGGATTAATTTAACAGTCAGATAGTTCTCTTATCCACATTTCCACAGTTCGGAGTAAACGGTGCACCAGCGTAGTCTCACTCCATGCCTCCATGTTTCAGATGGAAGTCATCTTGTTTCACGTCTTTTAGAATATTGGCATAAATCTAATGAATGGACATGGTCAGAATGTGTGTAACAGAAGTGCACTGTCCTGCGAGTTGATGAGAAATGAGAAATGTCATCACTTGAGGTACAAAACCAATTTCCATTTTAATTAAATGACAACATTTAAAAAAAATCTAAATCAAAAAGAGGCAACAAATGTAGCTGTAGACGAGGTATCGACACACAATTTGCTGTTACTGTGCTGCATTCATCGTTCTTGGGTTGTTTATATCAATGCAAGTCTATTTTTATGTATTTTGCTTTTTATTACCCCTGAACATATTCCACTCTATCAATACTTTACTATAGTCATTCCAACAAATCAATCTCAAACTGAATCAAATAGAACGGAGGAAAGAAGAGACATTTAGCTTTTAAGATAGCTTTATTAAAACACATTTCCAGTCCCAAGCCAATCGAGTACACTAGCAACAATTTACAGCTACAAATTTGCCAGAACTAAAGTAGATAGCTCATACAAAGAAGGAAATTAAGCTGAAAGGGGAAATACAAACACAAAAGTGATTCTAAATTGCTTTTGAGCTCAAGATTTTTTTCTTTTCTGGCCCAAATGTATAACAGAACTGCATCATGGTCTCTTATACATGACTGCATTATTACTCTTCTGTCATGTCTGAAAGAAAAAGTATTGAACAAATAAGCAAAAACAACACTTTTCTGCTGTTTTTTTCCTTCTTATTGCTTCACAGCGCAATAACATTGTGTGAAATAAATGTGTAGGTCCATTTCCCAAGAGGGAAATGCACTTGTACTGAAATGAATGAAAAAGGGCAAAACACTCTGCTAGCATAAAAATCTGCTTGCTGCTTTGTGAATAGATCTTTTTGTCCTGTGTGACGGGGAAATTAGACTGTTTCTAATAACGGTTCCATTTTTGGTGTGCGACACCCACACACACATCTAAAGAATAATTACAGGAAATAATAAGTATGAATCAAAAATGCATGTAAATATGGGAGAGAGAGAGAGAGATGGAATGGGGCCATGGAAGCAGTAGCTTGTAACAGAATCCGATAAAATCACCTTCACCATGAAACATTAAAAATTCTACATCTTCTTTGTGAAATTTGTAATAAATTATTTTTTGGAGAATGTCTTTTTATGTACTAATGAAATATAATGTAGTTCTCCTGATAAAATTCTTCTACGTTTGGTTCAAAAAACTATTTTAAGTGTGGACTTTAGAAAAAAAAGCCTTACATAATAAGATGAGTTTCATAAGTGTGTGAGCCGAAGTGGCGAGATTTATGTTCTGAAGTGTCTGTTCTGTACCAAATGAAAGAAGACTGATGTCTCACAAGAGCTTTAATATTCCCTGGAGTCTTTGTCAAATTCAGTGTTCAGCAGTTCCTACAAAAATGTGCACTTTGCTTTTATTTTATGTCTAGCAAAATAAATAATTTACCTTCGAATAAATGAAAACAATTGTACAAAAATAGATTTGAATGTCCAATCATCTGCTTGTCACTGAGAGTAAAA
>JAQMYM010000018.1:9568327-9580944 GCA_030014255.1 Parauchenoglanis ngamensis
TTTCTGTCTGTCTGTCTGCCTGCCTGTCTGTCTGCCTGCTTGTCTGCCAGCCTGCCTGTCTTTCTGTCTGTCTGTCTGTCTGCCTGCCTTTCTGTCTGTCTGCCTGCCTGTCTGTCTGCTTGTCTGTCTGCCTGCCGGCCTGCCTGTCTGTCTGCCTGCTTGTCTGAATGTATGTCTGTCTGCCTGCAAGCCTGACTGTATGCCTGCTTGTCTGTCTGTCTGTCTCTCTGACTGTTTGTCTGACTGTCTGTCTCTCTGTCTGTCTTTATGCTTGTCTGTCTGATTGTCTGTCTGTCTGCCTGCATGCCTGCCTGTCTTTCTGTCTGTCTGTCTGCCTGCCTTTCTGTCTGTCTGCCTACCTGTCTGTCTGCCTGCCGGCCTACCTGTCTATCTGTCTGTCTGCCTGCAAGCCTGACTGTCTGTCTGCTTGTCTGTCTGTCTGTCTGTCTGCCTGCCTGTTTGTCTGAATGTATGTCTGTCTGCCTGTAAGCCTGACTGTCTGTCTGTCTGTCTGTCTGTCTCTCTGACTGTTTGTCTGACTGTCTGTCTCGCTGTCTGTCTTTTTGCTTGTCTGTCTGATTGTCTATCTGTCTGTGTGTCTGCTTGTCTGTCTGTCTGCTTGTCTGTCTGACTGTCTGTCTGTCTGTCTGTCTGCTTGTCTGTCTGTCTGTCTGACTGTCTGGCTGCTTGTCTGTCTGTCTGTCTGACTGTCTGTCTGTCTGACTGTCTGGCTGCTTGTCTGTCTGGCTGCTTGTCTGTCTGTCTGACTGTCTGGCTGCTTGTCTGTCTGACTGTCTGTCTGCTTGTCTGTCTGTCTGCTTGTCTGTCTGTCTGTCTGTCTGACTGTCTGTCTGTTTGTCTGCTTGTCTGTCTGGCTGGCTATTAAAGTTTTTATGGCATGCACTACCTACCAGATGTAATTTTCCCATTATACTAGGACCTTAGTCAAAAAAAATACTTATGCTGTACTGGTGTCATCAAGCATCCGTCATGACTTTTGTTCTCGCAAATTTATGACTTTTCTCTTGCAAACTTGTGATTTTCTTCTAACACATTTGAGACTTTTTTCCTCACAAATTTGTGACTTTTGTTTTCAGAAATTTGTAACTTTTCTTCCTCCAAATCTATGTCATAAAAAAGAGAATATCTGAGTTTTCTTCTTATAAATTTGCGACTTTAATCTCAGAAATGAATCATCATCATCATCATCTTAATCAATAATTAATAGCCATCAGATCCTTAAGTAATAATGATGTTTCTTCTCAGGCCTGTCCACATGTGTATGGAAATCTCTTTTTACCTCTCTGTTGAAAAACATTTCCTATCCATGGAAACACTGACCAGCATTTTTCGAAAATATCCCCATCCAAATGAAAAAGCGGAAAGTAATTTAAAAACACTCACAAGAGTACACTAGCCCAGTGATAGTTTTTCATAAACTGTTATTTTCAAATGCCTCAAGAATAACATTAAGAAAAAATGCAAAATGCGGGGAAAAAAACACCAGCAAGCCCAAGTACAAAAATGAAAAATTACACAATGACTGACATGTGTGGACCGATGATGAGGTTGAATCACTGCTTTAGATTACACTTTCACCCAGGTCCTCTCTAAAATCTCAATTCACAGTGCAGTTTGTACCGCTGGAGTGGTGAATGCAGGAGCCATACAGAACATATCATATTCTAGTGCCTCCACATGCACAAGGGTGTAAAAATAAAACAATATGGAATTCAATTGGAAACACATCATCAAATACGAAATTACGGAGAATGAAGTAACAACCTGGTCATCAGCCATTATAAACAGAGCGCATTCATAACACACCAAAACTGCAATGAGCATGCACAGGTTTGGCAGCGTTTTCTAAAATACTATATATTTTGTTTTCCAGTCCACAAAAAAATGGAGCTTTATAATTTCTCCAACTTGGTGGGTGTTTCTAGAAAAGCTTCATTCTTCCAAAATGCTGTTTTCTTGTGGACTGCAAACAAAGAAAAGACTCATATTTTTCAAAAATATCTCCATATGTGTGGACAAGGCCTGTAGGTCTGACCAGTGATGCAGTGGGAATTTACTTCAACACACACACACACACACACACACACACCCCGCTACACACCTTTTAAAGCCTATGACAGCTTCATAACATCAATAATGCATTATCCAGAGCCAAACACTGGCCTAACTGCCATCAATAAATAACTGCTGTCAGTAGCATGCTGAGCTGTTTTCTGAGTGGCCCATGAAATGACCTCATTTGATGGGTACCACTCGAAGTACTGTGTAATATGATCACAACGACATGGAAAACACAAACGGGTGACAAATTAAAGGGAACGCGACGGCTGTCTTACACCGTGGAGGCATTTTTCTGCCATGATTTAAGTTGTTCCCTTAAAGGAAAAAACAACCACGAAAACTATTCAGACTGATCACCTGAAGATGAAGAAGATGAAGCATGTCTATCCTGACAGGAGTATTTTCTTACAGGATGAACCATCTAAATTATATGTTACCTCCTTCACAGTAGCCAAAACTCAACCTCAACAACTCAGATCTCCACCACCATCAACAAACACCAGCTGTGGGAAAATTGTTCAGATGAATGCTGTTCCTCCGTTCAGTACAGCTCAAGAGTCGTACAGAATGTGCGCCAGCTCTTTTAGTGGCTGAACACCTTACTATTCATTATTCAGTATTCCCAACATCATTATAAGGACATTTATATCTGTTTGCAAGTGACATATGTTCTGGTAATAGGCAACCATTGCACTGTACACTTTAAATGCTTTGGATGTACGTTTCAATACATTTGTTTCAATTCATTAGAAAATGATTGAACTGAAGGTATTAGAGCAGAAAAAAAAACACTCAATGGAGTATCCAATCCCTGCTAATAAAAATATCAGATCATTTTATTCCAACAATTTATAGAACCAAAATGGTTCTATATTTCTTTATATTTTTGGCTTTTTTTTTTGTTTAAAGAGAGCTAAGGTAAAGGACATTCAATGTGATGGGCTGGAAAATGTGCTTTATGAAAGAACAGACAGAGAGAGAGAGAAAAGCTGACATTAGATCTCAGGATGACATACGGCCCCAAAATGAGCCAGAGCCATTTTCATTACAGAGTATGCCCACCGTCCATGCAGCCTGCTGGGTTCAGTAATGGCTGAACTCAGCGGTAATCAGGAAGATTGGACCATATGGGACATGACGCAGTGGATGTAGAGAGCTTAGCATTGGTTTTAAAGATCCATATAAAAGAATAATACCTCGAAGGCATAATGTTTCAACTAATGCTTCATAGAGCAGTTGCGCAACAGGCAGATGAACTTTTACTAAATAAAACAAAAATGTCATTTGGAGAAGGATGTGTTATAATAGCAGGATAGCAGCAGTATGAGACACATGTCTTACTGTTTCCTGCTGCGTTCCTGGCACCACTCTGTCATACTGAGATACCTCAAGCTAAGTGTGCCCCTCTCCTGCTGTCAGTCAAATAGGGATTAGCAAAACAACTCCCTTCATAGGAGGGCCGATGGCGGCTGGCGAATAGCAGGCTGAGCCAGGATGGACAGACAGGGGGTCTCAGCGTGCAATCTGGAAGCAGTAGGAAGGTGCACACATGGGGCTGGCATCATCTCGAGAATAGCGCAGAAGCCCAAACTGCATTTCATTCATGCTTAAGAGAGCAACACACTGAACAACACAACACTCTCAGAGATGTACACATGGCAAGGCTGGCTCTCGCTTTGCTCCCTAGTGAGGCGTACGTGTGCCACTTCCCTCCACCTTTCATGCCAGCCCTATGCAGCATGGCATGACCACCTGGCCAAACACTGGGCCAGGACTCGAATCCACATGCTGAACACACAAAATTCGAAGAGCCGTGCAGGAGAACGCTAAATTTCTCAAAGGCTTACAATCTCAAATCTACTACAGCCTGCAGTTTCATGGCTAGTAGTCATCAAATCAACATCCATCAGGGTTGTTTCAGCACTTATCTGGAGCAACACAGTGCTAAATTATGTCCATGGATCTTTAATATCATGGGGAGAAATTCATATTTACAAATGTACAACAATAATTCATATCTCCTTGGAGCACCCATATCTTCTATGGGCATTTCTGAAGCACATCTTCATATGTGAAACATACATTTAAAGCAGGTTATGATCAACACAGTACAATTTAGACACGCTTCAGTATTTAAGCAATATCCCTGCGCTGTTGTACTTGAATAGCAGCACGGCTATGATTCGGTTGGCTGTGATGCATCGCTAATCAGAGCCATGCTGATATTCAGTACAACAGTATGATATTGCTTTAATATGACAGTTCTATAAACAAGAAATTAATATTTATTGACATTTTGGACAAAAAACAGCCAAATGTTCAGTTTATTTCCACATAGCAAGCAGAACTAGATCCCAAATAAGTCACTTTCACTTTATAGAATGTTGGCTCACACTGATTTGTACATCATCTGAGAAGCTTTTATATTTTAAGTCAGGGAATATGCTACTGAAACGTATCATTTGCCACGTCCCCTGATGACGTCGCTAGCACTGCTGTAGTAACCGTTTCAATTGGAATTGAGCATGGATCAGCGGCGTGATACACACATTAAAAGGTTCCAATGCTGTTATTGTGAAATATCAAATTAGTGAAAGAGAACTAACTGTTGTATAATATACAATACACTCATATTCTGCTATCAGAATCAGGATTCTGCTAACACTTTGATTTCAGTTAACATCATTTGTGTTTTGCTGAAACTCGAAGGCACTTCCAGAGAAAATATGGAGTCATACGAATAATCAACAATAGCAACTGGCTTGGGTAATTCAGCATCATACAGAAGAAGATGGGTTCTTCCTCACATCATGTCAGGGTCTTTCCATGATCAACTCTGGTTTGTTCATCAGGGATCTAAATCTATATCCAGATTTCTGTGTATCTGCTTTCTGAAATTTGAAAGTGCTATACAAATAAAATGTAAATGAATTTGTAAATGAAGCTGTCTATATTGCAATTCTGAAAACACGATCAGGAACGGTAACATATCAGTTAGCTTCAAATCAGCTCAGTGTTTGTACAAACTGCGAAAGAAGAAAAAAGTAGACTGATTGAAGAACTTTTTAATATTTATTTATTTATTTATTTAGGCGGCATTTGAGTTTTTTATGCTTTTTCTGCAGTCTTGGAGCCTCCATGCTGAAGTGCTCTTTAGAGAGCACTACAGTTTCCAGTGTCTGTCACAGCGAATTCTTTATGAACGCACATAGACCATGACTAAATATGTCTCACTTTCAGAGAAAGCATTATTTCTGGAATGGTTTCATTAGAGTTCTTGTAAGAAAGCGGGAGATAAAGGTAGACCTCAAACTTCCCGTCACGTCAGCATGGAACAGATAAGCCCTGTATGATAATTTAATTTGGTAAATGGATCACTAGAGCCGGCTCGGGTGACAGCGCTGTATTTAAATGCAGATTCTCGCTTGAATATCTTTTGATCTTAGGTGTGCTGCATGGGTCAGCCATTATGCACACAAACACATGCACACACACACTCACACATACTTTTTCAGTCTCGCTTTAGCTGGGGCTATCTTAAAGAACCACCTAATGCAGACCAGCATAGTTTGTGTGTGAGTGTGTGTGTGTGTGTGTGTGTGTGTGTGTGCGTGTGTGTGTGTGTGTGTGTGTGTGTTTTGCTCTTCAGGAGCTAGTATGAGTCACCCCAAGTTATAGCCACTGGTGTATTTTTATCACTAACAAATTGAGATGCAACAAATGGTAAAAAAAATTGAACTCCTAGGGACAAAATAAACAACCACTAGACTGAAAGGAAGAAGGGACTAGAAAAAAAAAAAGAATGATAGCAATCAAGACAAAGAGTGGGGTGACTTCAGTATGATCACAGGTTGAGTATTCTCTGATGACTCATTATTGTGTGTGTGTGTGTGTGTGTGTGTGTGTGCGTGTGTGTGTGTGTGTGAGACAGAGAGAGAGAGAGAGGTACATGATATTGGGTGCAGCAGGAATTCAGAAACAGATACTATCCAAATATTTCTGCCACTATTTTTTCTTTGTACTTGCGTTGAAATTGGAAGGGGTAAGATTTGCCTTTAAAAGACATAATTATATGTTACTATTTTGAGATTTGAAAATTTTGAATATCAAATACATAATACAAAAATTCCAGTGTTAAAGGATTTTAAGTAAATAAGGCATCCAGGATTCCCAGGGAGAAGGAGACATGATAGATACATGATGTGGCCTAAAGTTAATGGGCACCTGCCCATCACCTCAACCCCACTGGACACCTTCAGGATGAACTGGAACACCGACTGCACCCAAGGTCTCCTCACCCAACGTCAAAATGTACCAAACTGGTGATTTGTGGACTCCTAAAGTTTTTGTTATCTTTTTGATAGCTCTGCTTTGTTTATTCAGCCTAATGATGGCCTCCCTCATTTTAATCAACACCTCTTTGGACTGCATATTGAGATTTCTCATGAACAGCTGAGAAAAAAATACAAATTCAACACTTTTAATCAACTTGAGACTTTTTAATCTCCTTAATTTGTCAAGAAAGAATGAGGAAACAGACCATAACTGGCCAGGAAGCTGTTTATCAGTCAACTGTCGTATTACTTTTGAGCCTGTGAAAATGGACGGACTAGGAATAAATGGCTGTAATCCCTAAAAAGTTAAAGCAATATTTGTGTCAAACCCTTTGATTTAATGCTGAAAATCTACACTTCGATCATATCTTAAAGGCTTATTTTCAAATCCATTGCGGTGGTGTATTGAGGCAAAACTCCATAAACTGTGTCGCTGTTCCAATACTTTTGGAGGGGGTTGTTCTGAATGATCACAAATCCCCACAGCCATGTGCCAAAAGCTAGTGGAAAGCCTTGCCAGAAGAGTGGAGGTGATTAGAATACAAAAGGGGACTAAATCTGAAATGGGATGTTCAACAAGCACCTATAAGTGTTATGGTCAGGTGTCCACAAACTATTGTCCATATAGTATATTTGAATTTAGGGTTCTGATTTTTTTTTAATCTCAAAACTGTAACCCATAACTGTGAATCGTGAAAATGTTTTTAAGGCAAATCAAAACAAAGACAAACACTGGCAAAAAGGTCAATCGAGGTAACTAAAGTAACTACTCTTTACAACCATTTTCAACAGAAAAGCATCTCAGAACAAGGAAGAGCTACAACAGCATAAGACCAAATTAGGTTCCACTCCTGTCAGCCGAGAATAGGAATATGAGGCTATGAGGGCACCGGCTATTCAAAACAGAAACAGGCAATACTTTCCTAATGTATGTAAATGCTAGCACAATCAGTCACCATATTATAAGTAGAAGTACTTTCATTTGACTGAGACTTTGAATCATTCAACTTGCTCAACTTTGCCTGACAATTAGCGAAGACATCATTATGAATTTTTTATTAATAGCTCAAACAACTGTAAATAAAGGCGTAGCTGCTGGAACAACCCGCAGAAGCCAACAATTTCCAGTTTGCACGCAGCTTTTTAGGTTCATATTATAAGACCTCTCTCTACACGCTGTCCTCCTCATGGGTCAGTGAGCTCCGCAAAGTACTTTCATGTTTTTTGACAAGCTCTGACACTCGGCCGCTTCCCCTTTCCGTCTCTTCCACCTCTGATTAATAGAACAACTTTTTTTATTGACCTGAAGTAGCCCATGGAGAACTCTACTCCGAGCAACAGATGGTAGAATATCATGTTCAGTAAAGAGCCGCTGTGTTTCTACACTCATAACTGCTTATTGCACAATTAGGGAGAATTACCAAGTGTATAATGTTCCACAGAACTGATTTGTAGGTGATTAATTCAGTGGACCATACACATCAGTACTGTGGTGACTAATGAGCAGTGAAAGAGAGGATGGACCTGTAATCATACACACACTCCCTCACGTACAGTAGATCAAAGATGGTGTAGGTTCACTCTAATTCAAGCTTTGTAAATGCACTGCATGGATGTGTAATGATTTCCGTTGCTGCCTTTTTACTGCTTTTTGGAAAATAAGAGTGGCTCTGTTAAGCTCTGGGAGACATTTTGCTGTCACAGTTTGCATCTACTTGTCTCATTAGAGCAAAGAGTCACTGCAAGTCTAAATATAAATTTATTCTGACTGAACAGCTTGAAACAAATCATATGTTATGGCATTCATATTCACCTGATCGCAACCTAATTGAACACCTATGAGAGATTTTATAGTGATGTGTTAGACAGCATTCTCCAGCTCCATCATCTAAACACCAACTAAGGGAATATCTTTTGGAAGATCCTGTACAGTTTTACAGACTTGTATAATCTATGACACGGTGCATTGAAGCTTTTCCGGTGCCTTATGGTGGCTGAAACACTTTACTTGGACCCTTTTTTTTCCTATAACTGCCATAATTCTTAACTGTTCAATATATAATTGGAATAGCTAAATAACAATAACATTTAATTTGTGATTTGAATCCATTTATTATTAGCCTTAAATAATGACAATTGTCCATACATAAAAGTCCATGTGAATGAGCTGGTACTATACAAATAACATTAGAATGAGAGCTTCCTCCTGGTGCTCTGGTTTCCTCCCACAGTTCAAAGATTTCCCACAGGTGTGAGTGTGAGTATGAATGGCTGTTTGTCTCTGTGTTATCCCTGAGATAGACTTGCAACCTGTCCAGAGTGTATCTCGCCTCTCATCCAAAAGTCACCTGGGATTGGCTCCAGCTTCCCTGCGACCTTTAACAGAGAAGCAGTGCAAATAATGGGTGTTTGGATGGAACCAAGGGGTCTAATCCCATTCCAGCACAAAGTGAGGTCCATGAAGACATGGTTTGCGAAAGTTGATGTGGAAGAACTCAAGTGGCTTAAGCTCTGACCTCAACTGAACTGAACCGAACACCACTGAACACCTTTGAGATGAACTGGAATGTTGCCTGTATCAGGCCTCCTTGTCCGACATCAGTGCCTGACCTCACTAATGCTCTCGTGGCTCAGTGGACAAATCCACACAGCCACGCTCCAAAATCTAGTGGAAAACTTATGTCAAAGCCACACTATGGTGGAAATATAATTAATAATATGTTATCACTGTTATGTTATCATTTTAATGCCATGTTAATGAGTAATAGGATGTGTATTGAAAAACATATATTATAAATTAATTTCCTGAATAATAAGTACAAAGCACATAAAATAATTATAAATAACAACAGTTCTTAGCTAGCTAACTAAGTTTCATTTTGGTTCATGTCCTATATTTGTTTTTACTTAATCACCAACTAAACAAGGTTTTACATACTACTGCTAAATAATATGTGGGTATATTACAGAGAAGAAGCCTTCAACCAAAGAGCAAACGTGAAAAAAAACTTCTGAGATTAGGGGTTGAACAGGTCATGGGTAAGGTCCTCATCAACAACCAGGTGATTGAACTCATCCCCCTCCCCCCGAGTGCCTCTAAACGTATAAGTCATTTTTAAACAAGGCAGCGTGCATTGTTTCTTTTTTTCCCTCTTGAGAGTGAATTTGCTTGTTAATCAGCTTTCATGCTGAACGCTGTAATCAAGGACGTAATTAAAAAAAGGGGAAAAAAAGCTAAGTAAACAAAACAACAATGATTCAAACATAAGAGCAGAGAGGAATGTAAACAAGGCCATGATTGATATCTGGGTAGTAATTTCTGAAGTGTAAAAATGGTTATAACAATACATTCTAACCTCGAGCATTCATTTTCCAAAGCTTCCCTACTACTCACGCATAAACACACACACACACACACACACACACACACATGGCTTGAACAATATTCAAATGCTCATACACATGAATAGTCTTGAAAAATGGCTTGTGTTGGAATATTAGAAGGATGCTAGTGCACAGCTGATATGACAGATTTGAATCAAATACACATTCTACAACAAAAAGAGGCGAAAAATGTACGTAAATACATTTAGGACTGATGAATGAAGCAAAACTCTAACATGCATCATTGTGACTCTGTTTTTTTTTAAGTGATGCACCATGAAGGTCATGTAACCTTTGATGTGAAAATTACATTCATTCATTTTAAGTAACTGCTTCAGGGTCTCGATGGATCCAGAGCGTAACCCAGGCTCAGAATTAAACCAGGGAACCCTGGAGCCGTGAGATATCATAATGAATGTCAGGCTTGCAAAATGTCTGCGATGCTCCTGCGCCACACATCAGTAAAACAGAAAAGTGTGTGTATATACTCTGTACACATGACAGCAGGCAAAGTGTTTAAAACGTTTAAATGACCTAATAACGAGAAATTTAGTCAACAGAACAGAACTGATGGAATTAATCAGAGATTATTTCCTCACCGATGTTAGAGCAAACAGAGATCAGTGAAGTGAAGAGACAATGATGAGGCTTGTATTTAAATGCTGCGAGTGACTTTCACCTCTGGTGATGAGACAGAGACTGAGGTGAATAATGCTTATTAATTGAAATGAGAACTCATTTCCTATTGTACGAGTATACTTTTTTTTTAAAAATAGCAATAATGTTGATTTCCCTTTTGTTCAAGTACATTATTATCTTATATGTATAACAATAGGCAGGGTTTCTTATAGTAAAATTGAAAAATAATCATTAAATCCTAATTTAATCTTTTTTCACTTTTTTTTTTAATTCTGTGTGAGATACATGCAAAACTGAAACATATTTCAGTTCAGAATGCGGCATGGTGGTACAGTATTTAGCACTGTCGCCTTACAGAAGCTTGGGTCCGATCCCTGGGTTGACCAAGGGTGCCTTTCTATGTGGAGTTTGCACGTTCTCCTCGTGCCTGTGTAGGTTTCTGTCGGGTACTCCGGTTTCCTCCAACAGGTCAAAGACATGAAGATTACGTCAAGGGGCTAGTCTAAATTGCCCATAGGTGTGAATATAAGTGTGAATGGCTGTTCGTCTCTGTGTTAGCCCTGTGATAGATTGGTGACCTGTGCAGTTGCTAATTACCTGCTATAAATTGTAGTCAGTAATTTAATCTAATTGAAACCTTAAATTAAAGTAATGTAACTGATTACTTTCTGTTACTTTTGAATTACCTCAATACCAAATATGTGGATAATGTCAGCATTTTCACAGCTGAAAGGCACAACTTGCACTGTACTGTGATGTTGTTCCCCTTTTCTGCTATATAGACAAAATAATGGCCACCTGTGCACACACTTTTCACTAGAGGCCATGATAATGAATTGGTGACTGTAAGATTAGCTGTGAGACTCATGAAGTGTTGTGTGCACATGTACATGTAGTACATCGTTTGTGTTTAGGGCTGCAAATACCAATTATTTTTATATATATTTTTTATAATTATTTTTTTTATTTGATTATTTATTATTATTATTATTATTATTATTATTATTATTATTATTATTATTATTATTATTATTATTAGGGTGTTATTTAATCTTTAATTAATCTTTCCTTGATTATTCAATTGCCTTTATTTTTTAAAAACATTATATGCAAATATATTTATTTACAAAATTTATTTGCAGCATTTTAATCAGCACTACTACAGAATTTTTTCTTAACTAGGTTTAATTAAAAAGCAGTTCAATATTTACAACATTATCATTTATCAGATAATCTGTCACAGCATGAGAATATGAAGTGCTCATGTCAAACAAATGAATGGAGATACTCATTCAGTATAGGCATTATATATGAATGGTACTGAATACACACTCAGACAATCTTAAGGTGACGGTATGTAGCGTACATCTTTTACTGTTGATCACTTTTTTAATCACTTACCACACCTTTTGCAGCTGTGTGGCTGTATTTCAAGCATGACTTGTTCAAGTTTTGAACAGACAAATTCAAAATAAAGATAAAATAAATATCAGCTGCCTGTTTCACTCACTGAAACTCTCCCATGCTAAGTTCATTTTGCTTGCTGTGTGTGCGTGCAAGGCAAATCATTTTAAACCGAAAACCGAAACTTGTAAACTTGTAAACCGAAAGCAGGGTCATAAAAATAGGCTAGTTTAACCTTTTAGTTTTTTAAGCTAATTGATTCAAATAGCTTCACTACTTTCTGCTGAACCTAACATAACAAAGCTGGGTAGGACAATTCAATCAGGAACATCACGCTTTTCCTCACATTCCCACAAACAAATATATGCTATATAAATATATAATATTACTGACATTAAAACACAACTTATGTCATGAGGCTAGCAGGGTAGTGTACTGTAATGAGTTTCATATTGTAAGGAAAGTCCTACTGATGTTTCTACTCCGCCATTTCACTCAAATGTGTTTTTATGATGTAGCGCATGTGCAGTGTGCTTCATAACGAAGTTCAACTACTAATGGCATTATTGGCAATTATTTTTATTGTTGATTTTTATTGATTTTATTGATTAGTTGCTGCTGCCCTTTGCATTTTATAAAACTGTAATCCTGTAAATAATCTCTACTTTTACTAAATGTATCAGTAACGTGATTCCATGCATTCCACATATTCCGTTACTCCCCAAGCCTGTGTATTTTTGTATTTTATTTATATGCATATACTGTATATATATA
>JAQMYM010000018.1:9604910-9620001 GCA_030014255.1 Parauchenoglanis ngamensis
CACCCTGGGTGACCCGGGGATCGAACCCAGGACCTTCTTGCTGTGAGGCGACAGTGCTAACCACCGCGCCGCCCCGTGTAATGTCTTTGTAAGTATTTCATAAACTTTAATAAAGTCTCATAAGGCTGTAACAATCTGCCATATATACTTCCTTGATAAAATATAATCGTGTCATTATAACTAATAATCATACGTTTATAGAAACATTTCTATATTAATTAGAACACAAAAAACCACAAAAAACCACAAGCCATATTACAAGTAAATAAATATAGAAATCCAAAAATGCCAAGGACACATGTGTATTTGTTGTTTAATATCATTACAATAAAAGTCACTAGTCATTATAATGTTATGTGATGTACTGCAGAACCTTTATAATTAATTATAGCCTTTTTGGAAGAACTTGCTAAAGACAAAATGTTTTGAAGGTTTTTATATGCGTAATAAAAATTCTCATGATATTATTAATGATGCAGTACACACCACAAACATTATAATGAATAGTGGAACATCACTATTTAAAGATTTTAAGAAATTATTTATAGCACATTATTAGAGGTTTCGGATTTCAGATGCATTATTCAATTTGATAATAACGATAACGCTTAGAGCTTACACAGAATTAGTAGAACAGCTAATCATTTATGAATATAAGATTTGAACTGCCAAAGAGGAATCATTTGTAACCGCAAAGAAAAGGGTGTGAGGAGAAAATGCAGTAAACAGCAATTTATTTCACAGCGTCTACTATACATTGAATATCAACGTTCTGTTGCATAGCAACATATCAAATTTTCACTTGCGTGATCTGTAAGCCACATTCTACACCAAGATATTTTGACCAAGCTACCCTCAACTGTATTTTAATAAGAATTACATGCAATCTCTCTTTTTTTATATATTGAACATAGACCACTTTGTGTATAAAGTCTGTGCTTTTCAGAGCATGTAATTAGACTTACTGTCCTCTTGGAATAAGCCTAACTTCTGCTATTCTCTATTAACACCAGATCAGGCTTGCAAGTCACTGGTTATTTTTGAAATGGGGATCATTTTTCGGCTACTGAGAATACAGACACTTCGGCTATGTTTATATTACAAGCCTCATTGTTCAATTCTGATGTTTTGCTCAGATCAGATTTGCCTGTCCTGATGGTTCACATGCATAATTACAAGTGATCTGTATCTAAGTGTAATGAGAATGCGTCTGTCTTCTGAAATGGCATGCATGCACACATTAATATGTTTTTACACAAGTCAACACGAGTTTGCGTCACCGACAAACAACAGACTTTAGACATGAGACATTAAAATCATCATATTAAATTGAAATCATCATATTAAAATCAGCAAAATGGACGCACTAGTAACTAATGAATGCATTGCATTTAGCTCTGGAGGATGCCAAACTGTTGGTCAGCTGTGGCTCTTCTCCATTGTTGTATTGCTGCATTGCTGATGTTCTGATGATTTGTGCTACCTTGACAAAAAGTGCTTCCACAGTGCGAATAAATGCTACAGATAGCAGAGAATAAACTTGATATTAGCCATAGCCCTTAAGCTAACCCTAACCTAAACCTTTTAGACTTGAAGCTTAAAGTTATCCCTAAAATCCACATATGAATGTGATTCAAATATGATGTGAAAAGATATCGTTTCTGAGTCCACATACTGCATAAAAGATCAGATCTATGTCACATTACAGCAGATTTGAGCCACTTCAGGCTACTAATGTGAACGTAGCCTTTCTGCGTTTTGAAAATAACCGTGTTATCATCATGCGCTACCATGTGACTTACAGACCTGATTGATTGTGTTTACAAAGAAGAGAGATGTTTTATGAGCCTGCTAAGTCTAATCTAAGTAGGCTATGTTAAATACTGAAAAAAAAGAGGTGCATTTATTTATTATCTATTGATTATGTATTACCTATATTATTCAAATAGCATAGTGGTAGAGGTTAGCTTGATTAAAACACATTGGAAAAGAGCATCTCATACACAGCATTGAGTGAAAGTTTGATCTGTTGCTAAGCAGCGTATGCTTGTGCCAGAACATTGATATTCAACATATAGAAGGTTCTGAAAATCAGGTGTATGCGAAAGGGTTTTTTTTTCTTCCTTTGAGACTGGGTTGAAATATGAAATGGTGCTACTTTGCTGACATTTTTGACTGTTCATCTGTTACTGCACAAATGCAATCTGCGCTGACCAATGACCAATGAAAGAGAGTCTAACTATCTAAGCTAACTGATGTTAACTGTACTGTATTCTAGTCTAATGTTGGCTAAATGTACATAGCATAGATAACACAGATTTCATTTCACATTAACAAACTCAAAGCATGCTCAGTTTACCTTGATAGAAAATGAGAGCATCAGAGCATCTTTCAAGCGGGAAAATCAAAGCACCTGCCAAAACGTTAACGTGAGATGGGCAAAGGGGGCGGGGTCAACGGTGGTGTGAATATTGGAGAGTTCAAATCACGTGTTTGACTGTCAATCATTCCTGATTCATAGCTCAATTGGCTCATGTGTCGTATGTATTTTCGAGCAATAAGTCATAGCGCCGTACTTCAAGTGTTAAAACGTAACGCTCCTAAACACAAAATGTGTGAAGGTTGGCAAGTTTGTACACATCATAAAATGTGCTACCAAAGGTATATTTCTGCAACATGGATCAAACTGCTCGGCAGCACTCCTTTTTGTTCTTCTTTTTTTTTTAATCAAAGCACACTTGTGAAGTGAAAATAAAACAAGAAACTGCAATGTGCTAGTTAAGCCACACATCATAAACAAACCGTGTCTTCATGGTTTAGGACTGAACCTTCCTTGTTTACCCAGATATGAGGAAATGTGCACAGCAAATTGTCCATGAACCTTGGTTTAGTCTCCAAGATGTTTTTTTTTTCCTTCTTTTTTTTAAGTTTGTCTGGCCTTATTTTGAAGTTTGTCATTTACCCTCAAGGGAAAGTTATTATATATGGCTCACCCTGCAGCTCTTTCATCCCAGATTAAAGGAGTGAGGCTTCTGGATGTGAGCCTACAATCAGTGACATTCAGAGAAAAGAGGGTAGGAGACGAGAGGACGGAAGAGCGGAGGACCGGAGACAGGGGGACAGGAGACAAGAGCAGAAAGTATGCTCCTGAATATTTAGAGCTGCATATTTAAGCTTAAAGGGAGGATGGTAGACGAATGGCATCTCGCTGCTGGGACTGTCACATTGTGATTAATATATGTGCATTATTTTGAAGACACTTATTGCTAAAGGCAGACTTTTGCAGAGTGGAAACTTTGATTGCACAAAGAGACACACAACCAGACGGTGAACCGCATTCAACCATACATGACCACCATGTCTGTTGTAGCCTTATGAGATGTATCTGCAATAGATTTCTACACACACACCCATACACACATACACATGCACACACAGACTGTCACTAAAGCAAGTCATCTGGGACAAAGGCCTGAATATGAAATATAAAGTGGGGTGTTGCTAAAATATTGAAATAATGCATTCCTGACACAACTGGATCACATATTTAAAAAAAAACAAAATCCAGCAGGTGCTTTTGTGAAGCTTGTGAACCTTTCAAAACCTCTAAATTCATTACATGATATTATTTTTATGTGATTTGTCATCATCATTATAATGGTGCACTCAGTACTAAATGGAGAACAGATGAGGTCTACAAATTACAAAAATATTTGACTTTTTTCAGGCTGTGTGTGTGTGCGTGCGTGTGTGTGTGTGTGTGTGTGTGTGTGTGAAAGAGAGAGAGAGAGAGAGAGAGAGAATGAGAATGAGAATGAGATTAACTTTGGTTTAAGAAAGATCATTTTATAACAGGATTTTATAAAAATGATCTCTGTAATATAAAACCTTGTTAAAACTATGATAGACGTCTGACATTTTTAAAATAATCTGAAGTAAAGAATAAGTATCTTTCCACCGCAGGCAAAATTCTGACTTGAATAAAAAATATATATCATGCCCTGCGATGGACTGACGTCCCATTCATGATGTATTCCCACCTCGCGCCCAGTTTTCCCAAGATCCACTGTGACCCTGACCATGATAAAGTGGTTACTGATGGTGAATGAATAAATAACTCGCAGAAAGTTGAGAACACTTTCAGAAGAAAGTTTAATAAAGATAAAAAAAAATTTATCTATACTATTAGTTGCATATACATGGACTACTGCAGATTGGATATATATCTCCATAGTCTATATAACATTGAATTCCAGATTAAAGAGGCCTGGACCCAGACTGGAGCTTTGTGGAACATGCTTGCCAATTTTCATTCTATAAATTCTTAAAGACAGAAAGATTAAATTTATACCGCATATAATACCATATATCTAATTGGTCAGTAAGTTAATTATCTATAACAGCAACTGAGACAGAAATGCTGGCTTTAATTTAAATTAAAAATTTATACTAATACACTCTTTCGAAACAATTAGCATTTCCATAACTACAACTCATTCACAGGGACTAAATTTAAGACCAATTCTAAAAAGATAATATAAGAGTGATAATAAACAGATAAAAAGTGTGTTATTAAACAAAGAAATAAAGAAAATTGTTTATACAGTGAAGTTTCCTGTAAGATGATTGTGGCAGGTTTGTGCATGGTTTAGTGGGAATCTTGAGCACGTTCACGATACTCAACACACAGAAACCTGTGTCCTGACTAATATTATACCAGACAAAGTAATTCATTTGTTTGTACCGATTGAATATGTCTGATAAGGCAGTTTCACCAGCGTATTGTGAGAAAGGATTAGTTTCCCACTTCCCCATGCTCCCAGTGCAGATTCCCTCTAAACTACATCCCCAGAGATGTTGCTACAGAGATGTTCAGTTAACATTTCAGGAAGGAGTCTTCAGTATTAATGAGAGACTTCAAAGCAAAGGACTTTTGGGATACTTGGTAACTTTACAAGCTGCATTTTTGTTTAAGAGAAAGAGGGATTGGTGAGGTAACTGTTTATAGCTGCTGTAAAAGGAACTGACTGGCTTCACAACAATCAATAAACGTTGGCAAATCACACCATGCTGTTGTTGAGTGTTTCCAATAACAGCATGCCCAGTCCCGCAGTATTCCTTAACAATTTCAGAATTTGAAACATGATTTCAATACAAAAAATAAATAAATAAATAATATCAAGCTTCATCCACATGACTGATAATAAATGAGAAGATTGTGTGCACTTACCAGCCTGATTAGTGGTGATGTCAACAGAGACGTGTTGCGCCGGGTACGGGCTTTTGTTGGTCACACCATTGACTGCCTGGATCTCAAACGTGTACAGTGTGTGTGCCAACAGGTTACTGATGAACACACGAGTATCGGTGAGGCCCAGCTGACGCGGCACAAACTCCACGCTGTCGTCGCAGTGTGAGCATGAGCGCCGCTCTGCGCTGCACTTCTTACACACAATGTTGTAGACCACGTCTTTACGGCCTCCGGTCTCACGGGGCGAATGCCACTCCAAGGTCACTGACGTCTCGTTCACAACGGACATGACGTTCCGTGGACCAGAAGGAACACCTGAAAAGGTGAGGAGGAAGAAGAACATTCTGAAATGAGTAATTCAGGACTGTGATGACTTATGGCAGTGAAGCCTGGCATGGAGCGTAAAAGGTGTGAAAAGAAGATGACCATGATTTATCACGTCTAAAACACATTTTAAAACGAGATCTCGGAAGATTAATCATTAAAAAAGGATTATGTTCCCTGAACTCAATTAAGTTTTGGATGTGATAAGCAGAAGAAAGCTCTTTTACCTTGTGATATTTCTTTGCCAAAAATCTGAAAAAGCAATTGATTTCAGGAATTATGCCATTAGCAGTGTGATATTACATCAAAGGCCTAGAGTGATATACAGCTACACAGACTGTACATGACTGATAATATAATCTCAAAACATATATCAGTGGAGTAAGAACACCTTATGATCTGCTGAAGATTTGTATTATTTTAAATATTATGGTATTATTTTCTTAGTCTTTCCACTGTGTGAATAATGAGCATAGACACTGAGGGTCTATGGCTTAGATGTGTTGCTTTATATAATAAAACTACAATTTAGGATCACTTGAATGCCTCTGGTGCCAATTCATGAAGCTGGACTGGCTTTTAGAGGCCTCAGGGAAAGATCATCAGAAGAATATTTCATCAAGTCCAAGTTTATTGCGAACTCAAACGCACTCGATCTTCTTCGAAGATCACAGACAAATCCAGACTCAGAGAAATCTGTGTCCAAGCAAATATTACTGAAAGTAACTTAAGCCTGTATATATACAATATCTATCTACACATTTTCTCACACACTTTTTCAGCAATTTGCAACCATACTATCTATACCTTTATCTGTAAGGGTTGCAGGAAGGCTGGAGCTTATAGTTAGTTAGACAGACAGACAGACAGACAGAGAGAGAGAGAGAGAGAGAGAGAGAGAGAGAGAGAGAGAGAGAGAGAGAGAGAGAGAGATAGATAGAGTCCTCTCTGAAAGTTTTGGAACAACAAGGCCAATTCTTGTTTTTGCTATAAACTGAAGATATTTGTTTTCGACATCAAAAGATGAATATAAGATGATAAAAAAATTCAAAATTCAAACAATTCAAAAAGATCAAAATGGCAGCTTTAATTTCTTTATATTTACTTCTAGATGTGTTACATGTTCTTTGAACATGGACCACCCAAATGTTTGGTGAGCAAAATTATAGGAACAGTGAGTCTTTACATTAAATAAAGTAAAGAACACTTAATGTTTGGTTGCATAGCTCTTGATGCAATAACTGCATCAAGCTGGTGACCCACTGACAGCACCAAACCTTTGCATTCATCTGTGATGCATTTTCCAGATTTTGTTCAGCTGTTGACTCCACTTCAGGAGGTGAAATGCATACTCAGTTGGTTGATGGTTTGGTGGTAGACTTGGCCAGTCTAAAACCTTCGAAATGTTTTCCATTGTCTGTGTTAATGTATTCTGGGTCAGCGTTTTGCTGCATGATGAAGTTCCTTCCAAATAGACTGGATACATTTCTCTGTATTGGATTGGATGCATGATTCAAGATTGGATTGGACTGCTGACAGAATGCGTCTGTAGACTTGTAAACTTCTGATTTCATTCTGCTGCTATCATCATGAGTTACATCATCAATAAAGATTAGTGAGTCTGTTCCCAAAGCAGCCATGCAAGCCCAAGCCATGTCACTACCTCCACCATGCTTGATGAGCTCCACCCCTATGAGCTCGCATGTTTTTGATCATAAGCAGATCCTTTCTCTATCCACACTTCTGCCTTTTCATCACTTTGGTAGAAGTTTAACCTTGGTTCCAGAACATTAGAGGCTCAGCTCTGTTTTTTCTTTGCAAATTCCAATCTGGCCTTCACATTCTTACTGCTAATGAGTGGTTTGCATCTTTTGGTATGACCTCTATGTTTCTGCTCTCAAAGTCTTCTTAAAATGATGGATTGTGATACCTTCAGCACTGCCCTTTCGAAGTTGTTGTTGATGTTACTGACTGTTGCTTTGGGGGTTTTCTTCACAGCTCTCACAATGTTTCCGTTAACAGCTATTCTTTTCCTTGGCTTACCTCTTATATGTCTGGTTGTTAGTATGCCACTGGTGGTATTGGCAATGCCCAATGCTTGTTCAATGGCACTGATCAATTTCCCCCTTTTCTTAGCTTCAAAATGACTTGCTCGCCTCCCATGGACAGCTCTGTGGTCTTTATGTTGGTTTATCCTTTTTAACATTCAATGCAGTTTTAACAGGCAAAACCCAGGGCTCAAACCGAGCATAGACATTCAGAGCTATTAACAGTCATTCTAGCAGGGCATAACTGGGCAACAATATGTACCTGTCGGTCCCATGTTCCAATATTTTCACTTGAAAAATGGCAGAGTTCAAACAAAGGGTGCATTGTTCTACACCGTTTAACACTTCTAAATGTAAATGTCAAGGTCAAATATCAAATGAATCTGAATATTCATCTTTAGAAGGGATTTTAACTGGTACAGAGGACTGACAGAGGACTGGAGAGGTGATATAAAATAATAATAATAATAATAAAATGTAACAAACATTGCCATTAAAAAATCATATGAATGCAAAGGGGTGGGTAATATGTATTGATTTTGACAACCTTAATCTTATACTAAATATGATTTTTTTTAAAATACATTGATAATTAATCAAAGATCACAGAACTAATGAAGCCACCCTGATCAGTGGAAAAATGTTTTCAAGCTATAGTGTACCTTAACTTACTACTATAACTACAAGTATAACCTGGACGACTGAAAATCCCCATAAATCCCCATTGAGAATCTACCACTACAATCTGCAAAAAACACACCAGAAACAAATTGCTCCCAGTCCACTATGTAATTTCCTTGAAAACCACTCTTGATACTGAGCCTGAAATTTCCTCTTATGAGCTGAGGATGACTCTGGTATGTTTTTGTAAGTTTTATAGGTCAGGCACAGAGAACAAAGCGGCTGTCAGACCCTCTGCAGGCTGTAAGATGAGTGTAATTCACACTCTGGCTGGTTCAGTGTCCAAACACTTGAGACGAGCTTTCGCTTACGCGGCAGCTACCACAGCGAGACAGCATTCTGATGAGATGGCAGCACAGCGGAGACATCTTAGTGCATTTAGCTAACCGTTAAAATGAAGGAAATAGCGAGGGAGTTATGCAGAGCTGAGAAAGGAAGGCGAGAGATAACGTGAACCATGGATATATTTAAATAGATATTTGATTTACCCTTTTTATTGGTTTGGCAGTAGCGCACTAAAGAAAACATGACTGTGACAAAGTGACTAACGGATACATGTTCTTTCAAACTGTAGAACCTACAGAACCTTACTACTCAAATAGCTATGTTTTCCAAGTTAACAAAAGACAATATGCTGCAAAAATTGTCATCACTTTTCACACAGTGTCCATATTGGTTCATGCTTACAAATTTATAACACTTCTTATGACACAATTTGTATGAACCATTACCAAGGTTGATTCATTTCATTTGCTATCTGCATAGTGCACCAATTGAGATTTAGCCAATAGAAAATGCACAGTTTTTCCTTGCATAGAAACATTGGGCCTCATTTACAAAGCTGAATGCAAATAGATGCTGTCATGTTAAAATAACTTAGATTTTTCAATTATATATTTCATATTTAAGGCATAATTAAAGACATGTTAAAGAAGTAAAAAAAGAAAGAAAGAAAGAAGGAAAGGTTACTTGAATCAATACAATTAAAACCAGTCGTTCAATTAAGAATGGCACTGTATAAACAGAGGATAGACATTTATGAGTCAGTTCCGATTTCCAGAGCATCACCTTTTAATGTACAAACACTTTATTAGAGCCAGCACGTGACTGATAAGTCTGGTAAACCTCAAGCTGAAATGTCCCAAATACTCCCTAGTGTGCCATCATCTGCCTTACTATGACACTTTTCCAACAAAAGCCACTCTAGGCCTTTTCCACCATCAGGGAGGGTGCAATGGCATATTCTGCCAAAGAATTGCCGAGACACTTTCCTTTGAATAACAAAAGCAGTGTCCCCGTATGATGTGCTTGATGTCCATGATCTCCTGGGTAAAGTAGATATTTTTTTCCCTCCGTTTTCATGTCAAAACATTTCCATCTTTTCACCTTACTTGATTCACTGATTCACATCTAATTCGCCTCTTCTGTCATTCGCCTCCAGATTCTGGGCTTTTCAAGGGATTGTTACTCTGTTAAATAATCTTTAGTTTTATTGGCGTAGACATGAGTCAAAATAGCTTTCACTTCTACCTCTGGGAAAGTCATTTTTGCTCTGTGAGCTTTGCTTTTTATGGAGTTTTGTGGGTGTCACCAAATGTGAATTAGTGGTGCCGTGCACGCGCCTGACAATTTATGGTGATGCATTACACTGCATTTTCCCTAAAAATTTAAGTATTGGCAGGGCCTGTGTTTGGGTGTGCATGCCACTATTAAAGCAAATTTGAGTTTAATTGCTCATGCAGTGAAGTAGATATATAGCAACATCAAGCATATGTAAACGTGAAATGAGATATGCCTGGGTTGATTTCAAACATATAGCATTATTTAACTATGCGTACATCTAAAGAAATGCTCATAAATCATACATCCAAAGAAAGTGCTTTAGTATGGGAAACCAACACATGCAGCCAGGAAATAAATATTATACACTCTTATTTCCAATGCAGGAGTGATGTAGGCAAGATTTCATCTCAGGGGAGTTACAAAATATGCTAAAAAAAAATCACTGCACAATTAAATTGATAAGTTTCACAAGCACCTGCTAATTCATGCCGCTATCTTTCATGTCCACACCTGCTCACTTTGCGCCCTCAAACTAAAATTCCCATGATCCCTCTCTCTCCAGCATCATGGCCGACTCACTCATGCATTTTGCTTCCTCAGACTTCTAATTAGTCACAGGTGTATGCAATCAACACACACACACTCAGGACTCAAAAGACTTTCAGTTTCATTGTAAATTTGCGAAGCAATAGTTTAGTATCCTGTGTGTTTGCTACTGCCAAGTCTTTACTCATGTTTGTGCTCTGATTGTGACTTTGTTTTGGTATATTTGACATTGAGATTTTGCCTAGCCTGCTCCACACTGTTTGTAGATCAACTGCACCTTACCTGTTTATGACTCTGATTTCTGCCATAGGTTTTTGTGCCTCTGCCACTTTTCAACCTCCTGCCATCTGGCAAAAGGTACCGAAGTATTCGGGCCCTCACTGCAAGATTCTGTAATAGTTTTTACCCTCAAGCTATCAGACTCCTGAACACCTAGGGACTGGACTGACATACGCATATATACACACCAAAAAAAATAAAATAAATAAAAATAATACACACTGCACATTTTGCACCTCATATTATATATTAACATATAATATATATATATATATTATTGTCTTGTATGTAGCACCTTGGTCCTGGAGAAACGCTGTCTCGTTTCACTGTAAACTGTGTTACATGTATATGGTTTGAAATGACAATAAAAGCCACTTAACTTGACTTGACTTGAAGCCCCCCTCGTGGCCGATCTGCTGGCTAACACACAGAAAAGGGTTAGTTTCTATGTTGGACTCACCTTCTGGGTCAGCCTCGGCCGCGGCCTCCTCTTCGGCGGTGATTAGGACGGCGGTTGGCAGTGCTGTGGACCTGCGGCAGGAGGAGCGTCTTCTCCGATGCCGACGTGGGCATTTCCCGACATCCTCCTCCCTTTGTAGCACCTCCTGCAGACCAAGACAGTCCTGACCTAAAAGCAGAGGGACAGGGAGAGTTGGCATTAGCCACGCGGTCACCTTCCACTCACCTGCCCAGTGTCCTAGCTGGACCTCCATGGCCGGAACCTCTTGCACGTCCCCATGGAAACAGGTCACAGCAATTTGGCCTACTGGGTGAGAGGTGAGAGGCAGCGCGGAGGGCCGCACTAGGGTGACGCTACTTCTGGTGTCAAGCAGGGCAGTTACCGGCTTTTCAAAAAAATTGTTGTGCAGTCTAATTAGACCAGATTACTGACCACATTTTTAGCAGGTAATTAGTCATGAGAACACTGACATCAACACGAGAACACTGAAGAGCCGAGGTGAGAGCTGCTATTCGCACTGAGAGCCGCAGCAAGGTGGAATACGCAACAGACAAATTTGCTTGAAGACTAAATGGGCTTCTCCGACCTAACATGTAATTAGAATGCAGCAATGAAAAGTTTACCAAAGTGTCTATATTATTCATCAGTCTTCTTTTCATCAGTGTAATTCAATATTTTAGGAAATCAGATGATCAAGTAGTTCATTGCAATATCGCGCTGCTCGTTTATTAATATTTTCACTTTTCTTCTGAACGGTATTTGCGTGAAAATCTCCTTTGAAGCTCTTTGAAACAATGAGCTAACGGACACTCATTGAAGCCTGTGCATTTGTTATTAGGCACCTTTGTTAGTGTTTATTAAGTGTTCGTATAGTCGCTGTTTTAATGGGAAGAAAGACGAACGCTCTTTGGACAACAGACTTTTAGCACGTCATTTTGAGTGGCGTCCGCACGCATTGTTTCAATGGGAGGGTTTATTGGGCAATGCGTTTTTCGTTTGTCTCGCCTGAATGCATGGCATGGCATTATGATTGGTAGATCTCGCTAAGGAGGAACCTTGTAAGCAATTGCCAGTCAGTACATTGGGAGTGAACTTAACTTACATCTCACACTTAAGCATAGGCCTATTTTAAATTAATCTCAAACACATATACTCCATTGATTGAAGCCTGCAGTGGTGGTATAATTTGTAAATAGGTGTATTACAAATAAATTGTAAGTATAATATTCTGTTTGATTATTTGCATTCATTTCTGAAATATGTTGTTATAAGCCTAACTAGGTGTCACTTCCTTCTTCAGGTAGCAGCTTAGGTGCTTTTTGGCACGAAATGGCAGACAATGTTGATCTGATTTTAAAAAAGACTTTTGATGCTCATACAGTACTTATGAGGAGAGGAAAATTAAACAAGTGATCAGACCAAAAAAGTTAAGCTTTTAATTATAACGTCAAAGAGGAAAAAATGTTTTTCCTTTTTAGCCGGCTTGGTACTAAAATTGATTATCTGTGTTTATTGTTAATCTCAGATTAGAATGATATAAGTCCATAATAAAAAGATTCCTGTATTTTAATAACAACCTATTGGAATCTAATGTACTCTGTAAGTGGAAGGTCTGTAAAAGCTTTATGACTCCAATAAATAGCCAAAAATATTGTTATACACATTTAAAAATGAGTATTATCTGAATACTTGGCTTATAAAATAAATCTGTCACAATTGTAACACGCTTGTTTTCTCTTAACTGCATGCAACTGTGACTATTTACAATGCGCAAGTCCATCATTTCTCCGTTTGTTTGGGGAAAAATACAAACCCAAAAGCTACACAATAGATTATATTGTTGTTATGTGTTATGAAAATGAAAACAGTGAAAACACATTAGTGATCACTTGTGTTCCGGTCCGGCAAGTCAACAGTTTTAACAAAATACCCACGTTTTCAACGATTGAATTATACGCTCATATGCTACATGGCCACTAGGTGGCAATAAGCACAGTTCCTCATAGTCTATATCCTCATTTACTAAAAGAAGAATGCTCAAAACTTCCTTGTTGAGAAAATCGCAGGACTAGCTAACTAGCTGTCGTGGTAAAGAAAAGCTAACGATAACGTCCATCGCAAGTTTAAAAAAACAAAACAAAACATAGATATAGTGCGATTTTGTTAATTATATCCAACTGTTGCAACATGACTGATAGTCCAGGTGAGTGTTCTGTTTATATAACTAGGATACTAAAGGATTACAAATTACGGCTAAAATCAGCTTATTTAGCTGCATAGCATTAAACCGTTCACCTAGCCATTCACTGATGAGTTTTTAAAAGTTAGCATTCATGCAATTTTTAAACATCTGAAATACCTAATATGATTTGACCTATATTGAAATTGGAGTAATTAGTCTGTATGCTCGTAATTTCCGATACAGTAGCTGGAAAGCGCTCGCTGCTAGCCTGAGCTAAGCGCGGAGAGCGGAGACGGCGGTGTCCGTGGCTGATCTCCGACCAAACACACAGCCACACCGAGCTACCACACACCGCGCGCGGTACACTACTATACTGTGACCATATGTCTGTTTTATTCTTCGTGAATTGTTATGACATAACATTAAAAAGCACATACAAGATATTGTATTTTATTTTCCCTACAGAACTTTCACCCAACGTTGGAGTTGGCTAATAAGCTAACGTTACCTCAGAATGTTTGAGAGGCAGCTAGTGCACGAAAATGAACCCAAGCATTTTAGCTAACAGTTGGTTAACACACACACACACACGGGGAACCGTGCTGAGCAGTTTGGGTTGATGCCTAAGCAGGGTTAATGCAGGCTGAGGTGCTGGAGCCTGGGGCCGGCCCGGAGCCCCTGCGGGACGAGCTGAAGGCCCAGAGTTTACACCGTTCTGGTGGTTTGTTCGCATTCTGTCGGTGTTAAAATTGTGATTTGGTGCTAACAGACTCATGACAGGTTGCTCGGGAAACCGGTGAGCGTGAGACACACCGCGCTTTGATTACTGTTCGTGCGCGCGAAGAATCGCTGGCCTGCTGCGGCCTTGTGTCGCGCGCTCGTGTTCTTTGCGTACACGGTAGATCAGAGTCGGATATTTATTGGGATTTATTTAAGGCATTGTTTTGTGTCCGATTAACTAATTTCGGATAGTTTACTTCTAGGTGTATCGGTGATGTTTTGGTCAGCTGTGAGCTGCGTTGTAATGAACAGCCCCGCGCGCGCACAGACCGGGTTCATATTCATCACGCAGGCGGGAACAGCGGCTTGGGTTTGTCTGGCCTTTTAAACCGACTTTTCTTATTCAAACGTATTAAAAAGAAACAAATGAAACTGAAGCTGAGACTCTGTAGTTTGTAAAGCAGCGCATCTTTTTGTGATTGCGAGTCCGTTAAAGCGGATTGATCAGCTATAAGCCGTCTCCTACATGCCACCTCCGGGTTCTCACTCCGTCTCACTCCCTCTCACTCACTCCCTCACGCTCTCTCTCTCCCTCACACTCCCTCTCGCTCACTCACTCCCTCACACTCTCACACTCACTCCCTCACACTCTCTCTCTCTCCCTCCTTCTGTCATCACTCTGTCATCACGATTTGAGTTAGAATAGCAGACTGGATGTTATAAAAGGAGGGTGGTGCTTGCAATCATTGTTCTTCCTCTGTTAACCGTGGTTACCTGTAAGGAAACCTGCAGTCATCATTGCTTTGCATAAAAAGGGCTGCACAGGTGAGGCTATTGCTGCTAGTAAGAACTTTAATGAGAGGGGTTCAATTGTTGTGAAGAAGCCTTCAGGGCTCCCAAGAAAGTCCAGCAAGCACCATGACTGTCTCCTAAAGTGCATTCAGCTGCAGGATCGGGGCACCACGAGTGCAGAACTTGCTCAGGAATGGCAGCAGGCAGGTGTGAGAGCATCTGCACGCACAGTGAGGGGAAGATTT
>JAQMYM010000018.1:9620101-9630640 GCA_030014255.1 Parauchenoglanis ngamensis
CAACGTAGAAAGCAAAAAAAATAAAGAAAAACCTATGAAAAAGAGTAGGGGTGTCCAAACTTTTGACTGGTAGTGTGCCTGAATTCACCCTGCATTTAACAATGTAAGACTTGAATTGGTAAACGTCTAACAAGAAAATCTCCAACCTATCTTTAAGGCATTTTGTTCCAAACATCACCTTTGGCCATCCGATGGTTGAATGCCTCCGGAAAGCTGTGGGTCCAAATCCTTTCTTTGGTAAGTTGTAGTTTGAGTATTTATCATTACATTCCTTTGTGGTGTTGCTTTGCTAATCAGATTTTGCAAAAGGAGACGTTAGTATTACTGACGCATCCAACTTTATGCGTACAAAATGTAAGCTTTTGGTATTCTATTATGTCTATTGCTGTGTAAAAGAGCAATTGTTAGATTAAGCAGTTAAAACTGCATCTCATAGCCACCATAGTTAGGTAAACTACCTATATATAAAGTCTACACATCCCTATTACAGTTTCTGGTTTGTGTGATGTAAAAAATTAACCCATTGCTGTAGCAACCAACAAAAATCAAGTAAAAACAATTAGAAACATTTTAAGAAAAAAAGAAAAAATGTAGGCTACAATAACTTTGTAGCATATAGTGGATATAAATTCTAGCCACCCCTGTTAAAATGGCAGGTTTTTGTGAGAAACGCCGTGTTGTTACTCGTTACAAAAAACGAATGTTTTCACCGCTGAGATTACAGGGGACTGCAACGAAGTCGGGCTGACTTGTCATTGGCTCTAATCACGTGGGCTTGTTTGCGCATGCGCACGACGGTCCACACTCAACCTGTCTGTTAACTCTTGGTGTGAGCAGCAGCAGATCGCAGCAATCTAGTTCGCAGTGGAAGATGAGACGGGGACAGCAGCTACGTCGGCTACAAATGACGGAGAAGTTGATGAGCAGCCCTGGCAATATTTAAACACGATGTTTTCTTACATCGGTGGGAAAGATTCGTCCTATCGGATGAAACGCCCGTTATGCCTTCATAGTTTTCTCCTCTCTTGTTTATAATAACAGTAGTAGCCTACTCCTGTTTAGGTGTGTGTGTACGGAGCCCCCGAAGTGACATGAGGGGGAAAATATTTGGGGAGGATTGCTAGACCGACCATAAATTGTTTTTGCCAGATAAAGCCGCAGTTCCGCATTTCCAAATAGCATATATGCAACACAGGCCCAATGATACTGAACACATTGCCTCTCAAAGACCTTATCCTTAGGCAACCGCTTGGGCAGAACATTGCTGCTTGCCTGTCACAACATGAGCAACTGGCTAGCCTGGATGTGCAGTGGGAATCCCTCAAAATTACCATGAACTCTACCTCCAAGGTAAATTCCTTGAATGGGTACATACCAAGTGGCCAATAAAGCTGATCCTGATACTGATTCCTGCTAGATGGGCCTGCGGTGTTGCTTCCCTAAGGAATGCTGGGGAAGTGGACTGTTTCTGCAACACTTCACTTTCCAAGCATTTCTTGGGGAAGCCGCACCGCAGGCCCATCTCGGCTGCATGAAGAACAAGTGGTGGCTTGACCAAGCAAAGCAAATTGAGCTCCTAATCCAGCAAATTAGTAGCCCAAAGAAAAGACTTCGGACTGTGCACAGACAACAGTGCAGAAGGGAACCGTCGAACCCATAAACAGGACATCTTTGTGAGGTGGAAAAGGCCAAGGACGTTTTCATTTCCATACGGAAATATTATGATGAAAAAGTGACCTGTCTTCTGCAGATTAAATCAAAAGTTTTATTTTTCCTAATTCACCTCGAGTGTAATTAATGAAATTATAAACAATAAAATATAAATAGTAAAGTATTCCCTTGCGACATCAGTACTTTCTTCTATGGGCCCGGGACATGCTCCTCAAACTAGTATTTGAATAAAACAGAAATGGCTGAAAAATGCTTCAGGGTTTCCTCACTGCATTTTGTGTTTGAATTGCATTATTGTAAAATGGATTTAATTACAGTAAACCGCAGTCATGATATTGTAGCACATGTGAATATGAAGTTTGAGGTGATGTACTGTCTGTAGCTGTCTTTATAATGGTTCTGCACTTTCTTGCGTTTTCTTTTTTCTTCTAATGGACTCCCAGTAAAGACATAATGTAGGTGAGGTAAATAATAGGAACTCAAAAAAAATCTAAAGCATCACTTTTCCATGGTTGTTAATAGTGAAGTTTTAAACACTAGGTGAATTAAAGTGCTTCAATACGTTTAATGCTACCCAATACAGACGAATGACAAGGTTTCAGAAATTCTTTTTTTTTTTTTTTTTTTTTTTTGGTGAGAATTGTCATTATAATTGTTCATGGAAGGGTTTTTTTTTTTCAGTAATGCCTGTTTTCTGTTTATTAATTTTATAGTGATGCACAAATGTTCACTTTGTTTTGACTGTTTTTTTATGTCCCTTAATTGTAAATGGTGGTATAGTTTGCAACACTGCCCCTAGTGTACATGCTCATGTTACATGCAAGTAGGAAGATTGGCACCTGTTTAGGCATCTGCACATGACACCCTGACATGCTCATATGTGCCAGTAGCAGTATAATTCAGCCTTAAGGCACGTCCTTTGGTGGTCCAGGCATTGCATAGGTGCTGCCTGCTTAAAAGAAGCAATACATCTCAGAATAAACTCAACAGTGCACTCATGCAAAGCATAAAGAAAAGCAGCTTACAGGGAGTTAAACTAAATGTTCATGCACTCATCTGATTTATCAATTAAAAGGCGCTGTTTTCCACTGTACATTTGCAATTGCCTGTGTCCACATTGCATAAAATGCAGTGAAATTATTACTTTTTCAGACATGCACATGATGGTTTCTAGACCAGAACAGTGGGTGAAACCAATGGCAGCAGCAGGAGCCAACCAGTATACATTTCATTTGGAGGCCACTACAAGTCCAGGAAGTCTCATCAAGGAAATCCACGAGAGTGGCATGAAGGTTTGGGTTTCAAGTTTTTAGAGTGTTTTTTAATTTCAATTCAGTTGTATTTCTAGTGTTTTAACAGACATTGTCAAAAGGCAGCTTCACAGAAGTATATAAATTCTGAATATAAATTTATGAATCTATAAATTTATCTATATATATATATCCTTAATGAGGGAGCCTGTGGTGACAGTGGCAAGGAAAACTCCAGAGAGGACAAGAGTAAGAAACCTTGGGAGGAACCAGACTAAAACATTGTCAACAGGAGCAAGTGGTTTTTAAGCGATGCCTCCAACTAGAAGTAGGACGTCAGGATGGATCAGGCAGGTCCAGAAAGCAGAAGGGGTCAGGATCACTGGTATCAAAGGAGTAGCATGTGCAGCTTGACAGACAGAAAAAGAGAGAGAGAAAAAGGAAAAACATATTGCTAGGTATGCTCATCGTCACGTAATGGTTAAGGAACGGTGTATATTGTATGCTGAGTGCAAGTAGGAACTCCAGCAAGGACATGGTATGACCACATAACTGAGAGAGCCAGAAGGTAACTCGGACATGAGGGCACCCTGGGACCTAAAGCGGCCAGCCCCTCAATTATCAACAAACCTGATAAAGTGAACACGTGAAGGTGCAGGGGCGACAGCATCCAAACATCCCAGTTTACCAAAAACTCTATGCTTGAGAACCCTCTAGATCTGTTACCGAAGTATTCGGGCCCTCACTCCAAGGTTCTGTAATAGTTTTTATCCCCAAGCTATCAGACTCCTGAACACCCAGGGACTGGACTGACATACGCATTTATACACACACACAAAAAAAAATTGTTTGCACACATTCACTTTGTTGTCTTCTATCGTCTACTGTTGCACTCGTACATATTTTTGTACTTTTGTTTTGTCTTGTATGTAGCACCTTGGTCCTGGAGAGACGCTTTCTCGTTTCACTGTAAACTGTATTACATGTATATAGTTGGAATGACAATAAAAGCCACTTGACTTGACTTGACTTGAATAAAATGCTGAACCACACCTGTGTTCTGCGTCTGTCTGTTGACCAATCTGTCATGACAGACCGTTTTGCCTGTAAAATGGACGCGGCAGATTCAGAAAGCCTCCAAAAAGCCCTCATGACCGAAGGACACTACATGGGGGATCGGGGGAAACACATGCAGGAAATGGCTGTCCATGTTGAGCGTCTCACCTTGAGAGTTTCTCATTGAACAATTTGCCACTGGCACACCTGTAGGCTCACCTGTTCGGACTCTTGCAGCTACAGCTGATAAATTCAACAGTGCTCCAGCATGATGCCACGGATTCCTCCTTCAGTGCCAGCTCCACTTCACTGCCCAAGAGGGAACATCTGACCAAGGAAAATTGCAGGCTTGTTCACACTTCTAATGGGCAAAGCACTTACCTGGGCCACAGCAATATGTGAAAAGGGAAGAGAACCGGTCTCATCTTATGAACATTTCATTTCAATGTTCCATCATGTCTTCGATCATGCTCCTGAGGGCAGAGAGGTTGGAGAATGATTCCTGAATGCCAGACAAGGACAGCGTTGAGTGGCTGAATATGCTCTTTAATTGTTCACCTTTGCTGCGGAGAGTGGATAGAATGAACCAGCCTTGTGTTTACACATGGACTCAATGAAAACGTCGTCACAGAACTGGCCTGTTGGAATGATTCCGCAACTCTGGATTCACTTATTGACCTTGCTATTCACCTCAAAAAGCAAGAGCCTATGATGCTGGGTAACACCAGACTGACTCTGATGGAATGCAAACACAGATTTTACTGAGCAAGTCCTGAGTATCACATAAGCATGTGCTCTTTGAGACAAACTGGCTCTCCCAAGGAACTGAGAGGGTCCCACATATCCTCAAAGACCCCTGTGGTGAGTACAAAGCTTTTGCCTCAATATCTCATTACGTCATTCAAGTTAAGGTCATGCACTCACACAATGAATATGTGCTTCCAGCCATGAGCAACTGATCAACAGCATCAGCAGGAAATTTCATCAACCACTCCACTGCTCACAAACTCCAGCTCCAACTGATCAACATCCAAAATCCAATAAGTATCAGCACCATTGATGGAGGCCCTATTGGAGAAGGACTGCTCAAACAGTGCACCCAACCTGTTCCTCAAAAAAGATTTCTTTTCTGATCACAGACACCCCCAGGAACCCCATCATTCTCAGCATTCCATGGTTCCACATACACAAACGTCACATCTCATGGCCTGAAAGAGAGAGTACAGCATGGTCTGCTCACTGCTTACAACAGAGTCTGTATTGCCCTCAACTACCAATTGTGTCAATAATTACAGAAAGCACAGAAACACACACTTCTGTCGACATACCTCCAGCATATCAGGGTTTTCTTGAGGTATTAGGCAAAGCAAAAGCCAGTGGATTACTCCCTCATCACCATTATTACTATGTTGCTGACCTGCTCCCTGGAATTACATCACCATGCTTTTGAATCTACACACTGACATGAGCGGAACACGAAGCCATGGAGAAGTATGTTAATGAGGCTCTCTAGCAAGGTTACATTGTTCCCTCCTCCACTTCTATGCCTGCTGCATTCTTCTTTGTGGAGAAAAAGGATGGAGGACTTCGCAATGATTATCAAAGTTTCAACCAGATTTCAAAGAAATACCCATATCCACTACCCCTGGTTCCATCTGCCTTGGAACTTCTTTCAGCCAACATGTTCACTAAGTTTGACTTACAGAGCACATACAACCTGGTTCACATCAGAGAAGGAGATGAATGGAAAACAGGCTTCAGTACATAGTCCGGACGCTACCAGCTCCAGGTAATGCCGTATGGCCTTTCTTCTTTCTTCATCAGTCTTCCAATGTCTCATAAATGATGTGCATCTAGAGTTCATGGATAAACTCATCATTGTCTACATAGACGATATTCTCATATATTCTTTCAGATCTAATTGGATTATGAATCTCATGTTCACCATGTTAAACAAGTCCTCACAAAGCTAAAAGAAAACCAGTTATACATCAAAGGAGAGAAATGTGAATTCCACATGACTACAGTCTCATTCCTGGGTTATGTGATCAACAAAGAGGGTATTTTTATGGATAATAACAAAGTGAAAGCTGTCACAAGCTAGCCCACTGCCCACACAGTGAAGGAATTACAAATTTCTATCTACAGGCAGTTCATCAGAAATTACAGCTCAGTAGCAGCACCATTCACCTCATTATTAAAGAAAGGACCAAGAACTGTCAAATGGAATGACTCTGCAGAAGAAACATTCAAAAGTCTCAAACAAGCCTTCACCACTGCCGCCATATTATGTCATCCTGACCCCGAGCAGCCCTTCATGGTCAAAGTGGATGCATCAGAAACTGGTGTGGGAGTTTTGGTGAGAAACCCAAACTTCCTCCCACTGCTTTCTTTTCAAAGAAACTATCGCCAATGGAAATGAACTATGATATTGAAAATCGTGAATTGCTGGTGGCCAAACTTGCATTGGAGTGGAGACACTGGCTGGATGGGGCAGCTTATCCATTTATGGTTTTAACATGTCACAAGAACTTAGAGTAACTGTGTACAGCCAAACATTTGAACCCACAACAAGCTGGGTGGGCCCTTTTCTTCACACGTTTTAACTTCGTGCTTTCCTACAGACCTGGGTCAAAAAACACCAAGGCAGATGCACTGTCTTGTAATCACCACTCACCTATACCAAACTCTGAACCAGAAACCATATTACCCATATCCTGCTTTCTCAACACTATCACCTGGGACTTTGATAGAGAACTAGAAACCACCAAGCCATATCAAATTCTTGCAGAATATCCACCTGAGTGAACATATGTGCCACCAGGAATCCAGGGTAGGCTCATTGCTTGGGCTCACACATCACTAGCCATCAGTCGCCCAGGTACTCATGAGTTACTCAAAGAAAAGTATTGGTGACCTAACATGGTGCAGGATATAAATCGGTATATCACCTCCTGTTTAGCTTGTGCCCAAGCCAAAATGCTATGAAACTTTCCATCAGGCAAGCTATTGTATCTGCCATTCCACAATGATCATGATCACACATCGCGCTTGACATTGTCTGCGATTTGCCTGCATCATCTGGCAACAATATACTGCCAACAACAAATGCTTTGCTAATCGCCACCAAAGTGAGGCACCTCAGTTCTCCCCGGATTGTTACCCAAATGTCGCAAGCTCAGTGCCTGTTATATGGGACCTTTTGAGGTACTGAGCCAGATCAATCCAGTGACCTACAAAATGAACTTTACACATCATTCTCATATAACACTTACATTTCATTCATCACAGCTCAAGCCAGTCATCCCAGGTCCACTAGGTCATGAATCACCTCCTGCCGTTCCTCCCGAACCCCTCGAGATCGATGGACAACCCACATATATGGTCAAGAAAATCCTACATTTACATAGAAGAGGTGGTTAACTACAGTAATTGGTAGCCTGGGAAGGTTATGGCCCAGAAGAATAGTGCTGGATCCCTGCACAGGACATCCTTGATTCTCTTCTCACTGAAGAGTTTCATGCAGGTGGGGGGTTGGTTTCTGTCATGTCCACACCTGCCTCTGTGCCCTCTGTCAACTCAAACTACAATTCCCATGATCCCTTGCATTCCTGCAACATGGCCAACTCTCTCATGCACTCTGTTTCCCCAGACTTCTAATTAGGTCCCTGTGTGACTGCTACTGCCAAGCCTTTACTTGTGTTTATTTTCTGGTTGTTACTTTGTTTTGGTATATTTGATATTGAGATTTTGCTTAGCCTGTTCCACACTATTTGTACATTACCCAAACCTTGCCTGTTTATGACTCTGATTTTTGCCTCGCATTTCTGTGCCTCTGCATGAGTGTTTTAATAAAATACTGAACCGCACCTGCATTCTCCTGCGCCTGTCTGTTCATGACACTATTTACTCAGCCAATCACATGGCAGCAGTGCAGCGCATTATCTTATGCAGATAAAGGTCAAATGGGTTCATCAGAATATGGAAAAGTCTCAGTGACTTTGACTATGGCATGGTTGTTGGTGGTAAATGGACTGGTTTGAATATTTCAGAAATGGCTGATCATAGATTTTCTCTAACAATACATCTAGAGTTGACACAGAATGGCGCAGTCCAGTGTGTGGCAGTTCTGTGGGAGGGAATGCCTTGTTGATGAGAAAAGTCAAAGGAGAAAGACGAGGCTGATGCAATCTATAGTAACTCAAATAACCACTTTTTATAATCGTGGTGAGCAGAAAATCATCTAAGAAAGCACAGGATGCCAAACCATGAAAAAAAAAAAACATGGTGGGCTACAATGGCTGAAGATAACGGCTGGGTTCCACTCCTGTAAGCAAAGAGCAGGAAAAATATATTGCATGATCTTTTCCCAACCTTCAACTGTCCAGTTTCAGTGAGCCTGTAGCCTCAGATTCTTATTTTTGTCTAATGGTAGTCATCCACTACTAACATTCTGTAGCATATTCATTTTACATTTTGGTTTCTTGTCTAATCAACTGACCACCCCCATGTCTTCCGTCCACGATGATTATGTATCCACTGCATTTAACCAATCTAAGATTTATACGAATTTTAGCTGCACCCAAGAACCGCTGCACACACCATATCAATACCATCATCAAGAATAATGTGGGATTGGATGTGTGCAGGAGTTTGTTATAAAGAGGTCAGCGCTCTACAGGCCACAGATATCAGTGCCACAATCAGACTGTAATCAGGCCCGGCAGCTGTTCAGCGTCCGATTAGCCATCTAACACAGCCGTCTGAGAGTGATTCTCTAAACGACTAAATGTCTGGCTCAAATGATTCAGTAGCTTTGTCTTGTGTGTGCGTAATGCAGAGCGATCGCATAGATATGGTGAGTGTCAACCATCCAGGAAGGTCATTACTATCAGCAGCAATCACCTTAAACACACACACACACACACATATTTAGACAATAGGGTGCCATATGTGTGTGTGTGCTTTCTGTGACAGTAGGAACAAACTGTGGCATATCAATGGCAAACAATATTGCTGCATATTTGAGAAAGGGAAAAACGGAAAAAGAAGAAGAGCAAGACTAATCTCTTTAACATTGACATGACTATGATGGAGTATTAACTGGATGTTAACGCAGATGGATTTAACACACAATGGACTCACAGTAGTACTTGCCAACTGAATCGCTGTCAGTGTTTTGTCTCGATTGGTTCTAATGAAAATTGCTTACCTCACTGCCCTCACAATAACAATCTGACACCAGCATTGTTCAGACTAACACTCCCACACCTCCTATCTGTCTCTCTTTCTGTCCTTCTCTCTGTCTCCAAATCCCCAGGCTTTGCTCATGCTCTCGTATGTTTGGTTTATGATTGAGTCAAGAGCCTCCTGAGACCTGGAATAATACTGATCAGTATCAAAGCATGTGTGCATGTTGTTCTGTACCCATGTATGTGTGTGTTTGTGTGTGTGTTCTGTGTTTGTCTGCGTTAGAGGTTGTGGGTCTCTCAGTTCAGCTCAGCTCAGCTCATCCCTGGATAACTGTGAGGAAATTGGCCCGAGGAAGATTATGCTCTATCTGCTGCTACAAGGCGTCCACTGCAGGCCAATGCACAGAGGCAATTTGGCTCTCGGCAGTGGCGGGAAATTGCAGAGCATATAAGATTTCATAAATGTTTCGCCCCATCAAATATTCAGCAGCCTCAAATTGTTGATTGTCCTCAAAGCCTAACTATGCTAATGGTCGCACTATTTCAGATGTGAAATTCCCAGCTCAGATGTTTTGCTCTTCTAATTATCGAGCAGCAATGAAAATTAAAAAAACAAATGGACAAAAATCCAGTCTCACAAACTTTAGGATCACGTTAAGTCATAAGGCTACGTGTCTACGTGAGGAGTGATGTAAAATGCTATGCCAGGAACCATCCTAAAGGGGGCCCCATCTCGCTGTCAAGTGCAACTTCCAAACATTTATTTGGAAATTCTAGAAATTCTAGAAATACACTAGCCATCAGCCCCAGCACGTAGTGTGTCAATAATCAATCAGTCCTGTTGCACCTTGATTAGCAACACTATTTAACTTCCAGTGTTTCAGCATCTCATTGTCAAGCTTCAGTTGTAATTGTTGTTCGTTGTCGTGTATAGCTTATGTTTATACTTCTTGTGACTGCATTTTACATAATAACTTATTTGTGTCCACTACTATTCTGTGACATTATATAGGTTGGAGCACATAAATGTTAATTCTTTATATCAAAATAAACAATGTTAATCCGGGGGGGGCAGACCCAATAAAGAAAGAGTAAAATTTTATCCAACAACTCGAAGCGTATTTTTGGTTTCATGAAATGAAAGTATGACTTGTGATTCAGAGTATAGTTCACTCAATCTAGATTCCTCAAATTAAAGCTGACCTTGCTTGTGTGACATTGTTTTAAATCCAATACAAAGCTGTACAATTTGTTGCTGTACAATTACTTTATAATTATAATCATTATAATGAACTGTGTATGTGTTTGTGTGACTGCATATTTCAGTGTGTGTGTGTGTGTGTGTGTGTGTGTGTGTGTGTGTGTGGGGG
>JAQMYM010000018.1:9630740-9642953 GCA_030014255.1 Parauchenoglanis ngamensis
TATTCATAAGTTTATATTCATAATTTATGTACTTTCAATACTTTCAATACTATTTATATACTTATATGCTACTGTGAAGCTGTTTTGTGACAATGCCTGTTACAAGGCACCATAAAAATAAAATTGAAATGAATATATTGAAAGTGACACAAGGGATTATTGTCAGTGAGGAATACAAGCTTGAGCCAAGTAAGTAGTCAAGAAAATTCTCTGATGTTTCCCATTTAAATGCTAAAAGCTCAAGCTCCATGCTGCTGTAATTCCTATGGTTCCTTTCTCCATTTCTCAACCTTCTACTGGCATATGCAATAACCTAACCCCTGATTACTTGAATCCAGATCCAAAATGAAAGGAATACAGAAATCAGCATAACCCAAGATGGGAGCAGAGGTATGTTATTTTTTAGCATGTCCAAGGATGCTTGGCATTCAGTTGACCACAGCAATTCACACTCCTGGTTTCCCTTTACATGACACCCTTCATGAAGACAGCGGTTCACAAGATCATGAAGAGGACCAGCAATCTGTGAAAAGCAATCAATCCTGTTGTAACTACAGAAACCGAGAAAAGGCAGCAGCTCCTTAACAGTGGTGGTAACCTTCCACTGCTTAACAGCCTCTATTTTCTTGGAATCAGTCCCAATTCCCTGGGCACAAATCTGATGACCTAGAAAACTGACTTCCTCTTATAGAAAGTGACACTTCACTTTCACTTTCAGTTTTACTTTTAACCCTGTCTCTTTAAGCCATTTCAAGATTATCTGTACCCTTTGTAAGTGCTCAGGAAAGGTCTGAGAATATACCAGTATGTCATCCAGGTAAGATCTCAAACAGTATGTCACCCATGGTGGCCTGCATCAGATGCTGAAAAGTCGCAGGTTCATTACAGACTCCAAATGGTAAACAAGAGTACACAGATTCCAACGGGAGTAGTAAAGGCAGTTTTATTTTTGTCTCTCTTATGTATAGCCACCTGATGATAGCCAGAAGCTAGGTCAATTGTTGAAAAGAACTTAGCCCCTTGAAGTGTATCAAAGCTTTTATCTATGCAGGGTAGTGGGAATGCGTCACACTGTGTGGTAACCACCTTAGACAGATTTACTACTTGTACTGTGAACACCATTTCTCATCTTCCACAGGATAGGGAACCACAATAACACCACCTGGCAAAGGTGAGTTACTTTACTCTAAATGTGTTCAACTGGACTCACAGGTGTGCAGAATTCCTCTTGGACCCTTAACCATTATAGTGACTAATAATTAAGCCAGTATGCGGACTATGTCTTTCCAAGACATGTTCCTCATGAACCAACTCTCTACATCTCCTGATGATGTTCATGATAATAAAGCCTGGCAGACATGCAGTCTACTAGGTAAGCTTTACAGGAAATCACATTCAGGGATTGTCATACCCATGGTTAAAACATATCCACCTAAAGATAACCTAAAAGTAAGGAATATCTAAACTACTGGGTGTGGTGATCTTAAGCCAACCTGATGTGTAGAGCATATCTGTGTCTCCTCCTGACAGATATTCTCTGAAGAAATTCTCAGTGAAGGTACTGACTTGGTTACCAGTATCTAATTTGCAGGGTGCATTAACATCACTGATCTTAAGATCTACCACGGGACAATTGCCAACAGTTTTCTCAAGCAGTCTGTTATGAGCAGTGTCTGGGTATAAGCCTACAGTTTGTCCTCGCATCAGCTTTCTCACAGAGACCAAGGATTGAAGTTTTCCTGAACTGTAGAGAACTTTAGGGGTCTCAGTAGCAGGAGAGTAGGTTTATGTCTCTGAACACAGTTTTTCGCAATGTGTCCTACACCATAGGTATAGGACTAGGTATCCTCTAAGGTCCAAGTAATGGCGTCATCACATACATCAGTAAGACTGGAATGGGGCTTCTCTTGGAGCTCCCTCCTAAGAGCAGCATCCCTAAACCCTTCAACAAACTGATCTCTGATGGCTGTGTCCTTATTTGATATAGCATCTGGTGATTTCTTCAGAATGGAACTCAGTATCTGAGACAAGACATGTGATGAGGCACGGAGGTCCTCATCCTCTGCTTGTCTACGGCCATCGAACAAGTATAGTAACTGTAAGACACTGCTCTTTTCTCTAAGAGCATCCCTGAGGAAATGAAAGAGGTCACTTGCCTGCTTGGGCTCACTCCCCAACCATAACCTTACCTCCTCTGTAAGCTTTGCCCATTAACAGTGAGGTGATATAATCTCAATGATCCTCAGAGGGTCTATCTCTATGCATGCAATACCCATACAACCTCTTTGTTAGGTAAAATTCTTAGGCTACATTTTTATATCAGTGTTTTTCTAGCCACTAACTTTATTTTTGATTTATTGTGTCATGTTTCCCAAGTTAGCATATCAATTGACCCAAACCCAGCACCTCACCAGCTTTCGGAGCCCACTTGTCTGTCCCATTGTCTTCTGTGTCTTTACTTTCACACCTTTACACTCCTGACATACACACATTAACATACACACACACTCAGACACAGACACACACACACACACAAATCCTGACATACACACTCTACTATAACATACACATATTCTGGCATACACACATTTAATTTGAACCTATTATTAATATATGACTAGGTGTAATTGCACTACACAGTATGACCCAAATGAGGATGGGTTGGTTCCCTTTTTGAGTCTGGTTCCTCTCAGGGTTTCTTCCTTTAGTTATCTCAGGAAGTTTTTCCTTGCCGCCATCGCCGTCACCACAGGCTTGCTCATTAGGGATATAGATTTATATAGATAAATCTATATAGATAGGTTTATATATATATATACTTATGGATTCATAAGTTTCTGTTGTTATAGAGCTATACAAATTGAATTGAATAGCACTCACACACCCCCTGAAGAACATTTACACATTTCATATCTAGCAGACCATTTGTCTCCTGGCTCCCTAACCCACAGATCTTTGGGGCCACTTTTTCTTTTCGTGCACAAACACGCACGTACACACACACCCAAGCTACTGTATATAAACTTGTCTGTCATAAATAAACATTGGATTTGAGCATACACCTGCATGCTGTGTCTGTGTGTCTGCTTGATCCCTGGATCCTAAACAAGCGAGAAGCTTTCACCCATGGAAGTCAGATCGAACCTGAGAGAACGGAATCGTCGCCGATAAAATTAAGTTCTTACAATGCCTATTGAATGTGCTAATGAAATTTAGGCAGTGAATTTTGTACATCACGCTATTTCCCAGCATCGGTCTTGGAGATCCCAAGGTGTAAATTATTATTATTGTTCCACACTCATGAGCAGGTCAGGTGTGAAGTGTGAGTTATTAAACCTATTATTGGGAATCAAGAAAATCTCAAATTTCATATTGGCTTGATTAAAATTTATAATTTGGGTCAGGATGTTAAAACAATAAAGAAACTTGTAGTAGTTTCCAAAAGTTTTTTATTTATTTATTTTTATTTTTTTATGATATATGAGACTTCCTTGTGGTAATCCAACAAGAAAGTGCATGAAAAAAATTCTGTTTTTGCAGGGTTGAATGGAATTTCCATTAAAGAGAAAGATGTTTCTTTAGAAGTGTGTAAGTGGATTCTGTAATCTGCAGCATATTGAACAAATCAATACAAAAGATACCTTAAAAAACAATCATAGAGTGGGAAAAAAAGAAATCTGAAGGGACTGTAAGTTTATAAGAGAGTTTAAATGTTCAACAAAGATATTAAAACATCTTTAAAAGGAATAAATCAAAATCTTTCAAACCTTTAAATAAAAGTTACTATCCATCTGCTGAAGCATTGCCCTATTGGGAGACGGTCTGAAACTGAAGGGAAAAAAAAAAATAAACCCAATATGATAACTTTAATTATCTCCAGATCCCACTGTCCAACACACAGTGGAAATATCTGGGGGAATAATTTAGGCTGTGATGAACGCTCCAGACTATTTACACCGGTCTCAGTGACTCGGCCTCCCATGGAGAGGAATGGAGGGAGACCAGTGAGAAGCATATGGCCCTCCAGGGACAAAGAGAGAGAGAGAGAGAGAGAGAGAAAGAGTGAGAGGGAGAGAGATGGCTTTAAAGAATGAGAGAGCATCAATCAGTAGGGGGGAGTGAGAAGAGGGATAGAAATGGAAGTATAAAGGGGTGTGTGTGTGTGCACCAGGCCGATGGTTGGCTAGTGCTAAGCTGAGTAGTCAGGCTCCAGAACCCTGCTGATACACTTCCTGCTCCCCTATCCATCACTGCCCTAATCAGGCTCGTTTCAGAAGCTCTCTCTCTCACTCACACACACACACACACACACACACACACACACACACACACACACATACACATACAGTTCTTATACACGCAACCTTATCACAGCAGGGCCTACAATGAAAGGGAGAAAGGGTATAGACTGGTCTCTGGCTATTCGTGAAAAAGGAGAGTAAGGATGTAAGGGAGAATGAAAGACAGAGAGGAAAGAGAGCACAGGAAGCTAGACTGCCAGTTACATTATTTTCTCACTTAAATAATAACAATAATAATAATAATAATAATAATAATAATAATAATAATGATGATGTTTTATTTATTTGGTGCCTTTCTCAAATCACTTCATTATCCTTATTAACAACAGGATAACAACAGTAGGATTTGGGAGTATCTATAGAAATCTATATTCTATAATATACTTTTGGAATTCATAAATATGTTTTCATTAGTGTATAATTACCTGTAACTATGAACCATTGTGTTTCTTAAGCTTGAAACGAGCCCTTTATATCTATCTAGGGCACGGGTCCACATCTACAGAGCCGCCATGTTGAGCTGCTACAGTAGCCCAGAATGAACAAACCTTCCTTTTTTTGGAACCCCACCCCTTCACCCCTTCACAGGAAAATATAACATTCCATCGCCAGAACTAGAATCAGAAGTTACTGGCATTTCACGGGGCCGTTGCTATTATTATCTTGTAAGAATATAGAAGACTAATCGGTGTTTGCTGGCGCTGGCTGACAAGTTTGAGAACCCAAATTATGAAAAATGGAGGATTATACTTATTATTTACCATTGAGAAACCAAGGGAGTGTGAATGTAAGTACTTGTAAGTACGCTACGGGCACCTGATGGCCACCGTACATTCTAGTACACACTTGGAAAGGAAGGGGGAAGGGAGGGGCATTCATGTGGATGAATCCGGCAGAGTGGACATTCCTACACAGGACAATTAACTGAATGAGGTGAAGGATGAAGTGATGGAAAGTATTATGTGAACCAAAGCCAATGCATGAGGAGAGAATACAGTCAGTCCATCACAGAGCACAGCGCATACACATGTTCAGAGCTAAGGGCAATTTGGTATAGCCAATACACCTATCAGCATTTTTCTGTACAGCGGGAAGAAACCGGAGAGCCCGTTAGGAAACCCAAGCATACATGGGAAGAACATGAGATTCCAAGTTTATGATCAGACCAGGGATACTGGGTTATTACAATACAACCAACTCATGATTTTGAGCTTACATACATGATTTAAAAGGTTCATCTTTTGAGTTTTAATGACCTTTGGATTGTTTTGTCACTCAGACCTGGCAACCCTTGTAGGAAGAATAAGTGTGACGAGACTTCAAGTGAGTCAACAGAGAGACTGAAAATTCCTGCAAGCAATTAAGCTTCATAAATAAATAAAACCTAATGAATCAGTGAAAGGCATTGAGACACTGCGGTTTCCTCAGAGGGTGAATAAAACCAAGCGACATGCTCGATAACAGCACCTGAAAAAACAACTTCACTTCAAAACAAAGTCATTTTCCGTCAGTGGGTAGGGTGTTATTACTAAAATCATCAGGACTGCGAGTATAACAGCCTGGGGAGATGAACTAATGAGAACACAATCTATATGTATTCATGGCAACCGAAGGCTAAAGCCGATACTGTGAATTCTTCTCTATTGTACATCAATACAGCATTCATTTGAATCCTATTAGCATTGATGGCAAATTAGCATTCAACCCTCTGTTCAAAGCTCTCATATCGATATGGCATTAACACAGTTTCAATTTCAATATAGTGTTTGTGCCTAGTTCATACCGCTCAATCAGGGAGTCCTGGTTTCTTATAGGAAAATTATGTTGTGTTCTCGATTATGTAGCACTTGGAATAACAAATGCAGCTAGTCTTGTTAGCGGATTCCAGCGATGACTAGGTGTAGAGCATGTAACACACCAACCTATTCAGATCCACCTGACTTGCATATCAAAGCTATCCCTCAGGGCACAAGCAAGAGTCAAAAAGAATTTCTGTTGTGTTCGCGTTATCATTTTCATCATGCGCCTACACCAATCTCAGCAGCCCTGCAGCATTGCGGTAACGGCTTCAATCTTTCATTCATAACCAAGAAAAAGAGAGAGAGAGAGAGAGAGAGAAGGAACCGTCCATTTTTTCATGAAAGAAGATTCAGAAAAGAAGAGATGGGGTTTTTTTTTCTTGACCTACATAGCATGCTCCATTTCCTTTCCTCCCTAGTGGCTAAGCACATCTGGGAGGAGCTAATGTAACAGAAGAGTGCATCAATCACTCTTCAACAACTAATCAGAGAAAGAGATGTTTATATGTGTTTGGATATCTGTAAACTAATTTGCTATCACACCAATAGCTCCAAGTCTCTCAGGAGTCCAGGAATCTCCAGGGAGACGGAGGTGATACTCTGGTCTGTGCTAATACTTTGCCGAACACGACTCTCCAACTACTCCTCCCTCGTTGATCTTCCAGATGCTTTGGCAAGAATCTGACCCACTTCTGCAAAGAGATGCTCCAGAGGCGAGTGCTACTCGATCACACTAATGACACAAGGCTCTAAGTGACCTACATGCGGGCTGTGGGCAGTGGCGCACTGCCAATGGTGCCTTTCAATAAAGCAAACCGATGGTTTAAACCAACATTTTAATCAAGTCCACAGGGACATCCAGTTCCAGTTCACGTCTTAATTTTTTTATGTCTTTATGTTTGGTACAGTGAAACTCTCAGGACAAAGTTTCAACATTATTCTACTACCAGAGTTCTCAATTCAGACCTCTGGGACTCACTAGCAGTCCACATTTTTTGTCCTTATATTCTTAAGATTTGTCTAGTGTAACCATAAGAGCTAGCAGAGCTCAGGGATTTGCCATTTATTCCACATTTTTATGTCTTCATGCTGTGTATAGTGTAAACCTCAATAAAAATCATCAGTTAGCTAGTACAAGTTCTCACTAGAACATTACCCTCAAGTTTCATCATTCTGCTACTAGCAAAGATCTCAATTCAGACCTCTGGGACTCACTACCAAGCCACATGCTTGTCCTTATATCCTTAGGTTTATTGTAAACTGTTTGAACCAACATTCTTAATCCAAACCCAACGGATTTGTTCTATATTTTTGTTCATATGTTTTTTTTATGCCGTAGAGTATAACCCTTAATAAAAACCATCACCTAGCTTCTACTAGTAGTACAAGTTCTTATTAGAACCACTTGTGAAGGTAATCAACATTTCATGATTACCTGACACAGTTTGGGAATTGGATGGATTGAACAAATCTGTAATCTGTATAGGAGGCATTGCTTACAGGGCTGGGAACTGCTTGTTTTTAATAGCATGGTGACTAACATCTGAACACCTCTAAAGAACATTTGTGTAAGCCATCACCATCTAAAAACCAGTGGTGGCAGGAACTAATTGAGAGAATCCAATGATAGTGGATACTATTCTTGCAAGCCAGACCTCTAGCTTTCCTTAGAGACTCTGACATGCTTCCTCTCTAAACTTGGCCAAGAAACAGCCAGGTGGAAACTGGCACTGTGCAGCGGTTTCTAGTTCTTCCTTGTTTTCCCAGCTCTAATCTGATCCAGATCATCAACTAATTCAGTATGCAGGTTCTGACGTGATAGAGTAAGGAAAATGTAACATTCCATCCCCAGAACTAGAATCAGAAGTTACTGGCATTTCACGGGCCCATTTCTATTATTTCTATTAACCAGCATTCTTAATGTATGTGTGTGTGTGTGTGTGTTTTTGGACTCACTAGTGCAGGGCATGTCTGGCAGGTCTCCATCTGCTCTGTAGTAGCCGTTCCTGCACACACAAATGGTGGAGGCCTCAGATGTGGACCTGCTGTTGGGAGGACATTGCAGACACAGCCCCGTGCCCTGCATGGACTTAAACGTACCAGGAGGACATGCTGTGAAAAAGAGAGACAAAAAGAGAGAGAATGTAGTGTTAGATCATGACCTGCACAGTTGAAAATTGTTTAAAAATATATAAACAATAAAGAGACAAACACGTGAAGAGGAAGCTAAGGTAAGAAATTGAGAACAGTAAAGCCATACTATGCCATGCTATGCTATGTTGCACTCAATCCTAAAACTGATTATTAATTACTAAATGTGCCTTTCATCCATTAGCCTCTACTCTATAACCTAATGGATGAAAGGCGCATTTAGTAATTACCCCAAATAATCCTCCTTAGACACCATTTTCATCCAGTTCTCTAAAAGTTAGCCTAGAAAACTAAATTAGCATTATCATCTAGATCCATAGACCCACAGCTGTTTTTGCTCAAGGTGTTTTTTATGTTGTTTTTTTTTTTTTTTTTAAATAGCATATCATAGCCACATTAGGCATAACTGGGGGGAACAGACTATAAAAGAAAAACACAAAACAGTGATTCATTTGCATGCAATAAATGGCACCCAATTGCACATGTAGCTAGATGACACACAACAACATCATTAAATAAACCTTGAGCAAAAACAATATCTTTTTATTGTTTACAAACTGGTATAAGCTTGATTTATGAGACACAGCCTGTGTTGTGGTAAGACTCACTGTAGGACGACTCACTTGGGACCGATTTGCCAAAAGCATATACAGTAAATCCATGTTTGAGTTCAATTTCTACTGAAATACTTGGGAAGGAAGAGACAATCAAATAAATTCTTCACTTTCCCTTGTTAGAATACACGTCTGCTTCGTTGTGACTGCTAACCACTTAGGTCGATATGTTGTAATGCAATGCCACTATTTGCAGTATCTGAGTAGCGCTGCACATATGCAAATATCTGTGTCTGGATTTAAGCTCAGTGTGAGCATGGTCTGACCCTGAAGGTTTGACATCACAATGTCCGAGAAACACTGGAGAAAAAACAAGAAAGATAAAAATATCAGCACTGTCAGTATGCCTGGTCATCAACTACAACTACATCATGCAAGTTAAAAATTGGTCTTAACTAGAGATGTCAATGAGACTGGGTTTTTTGTTGTTGTTGTTGTTGTTGTTGTTGTTTTAAATCCCACTTATACAGTTCTTATTTTATGTTTTTGTTCCTGCTTGTGATATTTTCTAACAAATTAATTGGTTCTATGTCCTAATATTTAAAAATAAATAAATACATAAATAAATAAGCAAATAAAAACCTAGTAGCTAAATTGAAATCGCTACAATACTGACCAAGTTGTTATTAAAGATGAATGAATAAATGTACATGCAGCCTTTGCAAGCTACATATCTGACCTCTTGTTCCCACTTGCATGGACATACAAACCTTGAAGGGAACCCAGTCATGATGCACACCTTTAGTCTCAGCCTAAAAGCATAAAAGCATTGCAGAGTCTACTATTCATATGTATTTGTACATTATGTTTTCATTTTGTATAATATCTTTGTGTTCAGTTAAGCTACTTTAGGGAATTTTGAGGGATGAACTATGCTAGCTTTTGCCAAATTTAGGCAAGACTTCACTATCTAACAAGCACCGCGAGCCATCGTGCATAAGCAGATACCATGATATTCGATAGCTGAGACAAATTCCCTGGTAGGCAGACTCAAAGTACTGAGCCTATACGAGTGCAAACAGAGATAACAGACTGAACAGATGATATGACTGAAACACAGGCTAAAGTGATAGCAGCCTCCATGGACCTTGCTGGAATAGATTCGAACACACGGATAGCTTTGCTCGTCAAAGCAAGATAAAAGGAAAGACATTAAGGACTAAAGGTTTAAGAGGAGAGTAAAAAAAAAAAAAGAACACAATAGAAAGACACACAAAGAGAGAGACAGAAAGTGTGTATAACAGTTTAACTTACTGCAGTGAAAGGAGCAACTGATTTAGCCAGGAAAGTGGTTTATTTTTTGACTATATTTGCAAATAATGACGAAACTGAAAATATAGATGCATTGCATGTAGGAAATTATAACAGCAGAACAATTTCAGCTGGGTTATTAAAATAAATATTACCTCCTAGCTGCAATTTGGCTCAAATTTAACTAATATGGGAGGTGAGGGAGAATTAGGTGTTCTCCACACAACCACAAACAGCTGCACTCATCTGGAACACTGGCTAATTAATGCGCTATTATGTTGGCAACAAACGACTGTCAAATTCTAATGTCTCCCCAAAACTAAATTTCAGCAATTACCTAGTGATACCGTACTAATATTGTGTATTATTGTGCACTACTCATGCATATGCATCACTGCTCATTAATATGCATTACATGACACACATGGGAGGGGCGTGTGTGATTAATATGTTAATTATATCACTTGGCACATCCATTTGCACATTTGCATTCAGAGATGGATTGGGAGAGATAGAGTATAAACAAAAAGCAGAATGTGTGACCGGAAAAGATGGATCGCAGGCTCGCAGATCCAACACAGGGACAGATGAAGGAGTATTGTTCTGCTGTTTTAATAAGAGAGGACAGGAAAAGCTCATCCCTCTTTCTCAGTCCTCTTGGAGATGGTGAGTTCCTACGCCCTCCCCGAAAGCCTTTTGAGATTTAATTAAACATTTTACGCCTCATTAACACAAAAAGATATGCAGTTCTGAGGGCAGATCAAATTTTATTAGACAATTAAATATTTAACTGTCCTTTAGCCCCACTGTGCAGAACGCAACTCTATCAACTTCAAGAGCACAAGAAGGCATTTAAACATCCATTTTCCAGCTTGATGAACAAAGGAGCTTCAGAACATTATGTGCCATCATGTACAATAGGTTTAAAAGGCAGGTGAGGAAATGACCTGGAAAAACAGAGATAGTACTAACAGTCATTGCTTTTGGCATAGGGGATACCATGATTTTATTTTATTTTATTTATTTCTTCATTAATTTGATTGCTCGTTTGGTTGTTTGCAAATCATTCGTTTGCTTGTTTGTCTGTTTATATATTCATTTGTCTGTTTGTTTATTAAGACGTCTTCAGTTTGTGGTGCACTGTTTATTTGGTTAACAGTGCAAAAGTGTGAACACCCATCCTTCACAACGATAAATCACAAACCACAGCTCCAAACCATCTACTATAGTCATCTATTAGTGTTTCTATTCTTTTTCTAGGAATGTTTCCCATACCTCTCTGCAAAATGTGTCTATTTTAGAAGGATTCTCAGACCCTCATGCAAGCACTGCATGACTGAACTAGCTCCAAATGTGTTCAGTAGGCCTAATACAGTATAAACATTTAGAAACTCCATTTACAAAGTCCTTACACCTCAATGCTTCAAGCATATATCATATATATATATACAGAGAGAGAGAGAAAGAGACTATATACAGGATGGCATGTTACTCAGTTACCATGCTACCAGTCATTTTTCCTACACATATCGAATAAAAAAGGATGTTCTAGTAATCGTAATACATGGGATACATTGCAATCAAACAAAATAAAAATAATAAAAGTGAGAAAAATAATCACCTTCAAAAGCAAGCTATTCAATCCAAGTAGAAAGTAAAATGAAAAGCATTAACTACAGTAATTACATCTATCACTGTATTTGTTTAAAAGTATTTTGTATTGAATATGTAGTTGTATATTTTTTTTATTTTTTATAAAAATGCTGGACTACACTCTAGCAAAACAAGCTAGAAATATATTTTTCTCTGGATTCTTTGCTAACAGGCTAGCATATTCTGAAAATAGCATGTATATGTCAAAGTAGTTCAGATCCCTGCACTTGTCCTTCTGTCCTGCTTCCAACACATCAACCTTGAAAACTGACTGTTCATTTACAGCCTATATTATATCCCAACCGTTGAGTATTATAAGTTATTCACTTTACTCATCAGTGGTTTTCCTGAATATCATTCATTTCAAATCTTCAAATGGAATAATTTATATATATATTATAAATATAAATTTATATATATATATAAAATATATCTTTTTTATAT